>JBBBDQ010001099.1:362500-400000 GCA_037127315.1 Ascarosepion bandense
TGTGTGTGTGTGTGTGTGTGTGTGTGTGTGTGTGTGTGTGTGTGTGTATTACGGAAATTAACGATGATTAAAAAAACTAGTTATAAAAAATCAACAATTTGAAAGGATTTGTTTGACAATTATTTTTGATCGATACTCGTGTGTAAGTAGATATTCTGTTTATAACCAAACAGTATTATACATTTATTTCTACCGGGCTGAATATTTACGATAAATATTTGTTACGGGAATGTGTAATGATGCCGAATGACACAATTTCGTAACAAAAATTTGTCGTAAATAATCAGGCCGGTAGAAATAAATATATAATACTGTTTGATTTTATATAGAATATCTACTTAAATACGAGTATCGATCAAAATATTTGAAACAATTCAATTCACACACACACACACACACTCATATATATATATATATATATATATATATATATATATATATATATATATAAAATGTTAATTCCTCATCCCAGAAATTCGGACTATAAGATTTGATACTTTTAATGAAGCTCTATTTCAGTATATTCCGACAAATACAATATTTCTGGTACATATGATTTCATATTTTAATTCTAATTATCATAGATTATTTTTACACCGGTAATCAGATTTACAGTACACACAGAAAACAGTCGCTTAATGCCAGTGGGGACAATAAACGTGGACATCTCTATTTGAATTTCGTTTTATCATTCAAGCAAGAACGTTGGCTCTTTTACTAAACAGTAATAAACTCGGTTTGAGACCATTACCCAACAATAGATAACTGGTTTTGGCTTTTAAGTTTCTAATTGATTGCTAATAGACCTTCATATAGGTAATTGAAAATTTAAAGGTTTTTACCACGAGGAAAATTACAATCTATATTTATTGTTCTTTTATTTGTGATATATCTCGGGAAGGGAAAAGAATAGTGTGAGAATAATACTTGAAACTGAAGATAGATTAGAAGAGATTTATTATACAGCAGTACAATAAACCAACAGACGTACAAGAACGATCAACGAATAGTAACAGGAATAATGATCAAGTAGAAAATGTCTCCGCCTATGACATATGCGTCCGTCTAGTGACGTATGCTGACGTATGCCCTCAGTTTGCTCTAGTCACAGTCTTTTATAGACTAGACCATATCCATTACGGGGTAGGATAGGATGTTTCTCTACAACAATTTGTTTAATAAGACTTTCTGTGTTAACATTTTATAGTTTACTATGTCTATAAATTCGAATGGTTTTTATTCGACATACGTGTCTGTTGTATCGTTTGTAAATTTGTACTTGCGGTGTTACCTTAGCCTCTGATGTCTCTGTATTACCACTTGTTTTTAAGAATAATCTAATGTGAAATGCTTGAGTTCTCTCTGGGATAGCTAATTCTTTGGGTTTTCTTAGTTTTAAGAACCATTCCCTAGTGATCTATTAATGATAAACTCTAATTCAATTACCCAGCAAATCCTTATCCAGATTATTGCTGATATTGAGCAAAACATTCATCTAATTCCTTGTCACATGCTCGTCTTTATTCTGATAGAATTTATGTAACTGATTCACAAAAGTAAAACAAAACATGCCAAGGTTTCTTGCAGTGATCGAGAAGAGAGAATGGAGTTAAGAGTAATGAGATTAGAATAACCGTCAATGGATCCATCACCTATAAACTATAATCAGGCAGTCTGTATGGCTTCCTATTTGCAAAGTCTACTGCTAATTTGCCAACGACCATCACCAAGTACATATACCAGGTCTTCGATAAGAACGGCGAAGCTCGAGGTTTTGATTTGAATAAAGCATTTGATAGGGTCCGTCACGCCGGCCTTCGCAAGCTACAGGGCTATGGTATCACTGGACGCTTGCTTGGTTTGATCCAATCGTTTCTATCAAACTGCATAATGAAGGTTATCTTGAATGGGTACGCTTCCAGATCCTAACACACGTATACGGGTGTCCTCCAGGGCTCCATCCTACGCCCGAAGCACTTACTGATTTTCCTCAACGATCTCCCTGATGTGATCAAATCCCAGGTAGTATTTGACACTGACGACACCACCATTTACTCTCGCCTCAGTCTGAAATCTTCCAAGGCGGATAAAGAAAACCTCGCTGCTGATCTTGAGAATGATTTTCAATCTGTGTTTAAGAAATGTCGCGTAAACTTTAATGCTTCCAAAACGAAGCTATTACCCGTCAACCACCATAGACAGTTCCTCTTGCTTCCCATTAACTTGGATCTAGCTAGTCTCCCTGAAAGCATTATACTGCGCTTCCTTGGCTTTACTCTCTCAGTCGACTTCAAGTGGAACGACTACATTGAATCATTAGTTAAATCTACTGTTATGCACTTTGGGTCACTGTGTCGGGACAGGAAGTTTTTCTCGCTTGAGTTCATCTTGCACATATACAAAATCAACCATCCACCCGTGCATTGTATACAGTTGTCATATTTGGTCAGGTGCCCCTGCTATTCATCTCGAGGTTCTCAACAGGCTCCAGAAGAGAATCTGCAATGTAATTGATCCCGACCTGGCAGCTCGACTCTAGTTATCTCTTTAAACTTTAATTTTGGTGTAAATAACCAATATTTTCTTTCGATATTAGTTTTGTTGCTTGCTTATCTTCAGCAATAAAAACCCCGTTAAAAATTATATTTATCTCTGAGTAAATTTCAACTCGAGGTAGATTGTGGGGAAAGAATGAAAATAATAAAATAATTACTGAAATATGAACCTGCCTCTGCGCGTGAAAAGCTCCTTGAAAAAGTGGGGGAGAAGACCAATTGACGGTAAAGCAAAAGAAAACAAAAACAGAAGTTTTTTTCTACTATAATGAATTTTCATGATAACCCTGATTTTTTAACCAATGGCTATTCCAGCATGTTGAAATCTGAAATTTTCGGCTAAATTAGAGCCGATCTTTGGCTTTAAGAATTGCTGCAATATGACCATCACGGGAGATGCGACGTCAAGGGGTGGGAAATGCGACGCTTGGCAAAGAAAGATGCGACACTTTCTAAGAACATGTAAAATCCTGACGGAGCGTCCGTAAAAAACAAACTTTGTTTATTTAGTCATGATTACCAAATTGTCGTTTTCACGACAGAATTAAGTCTTAATTTCACACGGATATTGTAATAAAATAGTTATTTCTACGACAGAGAAAAGGTTCTGTTCGCAAAAGAACGTTCTCCGATGAAGACTGAAGGCACAAATAGATTCTGTCACGAACTTTGAAAACTCACATTAAATTACAAGAACTATTAAGAACATTCACATTTTATACCTTCAAGGTAAGGAGACACTTTTAACAGGGTTAGAATTCACTGACACCCTTTTTATTGTAACTTCTTTATTGTTGTTTGTGAGAATTTTTCTTGCGATATTTTATTTTATTTTATTGATTTTGATTGTGACCTGTATTATTTTCCCACAACTTCAACTGAGATTTATTTTAGATACTTGTCCAGAATTTATTTTCATTTTTCTGGCGCGCGCACAAACTTGTGCATCCTTAACATTTAGTAAAATCTGCGTTTTTTTTAATAAAATTGTTTGGGGTTTATAACTCACTGACTAAAATTTCTTCTTTTTTTGTGGTACGACTTGTCACGAGGTTCCTATTTACTTTCACAGCAGATAAGTTCGAATGATTGCTTGAAAATTCTCGTCCTACTTCACACTTAAATTGTTTGTGGTACTCGCACCTAATTTTACATCTGAAACTAAACTGAGTAATATATATATATATATATATATATATATTTAGCCCCATTTCTGGTTTCTAACATAATCTCTAAGCTTGAATCCCATAAAGCAAACAGAGGTGATGAAATTCCAATCATCATCTTAAAACATATGCCCCTGTGCTGGTTCTAGCCCTCTCCAAACTCTAGAACTATTGCCTCACTGCTTCATGCTTTCCTGATTGTTGGAAGTCTTCCTCTCTAGTTCCTGTTATTTAATAACTCTGGGGAACCCCTGACCCCTCTAATTATCGCCCTATTAGCCTCTTACTTTTTGGGCCAAGGTATTCGACACTATTATCGATGCTGAATTAGTCACTTCTCAAGATTCTCTCTAGCAAACAGTATGGTTTCCGCTTTGCCAGGTCTACCGCTAGCTAATATAATATGCTAATGACCATCACTGAATATATATATATATATATATATATATATATATATATATATATGTATACCAGGCTTTTGGTAAGACCAGCGAAGCTCGTGGTGTTACTCTTGATATTTCGAAAGCATTTCACAGTGTTTGGCATGCTGGCTTTCAGTGCAAGTTCCAAAGCTATGGTATACAAATATTTAATATAATCCAATTGTTCCTATCAAATAGTGAAATGAATGTTGCTTTAAACGAGCAAACTTTAAGAGACTTCATGCAATTAAGACATCTATCAAGGCTCTATCTTAGATTCTACGATTTTTTTAATCTTCATCAATGATGTAATCATTTCCAAAGCAGCCGTCTATGCAGATGACATCACCATTTACTCCTGTTGCATTAAGAAATCTGTCAAGACTGACAAAGTAAGCCTAGCTGCTGCCCTTCACAAGGAACATCAATCTGTGATTGAATTGGGAAGGAAATGACTTACTTTACGTAAATTTGAATGCCTCTCTTTTAACCACCATACAGAAACTTTCTTGCCTACCATCAGAATGGATGACGCTAACACACTTCTTGGCCTTTCTTATATGATATCAAATAGAATGACTAGATCGAATCCATAGCTGCAGCCACTATTATAAAGTTTGGTTCACTATGTCGGGCGAGGAAGTTTTTCTCGTCAGAATCCACTTTTCACATTTATAATCTACTACTCGTCCGTGGATCGAATACTGTTGCTATATCAGGTCGGGTGCTCCTGCTACTCCACTTGAGGTTCTCGACAAAATTCAAAGGGAATCTGCAATATCATTGATCCGGAGTTAGCAGCTTGCTTTTAGTCACTTTCTGAAAGACGTGATGTGATTTCCCTCTGTCTTTTCTACAAGTATTTTCATGGCAACGACTCTGACAAGCTTTTTTACCTAGAGCCCTGACCACATGTATTTACGCGTGCAACTAGATTGGCAACTAGGTCCCACCTTTTTACTGCCAAAATAGTTAAAAGTAATCGCCTCTTCTACTCTAATATTTTATTTTCTTGTACTTTCCGTTTTTTTCTGGTAGCTACAATCTCTAAAGGTTTCACCGTTAATTGCTATATTTTATTTATTTGATTCCCATTCCTCTTTTACCTTTTATTCAACATACACTGTATTCTGCTTTTTCTCTCACAGTAACCCCATGTGCACCAATGACGGCCATGCCTTGCTTGGGGCGAAATGATTATATATATACATATATATAAGAAGAAAAAAATCTAAACGAAAGGTACATTAAAAGTTTTTTTTCTCTTTTCTTTTAACATTCACCATTTTGAATATGTTTAATTCTGACCCCGGTTCAATAAAAACTCGTTGAACCCGAGACATCGCTAAGTAATAAAGTTATCTTCTATAATATATTAGTTTGTTACAAAAAAATGGCCGCTCGAATTCTTGTATCTTGAAAAACTATTTTAACTTAGTATTCACGGTATATATTAAGTGAAACTTGGTATACATAATAATGTGTACTCTTTAATAATTGCATGAGTTCAAGCTTGGGGACAAACTTCTGACAGTATCAACAGAGATGGGTCTACAAGTGATCTGATAGTACGAAAGTTTTTCCAGAAATTGGTGATGAGATCTTTGAAGATGAAGAGTTGTAGCCAGCACCGCAACAGTCTGAAGCCATTTGAAGAGTTTGGTATGCAAAAAAGCTTGGTAAATATGTTCCTCGTGATTTCAGTGAAAATCAAAACTTTAGGCGTTTTGAAGTGTTCGTGATGCACTCTCTGCGTAACACCAATGAACCCTTTCTTGACCGAATAGTCACTTTTTTTAATCGTTTCCCTCGCAGCAAAGCGGTAACGTCACTGATGCGCAGGGGGCTACATGAGAGTAAAAGATTAGATAGGAGGAGAGTAAAGAGAAAGACGAACCAGTTACAGGTGGTGTCAGAGAAAGGAGCAACTGAAGGATGAGAATACAGGTGTGATGACAGTTGCAAAGGTAGAGAAAAAGGAAAAGATATACAGGGTTATGTAGAAAGAACTAGAGTCAAGTGCTTAAGAGATGGGTATTGACATTGCATTTAAATTCCGGAAATCAAAAATATGGAATAGAGTTCCACAGGTAGGAAGTGCAAGAAAAAAGCTGCTAGAGTAGAGATGCCGTCTGCATTTGATTGATCTAACTGTGAATGGGTGGGACTCAGTTGCCAGTCTGGTTGCACGAGTAAACTCATGTGGCTGGGACATCAGTGACTTAAGTTCGTTGGAGCAGAAGCCATCAAAATATTTATAGAACAGACAGAGAGAGACGACATCATGTCGGTGAGAAAGTGGCTGGAGTCAAGCAGCCAAGTTAGTACCTATCACATTATTGATTCTCCTTTAGAGCCTGTCAAGAACACTACGATAATCAGCGGGGGCGCCTGTAAAAGTAGATCCTATATGATTATCGTAAATGATCAGGTCACTGACTTGATCGTGATGAATTGCCTACATATTTCCCAAAGCCAAAACTGCATGAGAAAAAAGATTATTGTGGCTGCTTGGTGGTCTGCAATTAGTGTTATGCATAATAGTAAATGCAGATTTACTTCAGTCAATAGCTGAAATGCATGCACGCCTGTAAAAAAAAAAAAAGAAGAAAAAAAGAGACCTACGTTGTTGAATCAAAATGGTCCAATTCTGCTTCACAATAAAGCGCAGCCATATGTTTACGGTCATATCACGTTGAATACACCGTTTCTCGTTCGATCACCGAAGTTAAGCAACGTTGAGCCTGGTCAGTACTTAGATGGGTGACCGCTTGGGAATACCAGGTGCTGTAAGCGTTTAGTGACGGATGTGCGTTTGTGTGCAGTGGATAACGGCTCGGAAAGAGAAACCGGTGAGCCGAGTTCGAATTCCAGTTCAATGCCCTGCATTCACTTACGTGCTAATACCCTTAGAAAAGGTATTAAACCGTCCCTTCCTTCCAGTTATGGGTTAAATAGCAGAACAGATCGGGTTCTGTAGCCTTGGCTGGCAACCAGTCTACCACAGCAGGTATTGGCAACCTGCTACGAGATAATTAAAAGAATGCTCGAGGTCTATACAGGGTAGGACTTAGGACCCTGCCCTTAAACAAATCTCAATGAATCTTTCTCCATCGCTTGGGAGGAGGCCGGCTCAACCTGACTAGGGTGAATGCAGCTTGCATACAGATGTTGAAAGAATGACGTATCAAAAACTCAGACTTGGAAGATGAGAGTTTATCACATCCTTCATACTCTCTTGATTCTTCATCCAGTGATAATCATTTTTAAGCCCTTAAGCACATTTTTAAATGGTAAAGGTTTTAGGTACAAACTAGAGGATGAATCAGCTTTCAAAGACTGTATTGCATCCTAGCCAATAACTTTTTATCAACGAAGAATGAATAATCTCGTCGATCGATGGCAGAAATGTTCAAGACTCGTATTTTGAGTAATTTCAACGAGAACGTTGTAGATTTGAAGACAGAGCACATTAGCTAGTGATCAGTGATGCGTTACAGATATCACTAGTATAACGGTAATAATAGAAAATATGTTTGATACACGTAATGCTGGCCTAAAGTCAAACAAAGAGAAAAGTATCTGGTTGTTGAAGTAGCCTTTCGGGGGAAGCGAAAGCGGGAAATTCAAAAGGGTGTATCTCGGCTCTGTTAAATAACTGAAGATAATTAAGAATTATCACGACTACGTTGTGGAGCAGTGGATATCGGCTCGGAACGAGAAATCGGAGAGCCGAGTTCGAATTCCAGTTGAATTCATTGCATTCACTTACGCGCAATGGGAATGATATTAATCCATCGCTTGTCTCTGTAGCTATGGGTTAAAATAGCAAGACAGATTGGGTTCTTTAGCCTTGGTTAGCATCCCGTCTAGCACAGAAATTAATGGCAACCTACTGCGGGAAAATCTTCTGCCTAGTCAGTCTAGTCTCTTCCGAGACATGATCACCCAAGCGTGTACCACGTATAGCGCTTTACTGAATGACTGAATATAATGGTTGGAAACATATTTAAAGCTTCTGTTGGCCCTAAATTGGGGGATATGTTTTCTATTGTTAGAAAGTAATAAACTGATGCCCCATATGATTATTACTTACGTAATGCACTTAACTGTCTTATTGCACTTATCTGACTGCAAGGAAGAAAGAAAACAAACTGTAAATAGGAAAGTTGTGAAATTTTCAGGGGTGCTACAAATAATTATTGTTTTGTTTTTTTGTTAAAGAGGAGTTTTAAAGCTGACAAAAGGTCCCTATATAAACACAGATATTTCAGAAAATGAAAAGAAAGAAATGAATCAAAAGAAAAGGATACGCGGATATATTAAAGAGACAAATATTTGTCTTACTAAGAATTAGTACCAGTAAATATTCTAATAGATTTCAGTTGATAATGGTTCGGTTGAAAATACTGTGACCATGATCATCATGTGAATAACAACGAATACCTAATGAATTATATATACAGGGTGTCCCAAAAAATGTATACACATTGGCTGTCATTATTGTGTTCATGGATTGAATCTGCAAAATAAACACAAACAGTTTAATTGGCTAGTTACAATTATTTAAAATATAGTCAAAATGCAGTGAAAAAACAATAAAATGATACTTGTAAATATTTTTATATTTTTGAAATAATAAACACCAAGTTTACAATTATTTAAAATGTGTATACATTTTTTAGGATATCTTGTATATTTAAAATCTAATGAATAGAAAGTGAGGAAGAGTTGATTGATCAGTTTTAACAATCATGACAAAGAACCATTTCTGAGGACATACATACACATTATATATATATATATATATATATATATATATATATATATATATTAACGGCTATGCAACCACACACACTCATTTTCCAACCTTGAATTGAGAAAATAGACATCTCTATCTAAATATCTCTGGTCATTGAAAGACAAGATTCTAACCCCTATGATTAAATGGAATATCATTAAAAAGTCTAACACACCCATCAACTTCAAAAATTGCTGTCGCTTATGCCTAGATGAAAAAATCACTATCATCAAACACAAACACCAATTGGACCTGCTGAATCTGAATATCGACATAGGAGCCGTTTTAAATTATGTTAAACTTTTAGCCTCTCATTCATTCCTCTGAAGTCTTTACACACATCAGACTATGTTACGGAATATATTGTTTATTTGTACCGTATTGGTGTATGTGTTGAAAATTTTTTTATACGGGTTTATATATGTCTATGGTATTGCTTACATATTTGTTTTTGCAGGTGTATGAGTGTATATATGTGTGTTCGTATATGTGTATATATATCTGTATGCGTGTACATATATGTGTGTACATATATATGTGTGTGTGCGTACGTATTTAAGTGTGTGCATGTGAGTTGTATGTGTACATATATAGGTTTTTACATTACTAAAGTTATACTGTATTATAACTGTACCGTTGATCGAACATTTTACCTACATCATTAAGTTATATTGTATTATTATTATTGCATTGTTAACCGAATAATTAGTATATTTTTGATTATATAGTGGTGTGTGGGTGGTAATTGTGATTAAAGCGGATTGATTAACTATTATATCTTAATTTTTTAATTTTCTGGGTTTTTTTTTAAATTCCAATTTCGTATACTTTCACTAGTAATATGTAAATTTATTTTTAAACTAAATAACTAAGTTTAAAAAACTAAATTTAAATAGAATAATTAGGCTTACTTTTAAATTATTTTTTATAATTTTTTTAACTTTATATTGTATAATATTTGTTTTGTTGATTGTATAATTAGTATAATTTTGATTATATGTTGGTGTGATGGTATTCGTGATTACAACGGATTGATTAACTATTATCTCTTCAATATTTTTAATTTTTTAGACCCCAATTTCTTATCCTTTCACCGTTAATATATAATATTTTTTATTTTTTATTTTCATTTCCTCCTATCATTTGTTCTTTCTAATTCAGATTTATTCCTCCTCTTATTTCTTCTTTTTCCCTTTTCGTTTACGCTTTAAGATACTTATCCTTTCTTTTTAGCTCTCTCTCTCTCTCTCTTACCTAACCCCCTTCCTTTACGTTTCAAATCTTTGATTATATGTTGCGTAAATATATGCTTATGTATGAACCTGTGTGCGTATTCGCCGAACTGATGAAATGATGTATTTTTTTCTTAAATTTTCTCTTTTAAGGGAGCGATCTTTATTTTTATTCCGAGTTTTTTAGGCCTTTGTGAATTTCATTCGTGTAAAATCTTCTGTACAATAAAGACGGAAGCTGATGATGGTTTGCCTGAAATAGGCCTAAACTTCCGATTTACAATGAAAAAACGTGTCTGCCTAAATATTTCTTATATTTTCTCTATATGTAGTTATATACATATATATTTAGAGCTCTCTTAGAGAGTTATCCTACCACTGTATGTACAGGATACTCCTTTGGATTCTTCTATAACTACACCGCATGCTGATCCCGTAGTTCAGAGGTAGAATCGCCCACTGACGCCAATTCGATCAGGTTTCAATCCTGGGTAAAAAGCAATCGTCTGTCTAACTGTACTGATGAGCTGTAATACAGCGAAACAGATCTGTCTGCAAACGATTATATAGATAGAGAGAAAGAGAAAGAGAGATTAATTATTGATATCAATTTAGCAAAGTCATTTTGCAATACAATCAAAAGTAATTAAGAAAAATCAGTGACATGACAACTCAAAGGATCTTTATTAAATCTATGAAAGAGCTATCTTTTATATGCAATAGAAAGTCGAGTCAAGCATAGATCAGAAGGCAAAAGGAAGCTGATTGGAGGAGAGTAAAGTCGATTAAAGGAACAATGAATAAAAAAAGGAGATAACTGCTTATTCAGTACCTGCACAGTTCGTCGGTGTACAAATTCAAGTAAAATCCTCGATTCAGACGCTGACGTTCAAAGCAAAATGATTCTCCTAAGTTGGGCGAGTAATGAAAGGCGGGTTACCTACATCACACATCCACCATTTAGTCTTTTGTCGAATTAATTTCCATAAATACAGAGAGGGTGCATCTTGCGACAGAACAAAAGTTACCAATTTAGACTTGCAGACATTTAATATGACTTTGACTTCCATGCTGATTATGTGACACAGAGACGTAGCTTTGAGTTAGACGCGAAGGGAAGAAATGAAAATACAAAAGAGAAAATGAGAAATACGGTAAAAGTGATGAAAATTATAGAGAAGAAGGAAAATAGAAGAAAGAAAAATATAATAAAGTTGACTTAAGATAAAAAGAAATTCATGAATATAGCAGTATAACAAAAATGAAAAATAATGAATGAGTTTTATAAAATGAAGTAGAAAACGCTTAGAAAAAAGAACATTTAAAACATGAATGAATTAAAACAAAAAAAAAGACAAAGATAGGAGCTATAAATATAAATAAAAATAGAACAAAGTAATTTGAAGAAATGCGAAGAATGAAAGAATTATTATAAATAACCAGAAAAAAGAAAAAGAAATTCTAATAAATGAATAAGGTGTCAGTTCAGAAAGATGCCTATAATTGTGCTTTACCATGTTTAGCATACATGTGGCATAAGGCTAGATGTATAGAGCAGCCAGTGAGGATCAAATTCACTACTCTGTCGTAATTAATCTAGTAAGGGAAGCTTACTAGCCACTACACCACTTCGAGGTGCCCAATCTTTATAACCTAATCTTTATAACTTATAACCTATTCTTTGTTGTTCTAATAATAGAATTAACCTTCAAGACAGTATGTTTTATTCTCCTGGCTTGCACTATAATTATAATGACACTCAGCAAAGTTGTTTCTTCTTCTTCTTCTTCTTTTTTCGATCGATCTGTGAAATTATGGTCGTTCATGATAAGTTACTTGCTTTTCTCTTCTATCTCTCTTTTTCCCAATATTTCCTTGGAGTGTCAAACGTTCAAAAACTTCATTTCACCTTATGTCTGTTAGAAAATTCAACTGATTTTTTCTGATTCTCAGTAGAAATCTCATTTTTGTTTCCAAAGACAGTGAATGGGTCAAATTGAAGGACTAAATACAATGAATAAACTTATAAAATAGTCAGAGGAAATCGTTTCAACCAAAAGAAGTTGCAGGTAAAAGAAAATAAAGGCTATATTCAAAAGTGGAGCCAATTTGTTTTGTTTCATGTTAAGTCTAAAACTGAATGTACTAACTTGATACATTTAGTATTTCGAGGTAACTAATTTATCATTATTTAAAACTAATTCATTATTTTAAACGGATGTAGTAATTTCTTAAAACTATTTTATTATTATTTAGAAATGAAAAGATCTAAAACTAAGAATAAGCAAAACCAACTAGTTGGATAATTAAAAAGTCATTTGCAAAAATAAACATAAAAAAATAGGAAAAATTTATATAAATTTATATATTTACAAACTTGATACAATTACTATTTCGTGGGCTGTATTTACGAGTAACTAATTTATTATTATTTAAAACTAATTCATTATTAATTTTAATTATTTTTTAAATTATTAATTATTATTTAAAACTAATTCATTATTAATTTTAATTATTTTTTAAATTATTAATTATTATTTAAAACTAATTCATTATTAATTTTAATTATTTTTTAAATTATTAATTATTATTTAAAACTAATTCATTATTAATTTTAATTATTTTTTAAATTATTAATTATTATTTAAAACTAATTCATTATTAATTTTAATTATTTTTTAAATTATTAATTATTATTTAAAACTAATTCATTATTAATTTTAATTATTTTTTAAATTATTAATTATTATTTAAAACTAATTCATTATTAATTTTAATTATTTTTTAAATTATTAATTATTATTTAAAACTAATTCATTATTATTTAAAAAAGAAAAGAACTAAAGGAATAACTAAGCAAAACGCACGAACTGAATAATTGAAAAGTCATTTGTAAAAATAAACATAGAAAAACAGAAAACAATTATATAATAAAAGTGATATAATTTAAAATGTCTTCACTAAACCATTCGAAAATGTTAATGTTTTTATCTTTATTTTCTATTTTTGAAGTCAAAATGTATATTCTATTTTATTTATTAGCAGCATCTGCCTAGTATCTAGACAACCTCGATTGCTGATGCTTACGATAAGATATATGTCCACTTTATTTTAATAAACAACCTCCCTGACTTGATCAAATCCCAAGTAGACATCTATGCTGATGACACCACTATTTATTCCCGCCTCAGCAAGAAATTTGACGAGGCAGCCAAAGATAACCTCACTGCTGATCTCGGGAAGGACCCCCACTCTGTGGTAGACTGGGGTAAGAAATGGTTTGTAAAGTTTAATACTTCGAAAACTAAGCTGCTATCTGTCAACCACCACAGACATTCCCTCCTACCCTCCTACCCTCCTACCCACCCATCAGCATGGACCAAGCCAGTCTTCTTGAAAGCAATACACGTCCACGGTCTCTTTCGACCTCGTGTGAAACCATTACATTGAATCAATAGCTAAATTGGCTGCTAGGAAGGTTGGATCCCTGTGTTAGGTCGAGAAGTTTTTCCCACTTTAATCCATATTGCACATATACAAATGAACCATCCGATCGTACTTTTCGGGCGCCCCCGCTATTCATTTCAGGGTTCTTAACAGGCTCTAGGGGAGAATTTTTAATGTGATCCGTCCCGACCTGGTAGGCAGTTTCTCACTAGCATGATGTAGCTGTCTCTTCTACAAATATTTTCATGGCTTCTGCTCCGAAGAGTTTAGCTCACTGATGCCTCCACCACAAGAACTTACTCAAACAGTCAGAGCGGCAACAAGGTCCCACCATTTTACAGTGAAATTAATCAAATACAGCCGCCACTTCTACTCCAACAGCTCCCTTTCTCGCACTTTCCGCTTGTGGAATTCCTCTCCGTATATTGCTTTCCTGATGTCTACAATCTCCAAGAATATAAATGCAATGTCAATTCCCATCTCTTTTCCCTCTGACTCCAATACTTCCATCGTCTTTTCCCCATCACCCAGTCTATTTTGTTCTTTTCCTTTCTCACTCTACCTTCGCAACTGTCTTTACGACTGTATTCCCATCCTTTTCTTGCCCTTTCTCCGCACCCTCTGTAACTAGTTCATCTTTCTCTTTGTTCTTCTCCTGCTTAAAATTCTACTCTTCTCTTATGTAGCCCCCTGCGCACCAGTGGTGGTACTGCCTTGCTTGAGGTGAAACGATTAAGTAATATATATAAAAGAAAAACTATATCTTGAATATAAGATATTTTTACTAGCGTAAGTTGCCACGTAATATCATATTTATCTTAGAAAATTTAAATAAGAAATAAAACTCTGTCTGAATATTACATTAAAGTGAAAAAAAAAACGTTGTTTTTTTTTAATTAAAACAGAAGTGATTAACATTATTTACATTTGGGCTAATAACCTAAGCTTTATTGTTATTATCTCAAAGTTTCGATTCTTTTAACTTCCGACCTTCTTCAGGTGTCTGTTGGTCTGCAAAACCTTCATCGAATTTCAAAATGATGACTTTATTTAATCTCATTCTGCTGTTCATATCTAGGGATTTGTCATTTCATTATTTTTTCAGTTATTCATCGAGCTCTTTCTACTGAGGCAGATTATGTACTTATTCAGCCCTGGGATTAAACTCACAATTATTAGTGCACTAATTTCCCAAACCAATGCTTACACTTTTTGGCCCATAACCACATTTCCAATCAGTCAGGTAGTCGAGACACAAGGTTAATGCAAGTAGAGTTTAGCAATTACTGGGAATGAAAAGAACAAGAATTTCACTCGACATACGGAGCGAAACGAAAATAATATAATTCTAGATTTAATAAAGGATTCCATTCTAAATTCGTTGAATCATTTCCCTTGATCGACAGACATCTGAAGAACGCCAGAGAGCATAACGTTAGAAAGGTTATTAAAGTAAAATCCAAGATAAGGATATTAGTCAGAATGTAAATAATGTAGTTAATTATAGCTCAAACATTCAGAGAGATTATAAGAAATTATTTTTCGAAATAAGAGATTTTGAAGAGGTAGATGGTAATAATACGAAACATAACCCTTTTCTTCTTTGACTGGCACAGTAAAAATAGTTGGGTTGTTTGCCGTTGTCCTCTATGGGAATTCATCTTCTCGTTGATTATTTTCTACACAAGGCCAAACTTTAATTGGATTAAAAATTGTAATAATGATATAGTACTGTGCAAAAGTATTAGGACAAGAACTATTTTATCTTTTATGAGGCATCAAAATAATTGCGACAATTTACCAATCGCACCTAGTATATATACAGTACTGTGCAAAAGTATTAGGACAATAACTATTTTATCTTTTATGAGGCATCAAAATAATTGCGACAATTTACCAATCGCACCTAGTATATATCCAGTACTGTGCAAAAGTATTAGGACAAGAACTATTTTATCTTTTATGAGGCATCAAAATAATTGCGACAATTTACCAATCGCACCTAGTATATATCCAGTACTGTGCAAAAGTATTAGGACAAGAACTATTTTATCTTTTATGAGGCATCAAAATAATTGCGACAATTTACCAATCGCACCTAGTATATATCCAGTACTGTGCAAAAGTATTAGGACAATAACTATTTTATCTTTTATGAGGCATCAAAATAATTGCGACAATTTACCAATCGCACCTAGTATATATCCAGTACTGTGCAAAAGTATTAGGACAAGAACTATTTTATCTTTTATGAGGCATCAAAATAATTGCGACAATTTACCAATCGCACCTAGTATATATCCAGTACTGTGCAAAAGTATTAGGACAAGAACTATTTTATCTTTTATGAGGCATCAAAATAATTGCGACAGTTTACCAATCGCACCTAGTATATATCCAGTACTGTGCAAAAGTATTAGGACAAGAACTATTTTATCTTTTATGAGGCATCAAAATAATTGCGACAGTTTACCAATCGCACCTAGTATATATCCAGTACTGTGCAAAAGTATTAGGACAAGAACTATTTTATCTTTTATGAGGCATCAAAATAATTGCGACAGTTTACCAATCGCACCTAGTATATATACAGTACTGTGCAAAAGTATTAGGGCAAGAACTATTTTATCTTTTATGAGGCATCAAAATAATTGCGACAGTTTACCAATCGCACCTAGTATATATCCAGTACTGCAAAAAGTATTAGCGAACTATTTTATCTTATGAGGCATCAAAATAATTATGACAGCTTACCAATCGCACTCAGTATATATCCAGTACTGTGCAAAAGTATTAGGGCAAGAACTATTTTATCTTTTATGAGGCATCAAAATAATTGCGACAGTTTACCAATCGCACCTAGTATATATCCAGTACCGCAAAAGTATTAGGACAAGAACTATTTTATCTTTTATGAGGTATCAAAATAATTGCGACACCCTAACAATCGCACCTAGTATATATCCAGTACTGTGCAAAAGTATTAGGACAAGAACTATTTTATCTTTTATGAGGCATCAAAATAATTGCGACAGTTTACCAATCGCACCTAGTATATATCCAGTACTGTGCAAAAGTATTAGGACAAGAACTATTTTATCTTTTATGAGGCATCAAAATAATTGCGACAGTTTACCAATCGCACCTAGTATATATCCAGTACTGTGCAAAAGTATTAGGACAAGAACTATTTTATCTTTTATGAGGTATCAAAGAACAACGCTTACAGTTTACCAATCGCACCTAGTATATGGATCCAGTACTGCAAAAGTATTAGGGCAAGAACTATTTTATCTTTTATGAGGCATCAAAATAATTGCGACAGTTTACCAATCGCACCTAGTATATATCCAGTACAGCAAAAGTATTAGGACAAGAACTATTTTATCTTTTGCGAGGCATGAAAAATAATTGCGACAGTTTACAATCGCACCTAGTATATATCCAGTACTGTGCAAAAGTATTAGGACAAGAACTATTTTATCTTTTATGAGGCATCAAAATAATTGCGACAGTTTACCAATCGCACCTAGTATATATCCAGTACTGTAAAAGTATTAGGACAAGAACTATTTTATCTTTTATGAGGCATCAAAATAATTGCGACAGTTTACCAATCGCACCTAGTATATATCCAGTACTGTGCAAAGTATTAGGTAAGAATCATTTTATCTTTTATGAGGCATCAAAATAATTGTGACAGTTTACCAATCGCACCTAGTATATATCCAACAGTAAAAGTATTAGGACAAGAACTATTTTATCTTTTATGAGGCATCAAAATAATTGCGACAGTTTACCAATCGCACCTAGTATATATCCAGTACTGTGCAAAAAAGTATTAGGGCAAGAACTATTTTATCTTTTATGAGGCATCAAAATAATTGCGACAGTTTACTAATCGCACCTAGTATATATCCAGTACTGTGCAAAAGTATTAGGACAAGAACTACTTTATCTTTTATGAGGCATCAAAATAATTGCGACAGTTTACCAATCGCACCTAGTATATATCCAGTACTGTGCAAAAGTATTAGGACAAGAACTATTTTATCTTTTATGAGGCATCAAAACACCGCATAGTTTACCAATCGCACCTAGTATATATCCAGTACTGTGCAAAAGTATTAGGACAAGAACTATTTTATCTTTATGAGGCATGAAAATAATTGCGACAGTTTACCAATCGCACCTAGTATATATCCAGTACTCAGCAAAAGTATTAGGACAAGAACTATTTTATTTTATGAGGTATCAAAATAATTGCGACAGTTTACTAACTGCACCTAGTATATATCCAGTACTGTGCAAAAGTATTAGGGCAAGAACTATTTTATCTTTTATGAGGCATCAAAATAATTGCGACAGTTTACCAATCGCACCTAGTATATATCCAGCACGCAAAAGTATTAGGGCAAGAACTATTTTATCTTTTATGAGGCATCAAAATAATTGCGACAGTTTACCAATCGCACCTAGTATATATCCAGTACTGTGCAAAAGTATTAGGACAAGAAACTATTTTATCTTTTATGAGGCATGAAAATAATTGGACAGTTTACCAATCGCACCTAGTATATATCCAGTACTGTGCAAAAGTATTAGGACAAGAACTATTTTATCTTTTATGAGGCATCAAAATAATTGTGACAGTTTACCAATCGCACCTAGTATATATCCGAAACAAAGTAAAAGTATTAGGACAAGAACTATTTTATCTTTTTATGAGGCATCAAAATAATTGCGACAGTTTACCAATCGCACCTAGTATATATCCAGTACTGTGCAAAAGTATTAGGGCAAGAACTATTTTATCTTTTATGAGGCATCAAAATAATTGCGACAGTTTACCAATCGCACCTAGTATATATCCAGTACTGTGCAAAGTATTAGGACAAGAACTATTTTATCTTTTATGAGGCATCAAAATAATTGCGACAGCTTACCAATCGCACCTTAGTATATATCCAGTACTGTGCAAAAGTATTAGGGCAAGAACTATTTTATCTTTTATGAGGCATCAAAATAATTGCGACAGTTTACCAACGTACTTGCATATATCCAGTAATTGCAAGGTGTTATTAGGACAAGAACTATTTTATCTTTTATGAGGCATCAAAATAATTGCGACAGTTTACCAATCGCACCTAGTATATATCCAGTACTGTGCAAAAGTATTAGGACAAGAACTATTTTATCTTTTATGAGGCATCAAAATAATTGCGACAGTTTACCAATCGCACCTAGTATATATCCAGTACTGTGCAAAGTTATTAGGACAAGAACTATTTTATCTTTTATGAGGCATGTTGACAGAAAATAAACAATTTAATTTAAGTAATTTTATTTGATTTACTCAACAAATGCTTTAACAAGAAAAAAATATTTGTTAGAAAATAAATTTAATATTTATTATAATAGCCTTTTGCTTTGCTTCTGTCAGGCATTGACATCACAAGTTTCTTCAATGTATCTAATGGTATTTCCTGCCAAGCAGCTTGCATTTGTTCCCAAAGGGTGTCTTGCAAAGTAGCATTAGATTCATCAATTCGAGAGGGGGGAATAAGAAAAAAGTCAGTCATATCCAAGGATAATAGATTAATGAGTAGTTTCACAATAACTTGTTAAATACAAAATAAGAAAAATATAACTTCTTTTTCATCAGTCAGTCAGTTAAGTGCCATACGTGATAGACGCTTGGGCGATCATGTCTCGAAAGAGACATGACTGACTGGGCAGAAGATTATCC
Organism: Ascarosepion bandense; assembly: GCA_037127315.1. Taxonomy (NCBI): domain Eukaryota; kingdom Metazoa; phylum Mollusca; class Cephalopoda; order Sepiida; family Sepiidae; genus Ascarosepion; species Ascarosepion bandense. The sequence goes on from JBBBDQ010001099.1 coordinate 381,873, forward strand.
CGCAGTAGGTTGCCATTGATTTCTACGGTAGACTGGTTGCCGACCAAGGCTATAGAACCCAATCTGTCCTGTTATTTAACCCATAAGTGGAAGGAATAGACGGATTATTACCTTTCCCAAGAGTATTTGCGCGTAAGTGAATGCAATGAATTCAACTGGAACTCGAACTCGGCTCCCCGAGTTCTCGTTCCGAGCCAATATCCAATCCACCACAACAGCACATCCTTCTTTTTAATACATTTCTTTTACATCTAGTTTTAAATAATCAATATATATATTAGCAATTTACTTGGCTTTTCACCCTGTATTTGAATTTTAGTGAGATGTTTAAGAAAATCACCTCTATCCTAATACTTTTGCACACTACCGGTAGTGGGCACAAGTGGTAGGACAGGGGTGATTTTAAACTTTATTTTGATGCTTCACAAAAGATTAAACAGTTCTTGTTCTAATACTTTTGCACAGTACTTTAGAAGAGTCTCTATTTAAAAAAGACCATCAATTAATTTCTGTTGGATGTGTAGTCTTTTGCAATAGATTATGTATTAATTCATATATTTAGTAATGCTGACAAAATGGAACTATTCAGAGACAGGAAGATTTTATTGGAAATGAGGAATAGAGTACTGGATTGTTATGTGATGTCTGTCCTTCATTATGGCAGCAAATGCTGGACAATCTCATGAAAGATGAAAGACTTGAAACAGCCGAAATGTGTTTCTACAGAAGGATAAGGAGGATAACATGAACAGAACATGTAAGCAACGACGAAGCTTTGGAGAGAATGGATACGAGAAGGAAACTAACGCTTAACATCAGGAAAAGACAGTTAAAGTTCCTGAGACATGTAGTGAGAAAGGAGGGCTTGGAGAATCTGATGCTCATAGAACGGATAGGGGGAGAGACTAGCGAAAGAAACGCGTGAGATACTTAAGAGATTTGAACAGATGGATGGCGAAGTGGGATTTGAATGGATAACAGGAGAAAGCTGTTAAAAGCTACAAGGGAAAGGTAGATGTAGAGAGCTAGGATCTCATACATCCCGAAAGAACAGGGCTCATAGAAGAAGAAGAATCTGAGGTTGAGAATCCGCTCACGAATGTATAATTTTATTGGGCGAAGGAACAACTTTCATTTTAAAGAACTTGCTGAATGTCAACATTTAATTTTAAACTAAATAATATGGGGTAATAAAGTAATAAAGGTTTCGGTTGGAAATTCCTAGTACCTGACGAAGGCCGGAGCGTACAACGTCCGAAACATCATACAAATTGTAACAAAGATAAGGACAATAGTCCTAATAATGTAAATACTGTAAATACTACCTCATCTCAAAAATAGACACAAATAGAATGATCTATTATTAAACGTTGTACAAATGGCAACAAAGATGAGGACCATAGTGCGAATAATGTAAATACTGTAAATACTAACTCATCCCAGAAATAAAGACAAACATTATTTTTATTGCTGACAACCTGCACCTTCAACCGGCATTCAGATGGACTTAAATGATCTTCTTAAAGCATTCAATGATAAAAAAAATTTGGAAAAGGACACTCGAAGTGGGACTTGCTAAAAAAAGCAATAGTGACATCAGCGAACAACATTACCCCAAAGGAAATCAGGCGCAGAAGAAAAACGAGTATATGACTGAAGAGATTCTTGACATGACGCAAAGGAGGTAGAAAACGATATCAAGACATGGAATGGAGTACCGGGAACTACACAAGGAAATAAGGAGAAAATGCAGACAGGCTAAAGAGGAATGGCTCAATGACAAATGTGCAGAAGTAGAGAGATTGAGCAGGAATAATAAAACAGACATGCTTAAAGAAATAAAAAAACTGACAGGACAAAAAAAAAACAAAAAAACCCTGCTCTTCAACAGGATGTATAAAATCCAAAGATGGAACAATCAGCTGGCATTCAGTTGGACTTAAATGATACTCTTGAAGAATACAATGATAAAATAAATATAGCTTCGGTTTAGTCATTTCATTCAGTTCTTTAATCCTTCGTACCGTACTCACTTTTATTGTTAGAAATTTTTGTAAATTTGGAAATAACAGGTAGAAGAGATTTAAATGCGGGGGTTGTTTGAATTAGGTTATTCAGTTGAGCCAAACGAGTGAAACGGAACAATTCGAATCCGATTCGGAATTGCACGCATAAAAAAATCAACAGATCCGATTTTCGTAAATAAGCTGAATAGAATGATTATAGCGGGAAGAAGCGGAGGAAAATACCTGGACAATAAGATTATTAGTTTGTAGAAGGAGTGTTTATAAAAATATATGATATTTTCCTTTATAACCTTCTGATTATTAGAAGTGTTCAATATCTGGCAATACTGATATAAACCCACATTTAAGCGCTAAAAGAATATGATGCAAAAACAGAGACACTATTTTAGTATGGTTACCAACCTCGGCACCATGAGGGCGTATTTGGCTTGCTCAGGGCTTACAAGAACAGGCAATGTTGGCCAGGAAGAAACTGAATAATGCGAGGCATACAACTTAATATAGATGATAATATTAACATCAGATAAATGTTACAATCAATTTCATATGTATTTGGATTTCGTCACGACGTCTTGAATTTAGATGGTTAAAAAATACGTTTTTAACAATTCGTTTTTTCTCATTCTTATGATATATTTTTTCTTATATAAATAAGTATTTTTTAATTCTTCAATTCTCTCACCTTTGTTCATCTGCTAGGACTTATTTGGCTTGGGGTCTTTAAATTACTCCCATTTTACTAAAGACGTATCCGGCATTTGCTAAACAAAAGCAATTTGATATATACGGAAGCCATTTTGTTGGCATTGTGACAAATAAAAATCAAAATGACACAGATTTGAGCATAAAGGCTTCGAGAGAGAAAATATTTTCTTCTGTATATATATATATATATATATATAATCATTTCACCCCAAGCAAGGCATTTTACTGCCACGATTGCGCAGTGGGTTACATGGGGAAACGCGATGAGAAAGAAGGGTTAGTTATGGGAGATGTCAGGAGGAGGGTAATAGACGGATAAGAATACCGGTGTAATGGGGGCATATTCGATGGAGAAAAGAGCTTGAAAGAAAGGATGCGAGTTAGTGAGATAGGAGATGTCTATTGACATTGCATTTAAATTCATGGAGATTGTAGCTGTCGGGGAAGCAAGTATATAGAAGGGAATTCCACCGGCGGAGAGTGCGAGAAAAGAAACTATTAGAGTAGAAATTTTTGTTACATTTTTTCGGTTTCACTGTATGAAGGTTAGATCTAATATCTAGTCTAGTAGCTCGTGTAAATTCATGCATAAGGGGGCACCAGTGAGCTAAGTTCATTGGAGCAGAAGCTGTGAAAATATTTGTAGAAGCGGCACTGGGATGCCACGTCACTCCGGTGAGAGAGTGAATGCATCCGAGCTGCCAAGTCAGTATCGATCACATTACAAATTCTCCGTTGGATTTTTTCAAGAACCCCGTGGTAAATAGCACAGGCACCCGACCAGATGTGGCAGCAATATTTAATACATGGGCGAATGGTAGATTTATTTAAATAATTTTTTTATATATATAAAGAATTTATTTTTATATACATATAAATAATTTCTTTTTATATATAAATAATTTATTTTTATATATATAAAAATAGTTTCTTTTTATATAGAAATAATTTCTTTTTATATATAGAAATAATTTCTTTTATATAGAAATACATTTTTTATATCGAGAAATAATTACTTTTTATATATAAATAATTTTTTATATATAGAAATATTTTCTTTTTATGTATAAGTAATTTCTTTATATATATCTGTATAGAAATAATTTATTTTTATAAATAAATGATTTCATTTTATATATAGAAATAATTTATTTTATATATAAATATTTATATATATATACAGATAATTTCTTTTTATATATAGTTTCTTTTTATATATAGAAACAATTTATTTCTATATATAAATAATTTCTTTATATATATATATATATATATATATATATATATATATATATATATATAACTTCTTTTTATATATAAATAATTTCCTTTTGAATGTAGAAATATTTTTTTTTATATATAAATAATTTCTTTTTGTATATAAAAATAATTTCAGATTATAAAAATACCTTTACAGTTAAGTGAATTTTATTTGAACACGTGTTGTTCAAAATATATATTTAACGTATTTGCACGTTTTCACAGCCACAGTTATTTTTCGGAAAATTCTAAATATTTAATAATTTGCCATCTCCTTTGAATGAAGTTTAACAGATACGGAACGCCATAAATATTTAATAATTTTGCGCTTCCTCGTAGCTCAGTGGAATAAATCCAAACACGTGGCGTTAAATATATATAAAAAATAAAACAACATTCATTGTAATTAGTCTTTCTGAAATAAACAAATAGATAAAAGGTGTTAAGGTACCTACTGACTCCAAAGGTAATTTTAAAATAAATTTAATCTTAGTTTGGAAATGCTGGAAAAAGATGAAAACATAAAAGCAAAATCTTTTAAGAATTAGAAAGCAATCATTGATAATCTTCAGAGATAAATGTAAGTTTTTTCATGGTAAAATCAAGGAGATTTGTATTAACGCCAACTTAGATTTAGTGGATAATCAATTTATGAATGAACAAAGAACCTAAGATGATTTTCGAGTCGGTGTCAACAACAATCTTGCAAGAAGAATCAAGTAATTCTCACTGCTGCAAAACTAATTCCATATTCAACAGCCATTCAATGATCTCAAATCCAAACTATAATGTGCTACTATTAGCGGTATTAACCTTTCTATGGATGTGAGTTGTGGTGCAGTGGATATCGACTCCGAACGTCAAATCGGGGTGCCGAGTTCGAACTCCAATTGAATTCCTTGCATTTACTTACGCACAAATACCGTTGGAAAAGGTATTAATCCGTCTCTTCCCTCCAATTATTGGCTAACTAGTAGAACAGATTAGGTTCTACAGTCTTTGTTGGCAACCTGTCTACAGCAGAAAGCGATGGCACCCTACGGCAGGATAATATTTTGCCCAGTCAGTCATGTCTTTTTCGAGACATGATCGCCCAAAGCGTGTATCAGTTACCCATTCTTAAGGGAAACATTTTAGAATTATAATGAAGCCACCCGCACCCTGACGAAGAATAAGTGACCCATCTGAACATATGGGAAATATATTAAAAAGTAATTAATCCGATGAAAAAGAAAGATAACGAAGCAGAGTTACAAAAATTCGCCATGAGCTCTAATGGGACACAATGTAAATTTTGTGCATCACGTGGTCAGCCCAAAGTACCCTAAGTAAGAGACCAAAGTGGCGATATATGCAAAGATTTATGCATGAGATGCACAATTGGCAGACATAAAACAAAAAATTCCTGGACGGCAAAATAAATTATTTATTCTTCTTTAATTCGATCTTCAACAGAATATACAGTGCCACTAGGCAATAAACACTAGGGGTTCTGTCTTTTTACTCATGTTGGTGCTAATATAACTGCATAATATACTTTAATGCTACCGATTGTGAAGGATGTGCGTTGTGGTGCATTGGATATCGACTCGGAACGAGAAATCGGGGAGCCGAGTTCGAATTCCAGTCGAATTCATTGCATTCACTTACGCGCAAATACCCTTGGAAAAGGTAATAATCCGTCTATTCCTCCCAATTATGGGTTAAATAACAGGACAGATTGGGTTCTATAGCCTTGATCGGCAACCAGTCTACCGCAGAAAGCAATGGCAACCTACAGCGGGATAATCTTCTGCCCAGTCAGTCATGTCTCTTTCGAGACATGATCTCCCAAGCTTGTATCACGTATGGCACTTAACTGACTGAAATGTAATTTTATATGCACTCTCAAAATAAATCTTATCATTTACTGTTCACCTACATTAGGATTCCGCCTATTATATTATGACCTTAAATAACTTGTCGCTCTTCGCAGAACTATGTGGAGCTTCAAATTGTAACGCATCTTTCGAGACATGATCGCCCAAGTGTGTATCACGTATGGCACTTAACTGACTGACTGTGAAGGTTACGTTATATTAGCATGCGCATATAATTTCTCTAAACTGTCTAGTTGATACAGGAAGCGGTTGTATTTCTCTAAGGAAATATCAAAGACGTTAAAATGTCTCGAGAGGAGTGTAAATCCTATCAATTTCAAAGTAAGGACCTATCTGAGTGTTTCCAATTAAAATTATACCAGATTCATTTGGAAGGGAACGTAGGCAAATAGAGATGCCTGTTTCGTTGGAAGATAAATTTAATATTAAATTCAGTTCGATGACTTCAGTCATGTGATAACCAATTGAATAAATTAAATTACAAAGCAGCCTATTCCCACAACAACAAAAATATTCAAATAATAATTCAAGGAATTTTTTGAGTGGACATATATAACACTTGACTGATCTGGGGTACCCACATCTGATTTCTTCCCTAGAACAGAGGCTTTACTGAGTGATATATACATAATCCCGTCTTTGATCTTGGACACCATTTTTAAATTACTTTTCTATAAGGAAAGCTGAAATGACAGATTCTAGCCGTTATCCTAAAAATTGTGCCCCTGAGTTGTTTGCAGCCCTCTCCAAACTCTACAACTATTACCTTCCTGCTTCCTGCTTTCCCGCTTTTTCGAAAACCTCAACTGTAGTTCCTGTTTTGAAACTCTGGTGAACACTGATACTTCTAACGATCGCCTATTAGCTTCTTATCGCTTTTCGGCAAAGTATTTGAGGTTCTAATCAATGTTAAGTGGTTAAGCATGACCTATTATTTGACAAACAATATGACTTCTGCTTCACCAGGTCTGCCACTGATGTGTTAACGACTATCATTGAAGATGTATACCAGGCTCTTGATAATAATGGCGAAGCTCTTGTTGTCAGTGTAGATGTCTCAAAAGCGTTTGACAGGGTTTGAGTGGCTGGCCATTTGAGCACGCTCTAAACTATAATATTAGTAGATGACTGTTTGATTTAATCTAAGCGTTTCTATCAAATCGTGAAATGAAGGCCGTTTTGAACGTGCAAACTCCCAGATCCGTTTGTACTAACGCGGGCGTCCGACAAGGGAATATCGTAGGTGCTACGCTATTTCGGATCTTCATCAATGATATTCATGATGTCAGATCCAAGTATGCATTGATGATAGCATAATTTACTCCCTCTCGCCTCAATAAGAAATCTCCCAAGGCTGACAAAGTAAACCTGTCTGCTGCTCTAGAAACGGAGCAACAATTAGTGGTTAACTGGGGCAGGAAATGGCTTGCAAATTTTAATGTCCCCAAAACAAAACTGATCTCCTTTAACCGTCAGAGAGAATCTTTCCTGACCGCCATCATCATGACTGACCTCAGTCTCCTGGAGGGCAACTGCGTCTCTTTGACTTCACATTTTCAAACAAGCTGAAGTAGAACAAATATATCGGATCTATATTTGCATCTATTGCTAAGAAGGTTATGTCAATGTGTCAAGTCAGAAAGTTTTCTGGTCAGCATCCACCTTTCAAATTTATAAATCTATCATTCGTTTGTGCATTGAATACTGTTGACATATCTGGTCGTTTGCTCTTGCATACGACCAGATATGCAAGGTTGCAATCTTGATGCATCCTTGCATATATATGCAATCTTGAGGTTCTTGATATGCAATCTTGAGGTTCTTGACAAAACCCAAAAAAGGACCTGTAGTGTAATTGGTTCTGACATGGGATTTCGACTTATGTTACTTTTTAACTGTCATAATGTGGCTTCCCTCTGTCTTTTCTGTAAATAGCTCATGGCAACTGCTCTTAAGAGCGTTTCACCGTCGTGCGCTGACAAAATGGATTTAAGTATGTTATAATTGCCATTTTTTATCTTCTTGAATCCTGTTCCTTCAATATCACTTGTATCCAGTCTTTTCACTGTAACACACTGTGCACTAATAGCGGTTTCACTTTGTTTGGGAGGAAATGATTAAACAAAATCTAGAAGATACCAGAATTTTTAAATGCATTTTAGTGTGGAAAATGCCAAAAGGGATTGCCTAATCGTAAACAGTTTGGATATTTCATAAAATCATCAAATTACTACAGTGAAATCTAGAGCTCCTAACTTTCACGTCATCTATCATATTCCTGAACATGTTTTGTTGCCTTAAATAACAAGTAAAATCCATATTGAAACCAACATCCACCTACGGGAAAACATTCTTAGAATCCTTCGAAATATCTAACATCGAACGAAAATTGGGAAATTGTTTGCTGCAGGTTCATACGCATCATTCGTTGAGGATATGAGTGTATTAATGATTTCAACAGAAACAAAAAGAAAAGAACGGAGTTAAAGGACAATTCATTATTCATCGACATCCATTAATCTCTCGGTAAAACTCATAACCTATGTTCCACAAACTGAATTCATTGTTAGCAACTCTGCCTTCAGTCTATGAAACAGTGTCATTACTGAACTGGCTTCATGCAGAGATACGGATCTCAGTCTTCCCCATTATGCTATTGTGGCAGCTGACCATACAAGAAAATTTCTCTGCTCTGTGACGGATCCGCTATTTAATTCTGTTGTTTGTAAAACCATTCTCCTCACCAGAATATTCTGGTAGAAGAAGGACTTTAGTCACCAATGATTTATATAGCCATCAGGTCGTACTTGGATACATGATATTAGAAACGTTGTTAGACCGACCTTAAATATCTCAGTACACATGAAAAAAAAATCAACAATTGCTTTCCAACGAGCTTAAATCTTTTTTTTTCGAGCAATCGCTTAAGGATGATAGTTCTTCTTACTTTTCATCTGATGAAGAGACTTTAAAGTTCTTGATTGAGTCTGGGCTAACTTTGACATATATGTTGTCCTGCACCATCAAAAGTTTTCTATTTTCCGTCTCAACGCAGACAGACACATTTCTCATTTCATTGCACACATTTCTCATTTCAACGTCGTTAAGACTGGCACATAAAGTTTCTGATTGACTGACAACTGGCATCTATTTGGTAAGTCTGACAATACTCAGACCGCCGAAGCAGGACGCATTGAGTATTGAATGTGCGAGCATATTTTGAGATGTGATAGTAGGAATTGTCTTTGGGTATTTTTTTATGATATATCAATAGAGAAAAGTCACCTCATCCAAATTTTCTCTCTTATATATATATATATATATATATATATATATATATATATATATGAAAGAATATTAAAACGTTTTGAGTTTGAAAATGTGTTTTTTGACAGTATTTGTTTATTTCTATCATTATATTTTATATTTCAGATCGTCCTCGGTCCGCCATCAGAAACAAATGATTTTAAAAGATATATATATATATATATATATATATATATATATGTGTGTGTGTGTGTGTGTGTGTGTGTGATTGTGTGTGTGTTTATTAATATATACTCAATGGATCTGTGATCTAACAACGAGTACTGTTTTATTCACACCAGCAGTCAATGTACGATAACTTATATATATATATATATATATATATATATATATATATAACGGCGCCTGATATTACTTTTAAAAAAAGTGAAAAACCCATATCCTACTATCGCGCACTACTTGCATAAACCATAAACACATACACACGTACATGAGCTAACCTACGTACGGGTGCACACACACACACACACACACACACACACACACACACACACACACACACACACACACACACTACAATTAACGACAGCAATAGCAGCGAAAGAGGACCATTAGTTTAAAGACAATGTCCAGCAGCGGACAACTGGAAACCAAGCACTCCTGTCATTCTGAAGATGAGATTCTTATCTCGAAATATTAATGAATAATAAATAGATAATACCCAACACCTTCATTATCCTTCCTATATTATACTAATATTATTGTGATAGCCTTCAAATACTTACCAATACACCATATATATATGTGTGTGTGTGTGTGTGTGTGCGTGCGTGTGTGTGCGCGCAAAAATTCAGATATAAATACATTATATTAATGAAAAACATAAAACCAGATTAATAATGACAATGGGAAACTTTTTTTATAAAAGCGTTTGATGGATTTTATCAAAGTCAATATTTTACTTTGCGATGTACTTATAAATAGAAGTAAAACATATAGTTTCGTTTTCAGCATTTCTAAATTTAATAACGATTTAATATTTTCTTAACGTGAAAGTTAAGGTAACTATAGAGGACACTAAGCGATGTAAATTTTGCCTAATAAACGAACATGAGTATATTTTATTGTTTAATAACTACTTTTCTATTTCTTTATGTATATATATAAGTGTGTGTGTGTGTGTGTTTTTCATTTGTTAATGATTTATTTTAATTTGGTACATTTTTTACGGATTTATCTATTTTTAAATTATAGATTTGTGTTATACTCGTTTCTTTCTTTTCTAATATTAAGTCTTGCTTATGCATCCAACGTGACGTCTGTAATAAATACTCTGAAGTCTGACTCCAACGGTTTTTTTACTCATTTTGGTTTGTTATTTAGGCGTCTAAACTTGGTCATTTTGTCAGTGTTGTATTTATTCCTTAACATTTCCCCCTTTTTGTGATTTCTAGTCATATTTAATTATATTTAATAGCAATTAAGTCCCCTTCTCTTTCAGGTGAGTTGGCCAACGTACTTAATTTTCTATCATTTATCTTTAAGTTAAATTTTCATTTTTTTAGTTCGATTCCTTTTTTTGAAAATTATATTTGTTTATTCAAGAATTCTTATGGTAAAGGCATACAAACATCATATATACTTTTTAGAGATAGGTCCTAGCTCAGTTCTAGAGAGCCTAATCACTCGAGTTTGAAGTTTAATATCGAAGTTGAGATTGAGATCTTTGAAAACGAACTATGAATTTTTCAGGTGGATTTTACCTATTCTATCTTCAATATTAAATTTTCAAATTCAGCTACATCTTGGTTTATTTTAGACTTATCTCTAAAAATATTATTAAAATATAACTGACTTCATACAAAAATCATCCTTCAATAATCTGGGTAAAGATACTTCTGACACTATTAAATGGTCCAATACCATTCAAAACTAAGTTAAGGTGTCCTTTGTTCAGTTCAATATTATAGACTTCTACGCCTCCATATAAAAAAAAATTATTGTTAGATAGTTTGGATTTCCTATCTTACTGATGAAGAATCCAAGGATATAAGACACTCAAATGTTCATTATCAACCAATAATAACTCTACGTGGTTATAAATTCATGTAATAACTTCGAGTTCCTTATGGGCTCATTTGATTCCGCTAAATTGAAAACTTAGTGGAAATTTACATTTTAAAGACCCTTAGTTGAATATTTAACTCTAAACAAACCTGTCTGTATAGAAATGACAGACTTATTGTTATCCCTAACACTATCCTCTTACACACAAAGGAAAGTCATCAGGGCTTTCAAATTATCTGAATTTAAATTAGTCAACTTCTTAGATATTACTTTATATCTCTCAAATAAAACTTTTAAACCCTATAAAAAACAATGAAGGCCTAATCGACATAAATGTTTGCGCTAACCATCTTCACTAATCACACAAATTTCTACCAACGTAAATATCAGGATCAACAAATTCTAATAGGAAAATATTTGATGAAAATAAAACCCCTTAAATTAATACCCTTAAAAGCGGTTTTAGACAGAAATTATTCTACACAGAATCCATAAAAATACCGAACCAAATAAACCTAGAAATAGACAAAGAAAAGTAATATGATATATTTGCCCATTTTCTGCCAACTATTTAATATTAATATCGATCAAAACTTATTAATTAAAAAATTAATCAGCAATCATTTTAACCAGAAGAATCTACCAAGTAAGATTTTAACAAAGAAACATTAAAAATCTGCTATTCTTGCACTATCAACATTAATAACATTATACACTCACGTAATAATAGTATCGAGATAAAGTTTATAGTAGATAAAGTTTATAGTAGATAAAGTTTATAGTAGATAAAGTTTATAGTAGATAAAGTTTATAGTAGATAAAGTTTATAGTAGATAAAGTTTATAACTAAATCGATAGTAAATTATCCTGTAACTGTAGAGTCAAATTGCAAGTCCGGAAAAGTTATATACAGAGCAATTATTTTCTCTAGTGAATACAAAAACGAAAAAAAATACTTAGCGATTTTTGCCGAAACTTGGAAACAGCGATTATATAATCATAACCAATTTTTCTTTAAACCCCACCTAAAATATCAAATCGGTCTTTCTAAATATTTCTGAAAATTAAGACAAAATTCTCTCCCCACAGGTTGAATAGAAAGATTATAGTTAAGTCTGAAACCCCCAATATATGTAATTTATGTTTAGACAAAAAATCAGATTAATCAAATTCAGAAAAACTAACCAACTATTAAACCAAAGACATTAAATCATCTCTAAATGCCACCTCAAAATAATTTTAAATTACCTGTTAAACTGAATTTTAAATTTACCACATTCTATCTTACATCTTTTTATAATCGTTTCACCCACAGGCAAAGCAGGACTGGCACTAGTGCGCAAAGGGTTAGAGAAGAGGCGAATGAAGCGAAAGAGGAAAAGGACATGGGGAGTCTTGGCGAATGTGTAAGAGAACACTGGTGTGAACAGAATTGCGTGAGAGTAGAGTGAAAAGGGAGAAAAAGTTACAAAGAGTGTCGGGAAAAGGACGAGAATCAAGAAGATAAGAGATGGCAACTGACATTACATTTTAACTCTTGGAGATTGTTACTATCAGGGAAAAGAAAGAAAGAGGTTGAGTAGAATTTGTGCTTACATTTGATTGGTCTTGCTGTAAAATGGTGGGGCCTGGTTGCCAGTTTAGTTGCTCGAGTAAATTAATGAAGAGGGTGCACCAAGGAGGTAAGACATCATGAAAGTATTTATAGAAAAACGAAGTCATATCACGTCGGTAAAAAAGTGACTGAAGTCGAGCTACTTCATTGCACGTTCATTTTCATTTTAGGTTGATCATTTCGGAGAGTTTAATGCGAGATAAGAATTCACTATGTATTTGATATATATATATATATATATATATATATATATATATATATCAAATACATAGTGAATTCTTATCTCGCATTAAACTCTCCGAACTTAAATTAATTAAACTTATCTCGCATTAAACTATCCTCACTTCTAACAAATATTTAAATAATACAAACCTATCAGGGAATTTAAAATGTGGAAAGCCCCGTTGTTTAATCTGTAAACATCTAATAACAGACAAAACATTCTCTGTACCCAACACAAAAATAAAATTACACCCACCAAACCTTACTTGTGATAGCAAAGACATCATCTACTATCTCTTCTGCTCAATTTGCCCCAACAGTGGATATATCGGCGAATCCGGTAATAGCTTTAGATTTCGCTTCAATAATCACAAACTAAATATACGACAAAAAAATGTATACTCCCCAATTGCAGCACATTTTAATCAACCCGATCACACTTTAGAAAATTGCAAATGTTTACTAATAGACTCCAATTTTAGTTCTACATACACACGCAGAAAGAAAGAAAAATACTGGATTTTAAAATTAAACACACACAAGCTAGGGTTAAACAGGGACTTAGGTGTGTTGAATCTCTACAAATATTTCAATAGGTAAAAAGAATGTTCTTTCAGATATTCCAAGGAATTTTTTATCTAAAACAAACAGACTTTCTCCACGGAGGTGTCGCGTGTTGATTGGTTGACCGAAAATAAACAAACGGACGTGCCGCATGCTGATTGGTTTATCGACACCACGCGATATAAACAAAAAAATAGATATTCCAAGAGATTTTTTGTCTAAAACAAACAGACTCTCTCCACGGACGTGCCGCGTGTTGATTGGTTTACCGAAAATAAACAAACGGACGTGCCGCATGCTGATTGGTTTATCGACACCACGTGATGTAAACAAAAAAGTATTAGGACGCCATCGTAAAAATACGTTTCCAATTCTAATTTAAAAATCACTTGTTTCTGATGAAGGACCGAGGGCGGTCTGAAATATAAAACACTATAAAAATAAACAAATACTGTTTAAAAAAGTACGTTTTTAAATTCAAAACTTTTTATTAATATTCTTTCCTACACATATTAAGACAGTATACGTGGATGATCATCACTATATATATATATATATATATATATATATATATATATATATATGCCTGTATAAATGTACAACTACTTTTTCCTTATGCATGTAATTGAATACAACCTTTTTTATTAGTTTGTATATATATATATATATATATATATATATGTGTGTGTGTGTGTGTGTGTGTGTCTGTGTGTGTGTGTGTTGTACTGGAATTCAAATAATGCCACTCTATCCCTATTGTATATTCTCTTTCTTTTTGTTTAAATTATTCTTTAATAATGTTTGTGCATTGAGTAAATTGTAATTGAATCCTCCTATGCAGATGACATTTATGCCTGTATATGCACATAACTACTTTGTCTTATGCATGTAATTAAAATTAGGTCCTATTTTTGAGTATATATCAGAAGTTTATATGCTTGTGTATATGTATTTGTATTATTTGTGCGTATACCTCTGTATATCTGGTCTTCGTAGTTGCGTATGTGGGTGTGTGAATACGAGAGTGTACATATCATTATATATGTGTATAAATATTCGTGTGCATGTGGCTGGGTGTGTATGGGGAGTTATCTTATAATCCCTCAATTTGTCCAATGAACTCTTTCTCTCCTAACGTTTGTGATCCTTACAGGATAAGACTAAAGATATCTAATCTGGCTCATGCTTCTTGAAATTCTCTTTCTTTGAAATTTGATATTGGATGTTCTGGGGAAATTTAACCCAAACAAAATCGTGGTATGGGGAAATGAGCATATTATTTCGTCGAAATAAATTATGTCTTGTAGCCACTTTATATAATGTGTATATATACAGAAGGTGTGATGGATGCATTATACATTTTTAGGCACGTCTTTTGCTTTTCTAATACGAACATATCTCTCTTGTCGTGGAAGAAATCATTTATATATTCTTCCCATTGCTGGATTATTTTCTTATTTCTCTAATAAGATCTTTTCCTCTTTGGATATTATACATCTTGTTGAAGAGCATGTTTATTGTCCTGTCAGTTCTCTTGTTTCTTTATGCATGTCTAGCTCAATGTTTCTACTTTTGCACCTTTGTAGTTGAGCCATTCCTCTTTAGCTTGTCTTCACTTGGTCCTTATTTTCTGGTGTAGTTTTTTGCGTTGTCTTTCTGTCTTCTGTGCATCATGTCAAGAATCTCTTCAGTCATTCACTCGTTTGTTCAGTCATTCTGCGTCTGATTTCCCTTGGGACAATTTTGTTTGCTGATGTCACTAGCGCTTCTTTAGTGTGTCCCATTTCTTCTTCGTATTTGTTTCCCACACTGTTAGTGTTTTCTTTCTTTTTTCTGCAGGTTGAGATCATGCGCGAGTGGGTTGTATTGCAGTCTGGGTGCTGCACTAGTCTTCTTTAGTCTCTGAAGTTTCACTCGATGGTTGCTTCCACAATAGGCACTTGGATAGGTTTTGCATTGAACCACTGCATCCTGCATCACCTGTTTATGGTTATGTAATCGATTTGGTTTTTCGTGTCACCTCCTGGGCTTCTTCTCTATGTCAATAGGCGTCTCGGGTATTCTTCAAATTAGATGTTAGTCATTACCTGCTCATTTGTTGTACACCATTGGACCCATTTTTCTCCGCGTTCGTTGCGGATTCCTAATGCAAAGTTGCCAAATGTCTTCTTTTCTATCTTGCTTACCATTGGATTCAAGTCTTCCATTATGATTCTAATTTCTTGAGTTTTACATTGAGCTTTAGCATTCTCTAATGTGGAGAAGAAAGATTCTATTTCTTTCTCAGTGTTTGATAGCTATGTTGAAAGGTCATCCACTCAGTTTGACCAAAAGGACTCTTTCGGAAAACTGGCAGTATCCCGTAATGCATTTCTTTGTCCAGTAATAATTTTACCTGCTGCGTATCCCGTGGTTGCCGCTGCTAAAGTTTCCATTGCTAGTACATCTAGTTGCGCACATTCCCAGAATATTGATGTTCAATCTGCTCATCTCTCCGCTGTTGTTTAGCGTCCCGGCCTTCTATTTCCCTTGGCTAACTTTTGTTTGTTGTGCACAGTCACAGTATAGCTGCCAAGACACACCTGTTGCCCACGTGTTTTCTTTCTGGGCGAGGGACAAACTTCAAAGAAATATATCTCCTTTACGCCGCTGGTGCTAACAGTCGCTGGATGACAGTTAGGTGACACCTATTACCTATGTCGGTCCTTATCTGAGTTAGTTTCTTTGGAAGTAATACCTCTCATATCATTAGGTTTCATATATCAATTTTTCAAGGCCATGATTATTATTGAGAATGATTTATATTCTGTAAAAAACGGTTTAATTTCTATTTTTGTCTTGAGAAATTGAATTAAATCAACTTTACAGTGTTAGCTGCTTGTGGTAAGTCAACCGGGATTCAGTCCATTTTTCAGTCTGTTTTTGTGAAATTTCTTGGAAATTATTTTATTTATTTATTTTTTCGTCTTTTGGTCGTCTTTGATTTTTTCGTCACTTAATTTGTGTAAATAATTTTGCTATTCAAGGGTATTTTCGACTAATGATAAATAGCATCACGGTTCAATTATTTCCATTAGTTTTGTCTTGTAGAAGATTTAAATTTCTGTCTTCGTGAGATTGAATTCTTAACGGTTTGGCAAGCGAACGCAAGCAACATAACTCGACTATATTCTGTAAAAAACGGTTTAATTTCTATTTTTGTCTTGAGAAATTGAATTAAATCAACTTTACAGTGTTAGCTGCTTGTGGTAAGTCAACCGGGATTCAGTCCATTTTTCAGTCTGTTTTTGTGAAATTTCTTGGAAATTATTTTATTTATTTATTTTTTCGTCTTTTGGTCGTCTTTGATTTTTTCGTCACTTAATTTGTGTAAATAATTTTGCTATTCAAGGGTATTTTTGACTTTTACTAAGTTAAAACTTTGTAAGCCTCAGTCACTTTTCCTTGTTTCTTTTTTTTTTTTTTTTTTTTTAATTGGAGTAGATAGTTTCTACTATCGCCCGGTCTCACACTCCACCCCCTTCTTTTGAATGAGTTAGAGGTGATCACCTTGTTTCTTGTTTAGGAAGGGGTTCCCGGTTCATCCCATTTCTCTGGTCTTGGTGTTAGTTCAGCTGGAAGCTCTTTGCAGTTACGGAGTATGGTGGCAACGTCTTTACATTCTGAGGGTACCGGGTTGGCAGTTTCCTGGTTGCTGCTTCCGACTGGTAGTTAGGAGCCCGAACTCTTGCGTAGCGTCTTGAGAGGCTGCTCTGATCAACAGTTGAATAATACCGGTGTTCTTGTAGTGCCTATATCGCGCATGGACGGACGTCCCTGCATGAACGTTCGGTGGGCAACCCCGAGGCCACATTATGTTGTAGGCCGCGCCAGTCTCCATCCTTCACAAGTTGCAAATGATTGACCGACTGATTCTATTCTAAGACCACTCCTTAACTGAATTACTATGGAAAAAAGCAAACATAATAACAAAACTAAACCAGCTCATTTGAAAACGCCCAAACCTGTCTGCATCTCTTTCACTAACATACGCGGCATCCGCACCAACTTCCCCAGCGTAGATTCTTTCCTCCATAATAACTCACCTGATATATTAGCCCTATGTGAAACTAATCTTAACCCTTTTATCCCCTCATCTGAGTTCTGCGTTCCTGGCTACCTTCCCCTCTTCAGGAAGGGCTCCAATGTTCATATGCATGGGCTTGGTGTCTATGTCAGCGAACACCTTCCCTTAGCTAGGGTGTCATCTTTTGAATCCCTAGATCATTCTTTCATGTGCTTCCGCCTCTCACTTCTCAGCTCGATTAGCTATCTCTTCTTTTTGTACCGCTCTCCTTCCTCTCCTGACTGTTCGTTACTTGACATCATTTCTGACAATATTGACAAAGCTATTTCTACCCATCCCTCTGCCGATGTTTTCGTGTTTGGTGACTTTAACGCCCACCACACCAAGTGGCTGAAGAACGCTGTCACTGACCCTGCTGGTGTCCACACCATGAACTTTTCAATCACCCAATCCCT
>JBBBDQ010001099.1:405000-415000 GCA_037127315.1 Ascarosepion bandense
GAAGTGCGAGAAAAGAAGCTGTTGAGTAGAATTTGCGTTTACATTTTCTTGGTTTCACAGTAACAGGGTGGGACCTAGTTGCTCTTCTTGTGGCTCGAGCAAATTCATGCATAGGGGGAACCAGAGAGTTAAGTTCATCGGAGCAAAAGTCGTGAAGGTACTTGTAGAAGAGACACAGAGAAGCCACATTGCACCGGCGAGAAAGTGACTGTATCTTGGCTGCTCGGTCGGGATCGATCACATTACAGATTCTCTGTTGGATTTCATCAAGGACACCTAGGTGGATAGCAGGGGCACCCAACCAGATATGGCAGCAGTATTCAATGCAAGGGCGGATGGTAGATTTATATATGTGCAAGACGGTTTCATACGGGAAAAACTTCCTGGCTCTACAGTGAACCGACCTTCTTAGCAGCTAATTTAGCTATGGATTCGATATAGTCATTCCATAAGAGGTCTGCTGAGAGAATTAACCCGAGGAGACGCAGTAAGTTTATGTATTCTCCATGACAGTCATTCAGGGTTGTACTTTGAGAAAAACAAAACATACAGACAAATATAAACAAATTTAGCTTGACCGTTTAGATGACTCTACCATGAGTTACTTGAAATTTGTTCTATCAAACGTAAGAACGCCGGAATATAAAACGAGTTGCGTTACGACAGACAGAACAATCCTCGAAAACAAAAAAAGCAACATTCGAAAATGAAAATGAAAAATGGGAAATATAGAATTTAAGTGAATATGAATTTCGTCAAAATTAAGGGTAATACATAACAATTTAATCGGAAATATTAAACATATTTGGGGAGAAGATTATCCCGCAGTAGGTTGCCATTACTTTCTGCGGTAGACTGGTTGACGACCAAGGCTATAGAACCCAATCTGTTCTATTATTTAACGTATAGCTAGATGGGGAAGAGATGTACTATATCATTCAGTAGTAATTAGTGGGGGATCAGTTTATTACGTCATAACTAGATAATACTGACCCCCTACTTTATGCCCAGTGGAAGCCTTAATCATGATTCTGAATATTATATTCAGTCTGTCAGTTCACTGTCATACGTGATATACGCTTTGGGTGATCATGTCTCGAAAGACACATGACTGACTGGGCAGAAGATTACCCTGCAGTAAGTTGCCATTGCTTTCTGCCGTAGACTGGTTGCCAGCCAAGTATATAGAACCAGATCAGTCCTATTATTTAACCCCTAACTGGAGAAAAGAGACGGATTAATACCTTTTCCAAGGGTATTTGTGCGCAAGTGAATGCAAGGACTTCAAATGGAATTCGAACTCGGCTCTCCGATTTGTCGTTCCGTGTCAATATCCACTGCACGACAACGCACATCCGATTTCAAAAGCTGCGGACCACAGAAGAAAGTAAAGTTTGTGCTTGTGTTGGAACCAGCGGCGTATTATTCATTTCTTCTTCTTCTTTGTTAACTGTGTTCTCTCGTGGACATCCACTTACCCTTTGTTGCTTTCAATACTTTTCCACTTCGTATCAATCTAAAACACAACGCCGTCATCGACAAGCTTATCAAGGTAGGTCTCGCCTTGCTTTCACCTGTCTCTCTTTTCTTTCTATTCTTCTCGTAAGTAACAGATTCTTCAAGCTATCCTTCCTCATTTACATGTCTCAGAAACTTCAGTTGTCTTTTCCTGATATTAAGTATAAGTTTAATTTCTGTTGGCATCCTCTGTTAGAAAGGCGTCATCTAGCCATACTAGCATGCTTTTCGATCTCAGTGTTGCATTTTTGTCCTCAGTCAAAATATCTTTCGGGTATTTAAATTTTGAATGTTTTATTTTAATATCTATGACCTGTAGTTGGCATTTTAGGCTTCTCTTTTTGATGATGACCATGCATTCAATTTTCTTGTTTGTGTTTAGCCTTTTCTTTTTGCTTTCTCGTTCTGTAGGAGATTTATTTGCTTATCAAGTTTAAGAATTTTCAATTTGTTCATTGTTATTCACGTTTATTACTATCAAATTCAATCATTGTCTAACATATTATTTAAAAACTTATTTGTCAGGTTTAATACTTTCAAATTTATTTATTGATTATCATGATTATTCAATTAAAATTGATTGTTTATTATAATGTTTATCTAACAAAAGTTTTGTCATGTTTATTAGTTAAAATTAATATATTATTCATCATGTTTATTACGATGAAATTAATATATAGTTTAACATGTTTATTACTTTGAAATCTATTTGATATCTATCATATGTATTACTTTAAATTGATTTATTGCTTATCAAGTTTATGGCAATCAAGTTTATTTATTGTGAGTCATGTTTATTACTTTGAAATCTATCTGATATCTATCATATGTATTACTTTAAATTTATTTATTGCTTATCAAGTTTATGGCAATCAAGTTTATTTATTGTGAGTCATGTTTATTACTTTGAAATCTATCTGATATCTATCATATGTAGTACTTTAAATTTATTTATTGCTTATCAAGTTTATGGCAATCAAGTTTATTTATTGTGAGTCATGTTTATTACTTTGAAATCTATCTGATATCTATCATATGTATTACTTTAAATTGATTTATTGCTTATCAAGTTCATGGCAATCAAGTTTATTTATTGTGAGTCATGTTTATTACTTTGAAATCTATCTGATATCTATCATATGTATTACTTTAAATTTATTTATTGCTTATCAAGTTTATGGCAATCAAGTTTATTTATTGTGAGTCATGTTTATTACTTTGAAATCTATCTGATATCTATCATATGTAGTACTTTAAATTTATTTATTGCTTATCAAGTTTATGGCAATCAAGTTTATTGTGAGTCATGTTTATGTCTTTCAAATCTACTTATGGTTTATCATGCTTATCATATTCAAATTAATTTATTGTCAATCCTTTTAATTCTGTTACTTAAAACTTTTTTGTTTAATATTTTATGAATGGTGAGTTTACTTATTGCTTATCAAGTTTTTCATATTTGATGTTTAATATTTAGAATGTGTTGTATATGAAGTTTATTACATCCAAATTTATTTATTGTCTAAAATGTGTACTAATTTCAAATTTCTAATTGTTTATCATCTTTATTAATTTCAAATTTATTCATTGTATATTATGTTTATTACATCCAAAATTTTACTAATTTTCATGTTTATTATTTTCAAATTTATTTCTTGGTGATAATGTTTATTAATTTCAAATGTATTGTCTACCATGTCTATTACTTTCCAATTTACTGTTCATCATGTTTATTGCTTTCAAATTTAATTATTCTCTATCATTATTTTTAAACTAAAATTTTTCATGTTTATTACTTTCAAATTTATTTATTGTTTATCAAGTTTACTACCTTCAAATTTATATATGGTTTATCATGCTTATCATATTCTAATTTATTGTCAATCCTTTGTTTTTACTTAAAACTTTTTGTTTAATATTGTAAGAATAGTAAGGTTATTTATAGTCTATGAAGCTTATTAATTTCAAATTTATTTATTGAGTATGATGTTTAATATTTCAGATGTTTATGAAGTTTACTACTTCCAAATTTATTTATTGTATAAAATATGAACTAATTTTAAATTTTTAATTGATTATTATCTTTAATAATTTCATATATATTTTTTGATGATAATGCTTATTAATTTCCAAATTTTACTAATTTTCATGTTTATTACTTTCAAATGTATTTATTGTTGATAATGTTTATTAATTTCAAATTTATTGTTTATCCTGTTTATTACTTTTAAATTTATTTGTCTATCATGTCTATTACTTACAAATTTACTGTTTATCATGTTTCTTTCTTCAAATTTACCCACGTCTATTGAACAGGTGAAGAGGCTCATCCCTTGTTTCCTGTTTAGGATGCGGTTTCCGGCTTTCTCTTTTCCAATCTTTTCACTTTTTTTTTTTTCAATTGGAGTAGATAGACTAAACTATCGCCCGGTTCACACTCCACCCACATCTATTGATAAGGTGAAGAGGCTCATCCCTTGTTTCCTGTTTAGGATGCGGTTTCCGGTTTCCTCTTTTCCAATCTTTTCACTTTCTTCCTTTTTCTTTTTTTTTTTTTCAATTGGAGTAGATAGATCTATCTATCGCCCGGTTCACACTCCACCCACGTCTATTGAACAGGTGAAGAGGCCCATCCCTTGTTCCCTGTTTAGAATGTGATTTCCGGCTTTCTCTTTTCTATTCTTTTTACCCTTACGTAGCCCCCTGCGCATCAGTGGCGTTATCGCCTTGCTTGGGGTGATATGATTAAAAAAAAAAAAAAAAATTTAATTTTTTTCTGTTATTCTTATTAAAATAAAATTCATTTATTGTTTGCCAGTTTTATTACTTTCAAATATATTTCTATACTGTTTATTATTTTTAAATGTATTGTTTATCATCTTTATTATCAAATGTATTTATTATCATGCTATTAGCTGTCAAATATACTTATTGTCTAACATGCTTATTACTTGAATTTTTTTACTTATTGTTTTATTATTTTTAAATTTATTGTCCTCAAATTTATATTATTTTTACTTTATTGTCTATCACGTTTATTATCTTTAAATTTATATCTTGTTTTTCATGCTTATTATTTTCAAATTTATTAACTGTCTATCATGTTTATTAACTTTTAATTATTTTGTTATTATCTTGTTTGTTACTTTCACATGTACTTCATCTCATATTTATTATTTTAAATATATTTGTTGATAGTATGCCTATCTTTGAAATTTATTTATTCTTTATCTTTATTTCTTTCAAATTCATTTATTTTTCATTATGTTCGTTCATTTAAAAATATTATCTATCATTTTATTTACCATATATCATGTTTTGAAAAAAATTCAACGTGTATATTAATTTCAAAATTGTTTTGACATTTGTATTCGTTAATGTTAAATTTATTTATTGTCTATCATGTCTATTTCATTCAAATATATTTATTGTTTATTATGTTTAATCTCCCAACTTTATTAACTGTTTACCATTGATATTGCTTTAAAATGTAATTAATATGAATCAGGTATATTACTTTCAAGTGGATTATCATGATTATTGTTTTCAAATTACATTATTGTTTACCATGTTTATTACTTTAACTTTATTGATTGATTGTCATGTTTACTGCATTCAAATTTATTAATTGTTTATCAACTTTATTAATCTTAAATTTATTTATTTTTATAATGTTTATTACTTTCAACTTTATCGGTTAAAATGTTTATTAATTTTAAAGATTTTATTGTCAGTCATGTTTACTACTTTCACGTACATTTTTTATCATTTTTTTTTGTTTTTAAGATTATTCATTGTGTATCATGATATTAACTTCAAATCTATTGTTTATCATGCTTTACTTTGAAATTTATTCATAGACTATCATGTTTATTATTTTCAAATTTGTTTATTTTGTATCAGATATATATTAGTTAAAATTCTTTTATTGTTTATTAAGTTTATTGATTTGAATATTTTATTGCCTTTCCTGTTTATTAATTTTAAATTAATTGATAGTTCGTTGCGTTTATAAATTTTGAAATTATTCATTGTGTAACATATGAATACCCATGTTTATTAATTTCAAATTTATTTTCTGTCTCTCATGTTTATTACATTCAAATTTATTTGTTTATCATGTTTAATACGCCCTAATGTATTTATTGTTTATCATGTTTTATACACTCATATTTATTAATATCAAATTTATTTAATGTTTATCATTTTTATTGCTTTCAAATTTAAATAATATCTAACATGTACAGTACTTTAAAATGAATTGTTTATCATAATTATTTATTCCTAATTTAATTACTGTTCATCATGTTTATTACTCTAAAACTTTAATTATTTATTGTCAAGTTTACTGCATTCAAATTTAATTATTTTTTCTCATCTCCAATAATTCTAAATTCATTTATTTTTATAATGTTTATTACTTTCAATGTTATTGTTTATAACAAGTTTTTTAAATTATTTATTTTCTAGTATTTTTATTACTTTCAAACTTATTGTTTTTCAGGTTGATAAATTTCAAAATTATCTATTGCTTAGCATATTTATTAGTTTGAAATATATAAATTCTACTTTTATTGCTTTCAAATTTATGCATTAATCATCATGTCTATTACATTCGAATTAATTTTAATTCATTGTTTTTCATGTTTATTAATTTCAAACTTAATCATTGTTTTTAATTTCAATTACTTTCATACAAGGGTCATTCAATAAATGAAGTGATTTTTTCGGTATAAGGACTTCTTATACAGATAGAAGCCTACATTTTAAAAAAATGTTCTTTGCTGAAAGGTGCAAATCAGTGCAAAGAGGGGAATGTCAGCTGTGTATGGTGTCACATGTTTCAACAAAAAAATGTCTACATGTGGGCTAAACTGTTTAAAGAAGGACGGATCAGTGTTGAGGATGAAGACAGGCATGGAGGCCAACAGAAGTGAGGTCTCCTGAGGTGATCGAATCAGTCAATGACCTCATTCAGTCTGACAAAAGAGTGACAGTGGATGACATTGCAAGTACTTTGAGACTATCTGTTGGGACAGCACACAACATTATCCATGGTGACCTTGTCTACTTGAGGTCAGCTGCCGGTGGGTGTCAAACGTTGCAGACCATCAACGAGCCGGGCTGGGAACTGTTTTCTCACCCCCCTTACAGCCCAGACCTTTCCCCTTCAGACTTTCACTTGTTTGGTTCCTTGAAAGCGTTCACGAGAGGCACGTAGTTTGAAAGTGACGATGAAGTCAAAAGTGCTGTGAGCGATTGCCTGAGACATCAGTCCAAAGATTTTTACGCTGAGGGAATACGGAAGCTTGTGCACAGATTGGAAAAGTGTGTGACACTGCTGAGGGACTACGTTGAAAAATTAAAATGTTTCTATATGTAGTAGAAGTCCTTGTACCGAAAAATCACCTTATTTATTGAATGGCCCTCGTGTACAGGGTGTAAACGATAAATTGGCAGTAATTTCAGTCCGCAATTTAGGTTTTTTAAAGCGGCATTATCAATCTGAAATGTTAGTTGCTGTACTCTTTAGAGTCTGAAGACCAGATTAGCCACCTAAATACTAACAAAATGAGTGCCAGTGTAGAATTTAACCATAGAATGGTTGTTGCTGAAATGTTCCGCGCCTGGCATAAAACGTCTGACATTATCAGAGACACTGGCTATGCTCCTAGGACTGTTTATCGTGTTGTAGTAAACTTAAGGGAAGGTAAAGACATGCAAAGGAAGGCTCAAAGTTCGAGAAGTGATAAAATCTGCACCAGAAGGTTTCTAAGTGGCTTGAAACGATCCATTGCAGCAAATCCATCACAGCCAATGGCTGACCTGGCGAAAAAGCGGAATGTAAACAAAATGACCATTTCTAATGCAGTACGGAAAGATCTTGGGATGAAATCATATTGCAGACGACTTTGTAACATTCTTACAGCAAAATTTAAGACAATTCGTAAAGAGAGAAGCCCCTTGCTACTCAATCACCTGAAACACTGGTGGTACCGTTCGCATTTTTGTGGACGAGAAAAATTTCGTGATAGACAAAGTCGCCAACCGCAGAAACTCAAGAGTTATCGCCATTGATCCTTCTTGTGTTCCTCCAGTCATGCAGAGTAAACACTCTGCCTCTGTCATGGTGTTTGGAGCTGTTGCCAGCGATGGGAAAGTCATGCCCACTCACTTCATTGAAGTGGGCTTGAAGATCAATACGGTGGAATATCTGAAGATTCTGGAGGAAGTTCTCTTACCCTGGATAAAGAAGAACTATGATCCTAACAAAGTGATGTTCATCCAGGACTCTGCACCTGCTCATGTGTCAAAAACAGTGCAGACCTTCTTGAAGAGAGTTGCCGCTTTTTGTGCCCTCAAATATCTGGCTCTCTAGTTCGCCATATTTGAACCTCTGCGACTATTGGTTATGGGGCGATGTTGAGAAATAACAGTGTGGCCTCCCTGAAGACCTCCATAAGGCGAGTATTCCGCGATATCAAGAAAGAGTCAGCTGTCAAGGCCTGTCGTTCTTTTAGGGCTCGCATTCAGCAAGTTGTGGACGCAGAAGGTGGACGCATAGAATAAAATGTTTGTATTTAACAAAGCAGTTAAATAAACATACACAAACCTTTAAACCTTGATAAAGAAGTGACATTTAAAGACATTTAAGATTTGTGTATGTTTATTTAACTGCTTTATTAAATACAAAGATCTCAAACTGCCAATGTATATATTTTTCATCATGTTTATTGTTTTCAAATTTATTCATTGACTATCATGGTAATTGCTTCTAGATTTGTTTATTGTGTATCATATTTCTTGCATTCAAATTCATTTTTGTATATCAAGTTTATTGATTTAAAATTTATTTATTGACTTTACTCTTAATTGCTTTTAAATTTAACTACTGCTTATAATTCAAATTTATTCAAAGTTTATTGGGTTTATTAATTTAAAATGTATTTATTACGTAACATGTTTATGAATTTCAACTTTATATATTATTAATAATTTATATTATTTTCAAATCTTGTGATGTTTAATATGTTCATTATTTTCTAATTTATCTATTGTCTATCGTGTTTATTACAAATATTTTGTTGTCTGTCCTGCATATTTCTTTGAAATTTATTTATTCCCTTTAATTTTTATTGCAATCAAATATTTTAATGATTATCATGTTTAACATTTTCAACTTATTTATGGCTTATGTTTATTTATTTAAAGTGATTTGTATATCATTTTTGTATTTTTATGATTTTCAAATGTTTTATTGTTGATCATGTATATTAATTTGAAATATAATTATTGCTTAATACGCTTATTACTTTTGGTTGTAAATGTAGTATTATTGTCTGCCAATAGATCAAACAAAGAAATTGTTATTTTTAGTTCATAAGTTATTTTTGTAGTACATATATTTAGTCTATGATTTTAACTAAGATGAGTATCATCTACATATCTTAGGTTGATGGGATTCTTTCTAGTCGTATTAATTATCTTATTTATTCAAAATGTAGTAAATGTTGGCTCCAGAAGAGAACCTATGAAAACTCACATTGCACGTATATATTAGTTTGATAGTCATATAATGGGTACAAGTCAAAATTAGTTTTCGTAATGTGATCTGTTTAATTTTTAGTGGAGGGAGAGATGGATTGTTTTAATTATATCAATCGTTCCTTTATCTCAGACATTGATTAATGAACTTTCAACATCAGTTGATTAAGTTTTTAAGATTTAGATAAGTTCGCGAGTTCATTTAGTACGCTTCTTACTAGGTATGGATTGTGCGATGTGTTGGTTAATGAGTTTGGAAAATTGATAATCTGGAATATGGAGATTTGATATGATAGGACGAAGAGGGAGGTTAAGTTTATATATTTTTATAGTTCCATACATGTATTCTGGTTTGTATACACTAATTATTTTGGAAATTATCTATCTATCTATCTATCTATCTATCTATCTATCTATCTATCTATCTATCTATCTATCTATCTCCTTGTTTATAGGTATAGCTGTTCTTCCATCTGATAGATAAATACTTAATTTTACGTTTGCCATTAATCAGTTAAAAATTTGTTTTGTGAGACACAATTTCATTTTAAAAATATATAAGCGGCAGAAAAGGATTTTATATCAAATATCATTAAGGACAACAGACATTTTATGTTGACTAATTTTAATGGTTGATTTTCAGAAATTATGATTTATTTTTCTGTTTCAAAAGAAAATTCTCTTAGAAATTGGCAAAAATTAATTTCAGAGTGGATCTAATATTAGTATAATCCTTTTGCTGCTTATTATTGTTTATTTGATCTCATTCTGTTCAGATATACGGTAGGTGAGTCTTTGCGATAAAGTGGTTGTGGTCTATCCCATTTAGACAGCTTTTCACAAATAATACGAAATTACTAACAAAATGAAGTAAGAAAAACAGAATTATATTCTTGAAGCAATACAATAAAATAACCATAAAAAATAAAGACCGTAT
>JBBBDQ010001099.1:417500-490000 GCA_037127315.1 Ascarosepion bandense
GTTATGGTTATTAACCTTACTAATTATGGTTATTAACCTTACTTTAAATTAATATTAATTAATACTAATTCTGGTTATTAACCTTACTTTATTAATTAATACCAAATATGGTTATTAACCTTACTTTATAATTAATATTAAAACTTACTTTAGAATTTTGTAATTCTATATATATATATATATATATATAATCATATATACGAGTGAGTATAGGATGAGGAGAGAAAAAGAAAATTTTTTTCCGTTCAAAACATTAATTTAAAACAGTGCTCGATATATGGTGCATAGAGCAGTGAATATTTATTATAAATTATGTTTTAGAACATGTACATAATTGTAGGTATGATTGTAGGGAAGAGGACATATATAGAAGAAATTATGTACATGTTCTAAAACATAATTTATAATATATATATATATATATATATATATATATATATATGGGGTCTTAGTTCTGGCTCTTGTAGTATTTTTAGCATGATTGTAATGTTTAGCTCTCTGATGTGCTTGCAGTTTACTGTGGTTACGTGCCTCTGGTTTAAAAGCTTGTTACTGTTCATATATTTTAGGATCTCAATTTTTTCTTGAAGACAGTGGAAACATGGTTCCTTTATAGATTTAGCTGTTCTTGTTTGTTTAAGGATTTTCCATTTAACTTTAGGCGTTTTATTTTCGTCTTTTAACTTCCAAAAATATTTGGAGAGAGATGTCATGTTTTGTTTTTCTTCGTTATTGAAGGATGAGAAGTGATTGTAAAATCGCTTTTTAAATACGTTCATGGTATTTCCGGTATAAATTTTTTCATCCTTAGGATTCTCCATGGATGAGATCAAACACATATATATCAGGGATTTTGTTAGAAATTTATTTGTCATGGGGCATTGGTTAGGGTTTTTACAGAGGTTGTAATTATGGGGCGGACTGGTATTAGTGTTGGAGTTATTTTTGTTGTGTGCTTTTAATATTTTGTTTTTATGTACTTTAATTATTTTTTCTAGATTATTGGAGCAGCTATAGCTTAGTTTAATTGTATTTTTATTGAATATTTTATTTAGAGGGTTATTTTTGGGGAAATGCTTATCTATTAGTTGAAGAAATTTATGTTCCAGCTTGAAGTTAATTGATCACACTTCCTGATTCCGAAACGAGCGTACTTTCGTAGAGGTTATATATAGAATAATTATGTACATGTTCTAAAATATAATTTATATAAATATTCACAGTTCTATATATTATATATCGAGCACTGTTTTTAAATTAATGTTTTGGACGTTGTAAGAATTCTTCGTCTGTATTCACTAGGATATATATATATATATATATATATATATATATATATATGTGTGTGTGTGTGTGTGTGTGTGTGTGTGTGTGTGTGTGTGTTTTAAACATTGCGTCTGTATTTGTATGAGCATGCTTTTTACACTACTGAGTTAGATTTGCCTATTGTAATATCGAAGGCAGAAAGTCGTCCAGTGTAAATATAATCAACCGAATATGCATGAAAATAGAAGGATGGATTTTTACTTACTCAAAAAATTATATTTGGTGTGTAAGTGTTTATTCCATATCTCACTCAGTTATGCGACAATCAGCAGTTGAAGTTGCAAGTTTTTCATCTGAAACACAAAGAAGGATATCAAATTAGTAAATGTTAAATCGTAATTACTAATTGTTACTACAGAATTATGAACAGGACGTTTTAGTTTGAATCCTAAATATTTTCCTAATTTGTGAAACTGCATGACTATTACTCATCCAGGTCAGTTAAGAATATGGATTCTTAAGTGAAAATGATCACTGAAAATGAGAAGGACTGAAATAACACATTGTGGTGTTTCATTTAATCTTTTCTTTTATTAAAGTGATTAATATTAAATCATTCCAAAATTCTTTCCCGATGCGAAAATTCAGAACAAAATTTTACATTCTAGCAAAAACAATTTTTAAGTAGATACTTTCCATCGTTTTAACAATTGTTTTCTATCGCTCAATAAGCTTGTTGATGTTATTGTTTTTTACTAGAAGTAGTTTGTGAGATAGTTTTGGACTTACTGTACAGAGTAAATTTTTTGTTATTTAAATTGTTCTGTAGAAACTGGAAAGACGAGACAAGTCAAAAGAATACAACAGGTGATGGATGATTTCCCACTTCAACTCTTAGTTTCCGCATTTTCTGTTTTGAAACATTCGGTCTTGCGTTGCTCCTGCTGGAAATGACTTTCCCATGAACCAAAATCGACTGCTTTTCTTGAATAGCCACATTCGGATTTGTGAGTTAGTCGGAATACATTTATGCAGTTATTGTTTCGTCAGTTGAAATAAGCTTAATGTGAATTATCGTTCTGCTGACCCACCAGATGGGCAGCAAAAAATCATTGGATGCAAACCCGCTTTAGCCACGGATTTTCTACATTTACAGATTTACTTCCAACATTATTTACATCGAATGTTATCATAAACAATCTATTCTCATCGCCTGTGACAATTCTGTCTATTAACTGCTCTCTTCCGTGGTATAACAGTACTAAAATCTTCACAGAAATTCGATTGAACATGTTCTTTCGTCTAAATCTTCAGTATAATTTACACGATCGCAGGTGGAACGTCTTAATTCTTTAAGAAACGTTACCAGGAGCGTGGTTGATCGTTTTGGTTAAAATGAACGTCACTAAATCGGCAAACCAACTTTTCGTTTGCTCGAAAACTTGGAACACAATTCAAATAAAACTTCTGAATGATATTCTAGTTGTGCCGACACTTACTTCTTTGCGAAATTCATAGGGTATAATATAGCAAAGAAGTAGCATTTCACTTTCCATCTTTAAGGTATTTATATGTGGACAAATATTCACACTTAGTAAAGCTTGACTCCAAACTGAACGATGCAAGCTTTCAATCTCGAGCACACCAGAAATCGGCACCAGAAGAGACACCAGTGTCAAGTTGTAGTCGTTTCATATTACCAATGTAAAACATTTGCACTGTTCTCATATATCACAGGCATAATAATGATTATTGAGAGCCTTGAAGATGAGAGAAAATCCAGGTATTACTTCTGTTTTTCCAGAGCAATCTATAAAATAGTTTTGAAAAATATTTTGTTTCACAAAGACTGTCATTGGTTTCATGTCAAATATATAATCTTAGTCCTGGGTATGACGATAAACTACATTCAGTAGCAAAGAATCTTATCAGAAGATTGTCGTTTGGGAGAAACGTAGAACCATCTCTTAATTGATGCTGTTCCCGGGTTCAGTCTGAACAGGAGTGATAGCACCTGTTAAGATCCCAGTTATGCAAACATATTGAAATTTAAAACAAAAGCAAAATACTACGAAAGGAAAAAATACATTTTTAGAGTAAAAATACCATCAATACATTTTATATTCAAAAATACTAATTGTTGTGGGGTCTCCCCTTTTTTCATGAGAAACTACCTCATCTCAGAAATAAGCACAAATATATATATATATATATATATATATATATATATATATGTGTGTGTGTGTGTGTGTGTGTGTGTGTGTGTGTGTGTATACATATACTCTTGCTATAGTGAGATAACGTCAGATCCGAGAGATACCGAATGATACCGGAACATATTGAGGTTTCACGAAGCGTTAGTAGTTCATAGTAGCTCCACTCAGCTAGAATATTATTACGAAGCACCCGTCGGCTTCCGACGTAGACATACTAAAGATTCTACGGTTTCACTTCAGAGACTTGTATATATATTTCTTACTAACCGTATTCCTGGATTACTAACCTGCGTTTAAGTTTGTATCTTTACGTTTAATATACTTTTTCTATCTCAATCTGTCATTGTTGTTCTTTTATTTTGTACATTTCCTATTCCCAGGATCCACAACACTAACAATACCTATTTATAGTAAAATGACCAACGATACATTTTATCTGCAGTTAAAGGCTTATAATTCGACCAAACAACCAATGTGAACGAACTCTGAAAATCTCCTGAAATTTATTTAAAAAATTAAATTTTATTCCAGAATAAAACTTCAACAAATCTACAACTTACATCACACATATCACCTCTTCAAATAATTGTTTTCAAACAGCCATGTATATGCACAAAAGCTGAGCATAATCTACCATGTATTCAACTGTGAATTCTGAGTAACATATAAGATACTTTTGTTACTTCAAAGATTGAAAGAATATTAAATTTTGACATCAAATATATCACAATGAGTTGATATGCCGTTAAAGAAACAAATCAAACTTACTGTCTGGAAAAACATATTTCTCTTGGAAACGATTATAAAAATTGTATAACCCTCATGACTATCAAATGTACAAAGCTAACTAAAGTAATTAAAATAGGAAATACATTAAGACACTAATGAAACAAAAATTTAATAAAATAATTTGAACTATTGTTGAAAATATTCCGTGATTGCATTTCAAATACATTTTTAATATCTTCTCATTTAGAATGATTAGTTACTCGTTTCAACTTCTTCAAGAACACTTTTAAAAAGATCAAAATCTATTTTCCCGACTTTGAAGTTAGCATAATAATCATCCTAAAACCATACGTGTGCTTTTAATTGGATTCTAGTGAGAGACGTTGAAAGTGTCATTTAATTTGATATCTTTTCAAATACTTTCCATGAAATTATCAAAAGAAAAATATAATCGGGGTTTCAAATAAGTTTCTTAGAGCAAAAAAAACGAACGGATGCAATTTGAATGTAATTCTAGTATTTATGCTATTTACGGAAGCGATATCTGCCGATAAAAAATCATAACTAGTGAAAACCCATCATTTATCACACTGAGATTTTGGAAGTCAGTAATGTTTCTCTGAGGCTTGTATGTTTCATCTAAAATGGTTTCAACAAGTATAATCGTTACAAACACATCGTGATTCTAAATTAACACTTTTTCATGCCAAACACAAACCTCACCTCATATAATCAGAATATTAAAATATATTTTTAAAATTCAAAAGAATTATCTAAGTGTCAAATCATTTCCATAACAAATGCAAGTAGAATAAAAAATATCAGCATGTGGCCATGTTTAAAACTTCTCCCTTTTAAAGGAAGCGAGCCAAAGTTTAAGATCCAATAAAACTAAAGTTTTTTAATATCATTGCAGGCTTTCATATTAATTCACATTGACGTTTATATCTCCTCAGTCGTTTCCAAATTTTTTAATGTTTATCGTCACGATGTTCACTAAACATAGTTTAATTTAACTTGAAAGCAAATAGCGAAAATATCACGGAGAGGATTGTCTTACATTAATGTTTTTCTTCCAAACCAGCACTCCAAATCACAGAATATATATATATATATATATATATATATCCAGTCTGTAAACGGTGAGGATAATCCAATAAAAAGAAAGACGTGTTTTTCTGAGACTCCTGAAAACGTAGCGTTTTTTTTTTCTAATGAAATTTTGTTTTTTCTATTTTAAACGTAAGCATTAATTTTTTCTTCTTATATAATTTAAATTGTATGTTTCTTCTTTAAATGATCCTAATAGATTTATTAACTAGTTTTTTTATTATTCATATTTCCCTTAGTTGTGGATATTTCGAAATATTTTTTCTTTTTTTTAAACTATGATAATCTTTATTAAAAACACAAAATAAATAATAAATAATCTTTCTTAAAAACAACAAAATAGAACATGATAATCTTAAAAACAAAAATAAAACTATGATAATCTTTATCAAAAACAAAATTAAAGCAAGACAACAGAAAAAAATACGATGAAAAACACTAAAGCCGTTTGATACAATTTCTACGATATCTCTCTTAGAAAGATTACGTATTTATTTATTTTTATTTATTCATTCATTTTATATATTTATTTATTTTTCGATAACCTTATTCTCGTCGACTTTAATGAAAGAATGACACTAACAGAATATACAGTGGGCGAACAAATTCTTTTAAAATTTTACGGTGGTAAACTCAAACATATGTCCACTTTTTCTTCTCCATTAAATTTTTTTTTTTTTTATCTTAACAATTATTTTTATTGCAAGGACTAGTGATGGTAGCAACAATTGTTTTTTTTTTCTTTTAACAATACTCTCTAAGTGTAGTGATGTTTTTTCCGTTGAACAGCCGTTACGTCCAAGTTTGTTTGTTTTTCTTTAACCGTCTCTCTCTTTGAATTTTTTTCTCTATATGAAATTCTGTTTTAATATCACATAAACATGAATTTTTCTTTAGATATTATCGAAGTTTTTTTAACATAAACATGAATTTTTCTTCATATATTATTTAATTTTGTTGAATTTTTTTCCAATATGAAACTCTGCTTTACTATTAGTATTTTAACATGTTTTTTCCTTTGAACAACCGTTACGTTTTCTTTAACCAGCGTCTCTCTCTTTGAATTTTTTTCTCAATATGAAACTCTGTTTTAATATAACATAAATATGAATTTTTCTTTAGATATTATCGAATATTCTTTTTTAACATAAACAAGATTTTTTTTTGACATAAACATGAATCATTTTTTTCTTAACACAAACATGAATATTTCTTCACATATTTAGTTTTTTTTTCCATTATGAAACCCTGTTTTTCTATTAATATTTTAACATGAATTTTTCTTCAGATATTATTTAATCTATCTGTTTGTTCTTTAAATGATCCTAATAAATAAAATCATCAGTTTTATATTTCCTTTAGATGTCGATATTTCGTAATAATTTTTTAAAAACTATTATAATTTTCTTAAAAACAAAAAACAAAACAAAACAACAGGAAAAGAGAAATTAAATACGATGAAAAACAATTTCTACGATATTATTTTATAGAAAGACTACGTATTTATTTATATATATATATTTATTTATTGATTGATTTAATTTACTTATTTAATTTATCTTATTCTGATAACCCTATTTTCGACCAACGATATTATTGAAAAAAAAAATGAATATACAGTGGACGAACAAATTTTTATTTTTTTTAAATCTCACGGCACTAATAAACTGAAACGCATGTCAACTTTTTTTTTCCATTATTATTTTGTTTTACAAGGACTGGTGATAGTAATAACAATTTGTATTTATTTATTTATTTTTAACAAAATACTCTAGGGTAGTGATGTTTTGTTTTGTTGAGCCGTTGCTACGCCCAAGTTTTTTTTTTTTAAACCAGCCTCTTTCTGCTTGAATTCCAATCGCGTCTATGTCAGCTTCACTTGGCAGCCCATTTAGAAGAAGGAAAATTCCGAACAACAACCCGCAACTCAAGGTGTTAATCGTGCCGAGGAGTGAATGGCTACTGCGTTATGAGGTCGCAAACGATCCCCTACAGGCTTCGGGACCCTGTTTGTAAAAGTGACGGGAAATTTTGGGTGAACTTTTGGACCCGTGCGTCACTCGTGGGAAAAATATGAGAAATACAAACATAAATAAAAAGTCCAGTATGGCTCTTCCAGTGGATAAACAGGGAGCCCGTTTTTCAGGAGGGAACCTACCTGAGGTCAAAAGATCTGCCATAGGAATAAACTCCTACACAAAGAATGAATCTTCAGGTCCCCACAACCAGGATAATTTTAATGATGGTCCTGAAAATTATCCAGTTAGATCTATAACCGTATATTTAAAGAAAGAAAAAATAAAATGGTCTCGTGATGAGTACAAAGTCGTTATGACTGCATTTCATTAAGCGTTACTCAAACCTAAAAAAAACATGACTCGCCAAACATATGACATTTGGCGTGAAAAAGTTGGTCAAGCAAATAGAAAGTATATTGACGAAAATAAATTAGCCAATGTAGGAAGATACATCATTCGTAATAACCGATTGACAGAGGCTGAAATTAATGAAATTAAAAGAATTGTAACAAGAAGAGACGAATCAACAAATTATGAAAAGGAACCGGAATCAGAAATAAAAAATAATAACATCAAACAAGCCACAAGTCATAATGTAGAAACCGTGATACACACAAATCACTGTGAAGATAATGCTGTAAGTTTAAAAGTGCTGGAAAGGTGTGATCTGAGTCAGTTACAAGACGAAAATAAAACGAGTTCAGAACACATTGAACAGAAATATTTTACGGAAAATAAGAACAGTATACAAGAAGCCAAGGAAGAAATCAAGAACCATACAAGTCAAATACAAAATATTGCAATGGAGGAACGAGAACAGCTCCAAAAATTACAACCAACAAAGCATAACCTCCGAACTATTAAGCTCTACAATGCAGCACGCAAATTAATTTTGGATGAAGAAGACACTCATACAAATCTCAATAAAGCAATATATGCATCAGCAATAGCAGCAACAAAAAATTGAACATCAAATTAAAACAAGGCAGTCTCGCAGACATGAAGATCCATGTTGGAAAATAAAAATAAAAAAGAAATCGAACAACTTAGAAGGGAACTATCAATACTAGATGAACTGACTAGAGGAATAAATGTAAGAACTAGGAAAAGCAGAAGAGTCAAAAGAAAATACAACATTAGAAAGGAAAATGAAGTCCTATCAACTAAGGAAAAAATAAAGCAACACAATTGGAAATTTCCAGGTATAGATAAATCCAATATCCAATATAGGTTCAACATCTTAAACTGGACTCTAAACGACATCAGGCGAATGGATTCTAAAACAAGAAAGCTTCTTTCTTAGCATAACATGCATCATCCAAAGGTTGACGTAGACCGTCTATACATACCCCGTAAAGAAGGTGGAAGAGGTCTTATTCAGCTAGAATTATCAGACAACAACTATTGGCTTACTAACATACATAGAAACATCAAAGGACTGGATGATACCATTACTCAAGCAACGTGAAGAAAGAATGAAAAAATATTCAATAATAAAAGAAGGTTGTAAATACAAACAAGATTTACAGTTAGTAGATTCTGTAGAAAAACAAAACAGAAGCCAAGAACCAACTATTGCGACAATAAATATGTAAATTGAAGCCAAAGATAAAGCTCTTGAACAGATGAAACAACGCTGGCAAGACAAACCTCTGCATGACCAATATCCAGAACGTGCCAATTAATCCAATGTTGATAAAGTTAATACTCATCGATGGTTACGTGCATCTGGATTAAAGTCTGAGACTGAATGTTTTATTCTTGCAGCGAAGACCAAAGTCCTTTCAAAACTTTCAGGCAAATATTATACATAATAATATGGATCCAAAATGTAGGTTTTGTGAAAAACACCAAGAAACAATAGACCATCTAATCTCAGGCTGTTCTGTAATTGCCCCAAATGAATATACAAATCGCCACGATAGAGTGGGGCAATATTTACATTGGACAATGTGCAAACACTATGGAAAATCTCTAAACAGTCACTGAACATCACCCAGCACCGGTTACAGAAATAGAAGATGTCACCTTTCTATGGGATTACACCATCTACACAGACAAAAAAATTGAAGCAAATAGGCCAGACATTATTGTTAAAAACCAGAAAGAGAAAACTTGTCTGTTGATTGATATGGTTTGTCCAGCGGATTGTAACATAGCAACCAAAAAATTTCAAAAACTGTCAAAATATAAAGACCTGGAAATTGAAATAGAAAAAATTTGGACATTGAAAACAAGAGTTGTGCCAGTGATAGTAGGTGCACTTGGAATGATAAAAAATGGAACAAAACAACACATTGAAAGAATTCCTGGAAACCTCAGCTTAAGAGATATAAAAAACATTGTCTTATTAAGTACAGCCCACACACTAAGGAGAAATGTGTCTATGTAACGCTAGGGATGATGGGGAAGATAGAAAAAACATGAAATGGAGCCATAACAACACGCCACAAACTGCCTTAGGGATTCCCGCAGACTTGGTTGGTAGTGAGATCATAGCAGAAATCGAAATATGATGAAAAATGACACAATAATAATAATGCTAATACTAATAATTGTTATAATATATTTCAGTTCGTCTCAAAAAACAAAAAACAACCGAGAACAAACTCGGAGGGGGGAAAAAGGAAAGTAAAAAAAGAAAGAAACTTGAACATACGTCAAAATAATCGTAGAAAAGAAGAAAAAAACCGACACGAGAACCCTAACACAAAAGTGCTCAATACAATAGAAGAGTAAATTAGAATAATTTAAAGTAAGAGCAAACAGACCTACCTAGGTTTCACCTAACGGTTTGTCAGGTTAAGTCGGCCCCAGAGCCGACTTATTTAGATGTATTCTTATATGTATATATAGATTTATACTTATATATATATATATATATATATATATATATATATGTGTGTGTGCGTGTGTGTGTGTGCATGTATTTCCAGTACAACGCAATTTCAGATGACTTTTGTCACTACCAGTGAGTGATGAGTTATCTTAATGTATATAGAGACAGCTAACGGAAATGGCAGCCTCTTACTAGTTATACCGATAGATGGTGAGCCAGATTCTAAAATCTCTGGGCAGATCATTGAAAATAATTAAAGGTAGCTTTGAGAATTGCAAATGGTTATTTGCCTTTTAAATTTGTCGCTTTTTATTAATTTTGGCTGAAACTCATAGCGGGGAAAAATTAATTGTTTATCGCCTGCATAATTATCTTGTTAATCTTAACCCTATATATACTTATTTGATCTTCAACTAATCAACATTTGGGGAATGAGAACCAATCTCGGATCAATGAATTGTTAATCAATATTGGGGAATAAGAACAATCTCGGATCAATGAATTGTTAATCAATATTGGGGAATGAGAACAATCTCGGATCAATGAATTGTTAATCAATATTGGGGAATGAGAACAATCTCGGATCAATGAATTGTTAATCAATATTGGGGAATGAGAACCAATCTCGGATCAATGAATTGTTAATCAATATTGGGGAATGAGAACAATCTCGGATCAATAAATTGTTAATCGATATTGGGGAATGAGAACAATCACGGATCAGTGAATTGTTAATCAATATTGGGGAATGAGAACAATCTCAGATCAATGAATTGTTAATCAATATTGGGGAATGAGAACAATCTCGGATCAATGAATTGTTAATCGATATTGGGGAATGAGAACAATCTCGGATCAATGAATTGTTAATCGATATTGGGGAATGAGAACCAATCTCGGATCAATGAATTGTTAATCAATATTGGGGAATGAGAACAATCTCGGATCAATGAATTGTTAATCAATATTGGGGAATGAGAACCAATCTCGGATCAATGAATTGTTAATCAATATTGGGGAATGAGAATCAATCTCGGATCAGTGAATTGTTAATCAATATTGGGGAATGAGAACAATCTCGGATCAATGAATTGTTAATCGATATTGGGGAATGAGAACAATCTCGGATCAATGAATTGTTAATCAATATTGGGGAATGAGAACAATCTCGGATCAATGAATTGTTAATCGATATTGGGGAATGAGAACAATCTCGGATCAATGAATTGTTAATCGATATTGGGGAATGAGAACCAATCTCGGATCAATGAATTGTTAATCAATATTGGGGAATGAGAACAATCTCAGATCAATGAATTGTTAATCAATATTGGGGAATGAGAACCAATCTCGGATCAATGAATTGTTAATCAATATTGGGGAATGAGAACCAATCTCGGATCAATGAATTGTTAATCAATATTGGGGAATGAGAACCAATCTCGGATCAATGAATTGTTAATCAATATTGGGGAATGAGAACAATCTCGGATCAATGAATTGTTAATCAATATTGGGGAATGAGAACCAATCTCGGATCAATGAATTGTTAATCAATATTGGGGAATGAGAACAATCGGATCAATGAATTGTTAATCTTAAGACGAAAATCTATCAATGAATTGTTAATCAATATTGGGGAATGAGAACCAATCTCGGATCAATGAATTGTTAATCAATATTGGGGAATGAGAACAATCTCAGATCAATGAATTGTTAATCAATATTGGGGAATGAGAACAATCTCGGATCAATGAATTGTTAATCAATATTGGCGAATGAGAACCAATCTCGGATCAATGAATTGTTAATCAATATTGGGGAATGAGAACAATCTCGGATCAATGAATTGTTAATCAATATTGGGGAATGAGAACCAATCTCGGATCAATGAATTGTTAATCAATATTGGGGAATGAGAACAATCTCGGATCAATGAATTGTTAATCAATATTGGGGAATGAGAACAATCTCGGATCAATGAATTGTTAATCAATATTGGGGAATGAGAACCAATCTCGGATCAATGAATTGTTAATCAATATTGGGGAATGAGAACCAATCTCGGATCAATGAATTGTTAATCAATATTGGGGAATGAGAACAATCTCGGATCAATGAATTGTTAATCAATATTGGGGAATGAGAACCAATCTCGGATCAATGAATTGTTAATCAATATTGGGGAATGAGAACAATCTCGGATCAATGAATTGTTAATCAATATTGGCGAATGAGAACAATCTCGGATCAATGAATTGTTAATCAATATTGGGGAATGAGAACCAATCTCGGATCAATGAATTGTTAATCAATATTGGGGAATGAGAACAATCTCGGATCAATGAATTGTTAATCAATATTGGGGAATGAGAACAATCTCGGATCAATGAATTGTTAATCAATATTGGCGAATGAGAACCAATCTCGGATCAATGAATTGTTAATCAATATTGGGGAATGAGAACAATCTCGGATCAATGAATTGTTACTAGCTTGCATACTTAGCTGTTTAACCGTAACCCTTTCATACTTCAATTACACATTAAGAAATGTTATTCTTTATATTCACGGATCAATGAATTTTGGGGTTTTTGGATAATGGGCAGTAAGCTTCAATTAAAGATCGAACTCTGGACTCGGATGAAAATTTGTACGTGTTTCAAATACAGAAACTTGCTTTAGTTTTCAGTAATAGTAATTTACTGAATTATCTTATAATATGAACAAAAATCAAAATATGATAAGAATTTTTTTTCAGAAATATATCATCATCAGATCACAAGTTCCGTATCCCATTAAGACACGTGTACTGCAGACGACGCAGCATTGCTCGTCAGAGTAGTTCTGAATACAGACTTTTTCTAGATCGGTTACCACCTTGAAGCCAAGAGAGCATTCCCATTGAAACCTTGCTGAAGAGTAAAGATAATAGTTATTCATACGTTTACTAAGAATATTTGTGAGAAAGTGAACGTAAGGAACTCGGCTGGAATCCGATATCGGCTCGCAGATTTTTTTACGAGTCGCTACTGGATTGCTGTGTGTTGTCAGTTCTTCAAGATGGTAGTGAATGTTGGACAATATCATCAAAGATGAAGGAAAAACTTGAAGCAACAGTAATGTGGTTCTACAGAAGCATATTGGATATAAAGTGGGGGATCAATTCTATATTACACTCAATATATAAACTGATCCTCACTATGTGGTCACATCAGTTTCTATAAATTTATATTCCCGAGATCCAAAAGCACAAGGATGCATTCCAAAAGCTGAATAAAGTATTAAACAGGACAATTTTGCTAGAAACAAGGAAGAGAATACTGGATTTTTATGTGATGTCTGTTCTTCAATATGGCAGTGAATGTTAGACAATATCATCAAAGATGAAGAAAAAACTTGAAGCAGCTGAAATGTGGTTCTACAGAAGGATGCTGCAAATAACATGGACCGAGCATGTAAGCAATGATGATGTTTTGGAAAGGATGGAAACGAAAAGGAAATTAATACTGAGCATCAGGAAAAGGCAGCTAAAATTCCTAGGGCACGCAATGAGGAAGGAGGGCTTGGAGAACCTGATACTAACAGGCCAGATAGAGGGGGAAAAGAAACCTAATCAGGTGGATGATGGAACGAGGGTTGCATGGTGTAACAGGAGAAGGCGTGCTGAGAGCGACCAGGGAAAGGGAGACGTGGAAAGCCATGATCGCCTACGTCCTGAAGAGACAGGGCACATAGAAGAAGAATAACAGTTGCATTATCTGCAATTCGAAGATAGAATAGTATTACAGACATTTATGCTTTCTAAAAAACGTTTTAAATAGGAAAAATCAAATGATATTTGCTTTTACAAAATTTTGCACTTATCTACAATTGAAAGGTCGTAAAATTGTCTTGAATAAGGTTCTTTAGGGTCATGTTTTGGCATGTTCAATTTTCAAATGTAAACACAGAAATTAATATTAGTTTTGCAGAAAACTCAACATAATAGAGAAATAATTTATAATTACTCATAAACTATCTAAAGTCATCAAAACTGAATATAAAATAAAAAAAAACATTGACACGTTTTTAAATAAATAAGAAAATCAAAATTAAAAGATACAACATACTAATTTATTAACATTTTATTTTTATTCATATTTCCTGGTCCCTGACTTGTTGTTAACCTGATAAAAGCTTCCGTAAAATTTGGTATTAAAATAAAAAACATAGTATCTAAAGCGGCACTTTAAAATGTAAATCAAGAAACAGAAAAATATTTAAAAGAAAGAAAACACTCTTGAACTGTTATGTAATACCGAACTTTCTATATTACATTGAATACTGGACAATCTCCTTTTAGATAAAAAGATCATTGAAACAACAGAAATGGGGTTCTACAGAAAGATGCTGAGGATAATACAGACTAAACATGTGAGCAATGAAGATATTTTAAATAAAATGGAATCAAAATTACTTTTATAATCTGAATGAGAGAGAGACAATGGAAATTTCTTAGACACATAATGAGCATAAGTGACTTGGAGAATTTGACACTCACAAGACCTATTGAAAGCAAAAACAACAAAAAGAAAGCAACTATCTAATATGCTTGTATAAATGGGTGGCAAAGCAGGAATAAGATAATAAGCCATAAAGACAAATCCTTACTCAGATATACAAACGACAGCAAATTGCAGAATGATTGCCTAAATTCTGAAGGTACCGCTGATGGTTGTGGCGAAAGAAAAGAATAATCAGATAATAATAATAATAATAATAATAATAATAATAATAATAATTTATTGAATCTATTGCTAGGTCAACTGCCAAGAATGTTAGTTCACTGTGTCGTGTAAGAAAATTTTTCTTTCCAGAATCTGTCTAACATATCTATAATTCTTCCATACGTCCAAGCTTAGAATATTCTTGCTAAATATGAACCAGTGTCCTTATATCTGAGCTCCTTAGTAAAATCCAATGAAGAATGTTTATTTTCTCTAAATACATAAATGGTTATTGTTTGGATGGACTCTTTACTATAGAACTTACTCATTGTTTTTTTAAATTCAAGCGCAGATGTTCTCGCAAGATATAACGAAAAGTACTATTTTTTTTAATCATTTCACCCCAAGCAAGGGCATTCCACTGCGACTATTGCGCTTAGGGCTACATAGGGGGGAGGGGGTAAATAGGAAGAGTGGTTAGATATAGGAAATGTCAGAAGTGGGGTGATAGATAGTTGGGTGGGTGGAAAGAGTGTTTGAAAGAATAGAAGTTAGTTTGTTAGGTGTCTATTGACCTTACATTTAAACTCCTGGAGATTGTAGCCGTCGGGGAAGCAGTCATATGGAAGAGATTTCCACAGTCGGTAAGTGCGAGAAAAGAAACTGTTGGAGTAGAAGTTGCAGTTGCATTTTATAGGTTCACTATAAAAGGGTGGGATCTAGTTGCTAATCTAGTATCTCGTGCAAATTCGAACCTAGGAGGCATCAGTGATCTAAGTTCATCGGAGCAGAAGCCGTAAAAGTATTTATAGAAGAGACACAGGGAAGCCACGTCGCGC
The DNA here is from genome assembly GCA_037127315.1 of Ascarosepion bandense. Taxonomy (NCBI): domain Eukaryota; kingdom Metazoa; phylum Mollusca; class Cephalopoda; order Sepiida; family Sepiidae; genus Ascarosepion; species Ascarosepion bandense. Next base: position 433,227 of record JBBBDQ010001099.1, read on the forward strand.
CGGTGAGAGAGAGACTGCAAGTCGGTATCGATCACATTACACACCCTCCGCTGTACCTTGTCTAGAAGCCCAAGGAGAATAGCAGGGGCACCCGACCAGATATGGCAACAGTATTCAATGCACGGGCGGATGGTAGATTTATAAATGTGCAGGATAGATTCAGATGGAAAAAACCTCCGGGCCCTACACAGAGAACCGACTTTCATAGCAGCGGATTTAGCAATGGATTCGATATAGTCATTCCACTTGAGGTCAGCTGAAAGTGTGAGACCAAGGAGGCTGAGTGTTTTACTCTCTGGGAGGCAAGCCTGGTCCATGCTAATATGAGGTAGGTGCGATTGTCTATGATGATTAATTGACAGTAGCTTCGTTTTAGAAGCATTAAAATTTACTAGCCATTTCTTACCCCAGTCCACGACGGATTGGAGGTCCTTTCCGAGCTCGGCTGCAAGGTTAGCTTTGTCGCCCACACCAGATTTTTGGTCGAGGCGAAAATAAACTGTGGTGTCATCGGCGTACAGTTTATTTGCCCACAATTTTTGCTTGTGGAACTCCCTTCAGGCTCCATGCTATCAAGCCAAATTTAATCCGCAAAAACTTAATTGCAATGTCAATCGCTATTTACTATTCTCCTGATTACTCTTTCCGCTCATTACTAATCTTGCTGTTCCTAATACTTTCTCAAACTGTAACTCCTTGGGTTGTAATGTCTTTACTATCTTGAACGTAGTGATACTGGTTATAAAACTTAGTTGCATTAATAGTAATAATAAAATTCTAAAAATACTCAGTTCTATTTATACCCATTATTAAAGGTTTCTAAAAGTTTTCTATTAATGTTGTGGGATCTCCCCCTTTTGTATATGATAATGGACTCGACTGAGTGTACATAGACTCCTGCCATAGAGAGAGAGAGTTGCAGTTTTATTTAGCAGTGGATAGTAATCGTAGAAATCCGTTACAGTTATCGGAGAAGTCCGAGAGATACCGAAGTTACCCAAAGACCAGACTAGCTCTGAGCTCCACTCAGCTAGAATAATATAAACGGATATACTATTTTCAACAACTTCACTTCAAGACTTGTATATATTTATTTATTTAGATTATTTCTGGATTTAGTAACCTGCGTTCAAGTTTGTATATTACGTTCAATATAAGCTACTTTTCTATTTCCATATCTGTTTTTAATGTTCATTATTTTGTGCGGTTCCTTCACCCGGAATCTATAGCAATTAATCATATATTTCCCGATATAAACTATTAATTCCCATCTTTCTCAAAATTGGGCGATAGATATTATTGGCTGGGTATATAGGCCATGGATGTGCGTTGTGTTGCAGCTCGGAATGAAAATTAGGAAAGTCAAGTTCGAATTCCAGTTGAATTCCTTGTACTAACGTAGGCGCAAACACCCTTATCCGTCTCTTCCTTCCAGTTTTGGATTAAATAACAGGACAGATTGGATTCTATTGCCTTGGCTGGCAACCAGTCTATCGCAGAAAGTAATGGCAACCTACTGCAGGATAATCTTCTGCCTAGTCTTTCAAGCGTGTATCACATTAACTGACCGATATAAGCTCTGTTTTACATTTCAGATATAGCTAAATTTGTATTGTTTTCTTTCTGAGCCGTACATTTTTTTCACTTGTTTTTCTTCTTTTATTCATCTACCGAAATATCATGTTCCCCGGATTTTAAAGTTAGGCCACTGACTTTGTGTTATGGGGAAACACACCTATTCCTCAGATAATGGATTCTCCCTTTTATATTAATAAGAGCTAACAGGATTAACAGTCGATTAGCAACCGATATAGCACGATTCATTGCGAAAACTACTCCACAACATATAGCCATACTGATGAGCTGTGATACAGCGAAACAGATCTGTCTGCGGATGATTACATATATATATATTGTGGGGGGGTGTTAATGCTTCATGTATTTGTATTTATGTTTATTTTTTATGTGGTATAACGTTTGTATTTTACTGATAAAGATTTGTCGAATTAATTAGGTTTGTTTGCTTGACGATGTGGGATTTAAGTGATAAAATGATAGGTCAGTCTGCGTGATAATATAATGCTTGTGAAATTTTTATGGTAAAACACATCTATTCCTCAGATAATGAACTCTCCTTCCTATAGTAATAAGAGTTAACAGGAAGTTTACTCGTGAAGTTCTTGAGAAGTTCATAGGAGTTCTTAGAATTTCTAGAGAGTTCTTTAGAGCTCTATTAGAGTTCAGTAAAACTATTAGTTAGTTCCAGTTTGGACATAGTTGGACTAAGACAGTTGATATTAGTCGGCAGCTAGCCGAATACTAAGGAGTCGGCTTTCAGTGGAAGATTACCAAGTTCCTAACATTTTGGGTACGTTAAGTCGATTAGCAACCGACATAGCAGGATTATAACCTTCAGTGCGAAAACTACTCAACAACACTTTGTGATTTGTATTTTGTTAGATTTATCAAGTTTACGTCGATGTCATGAGGAAACATTTTAGCAAACTTGATTCTTTTTAAGAGCAGAAAATCCACTCTTTTACAACGATAGCCTAGTCTTGTCCCACGGATGTATGATAAAATTAATTTATTAGGACCTTGAATAATTTCTCACTGATTTTTTTATGGAAAGTAAATTTTTATTTACAAAATTAAGAAACACGTCACTGAAAGTATTGTCCATCGCTAGTTACAATTTTTCATTTTTCTGCAGAATTTAGATTCTACGTCGGAAAAACGACACGTCTGTTAATGCTTGATATATTATTTTGCATTAATATATATACGAAAACAGAAGGATAAAGAAACATAATTCTCAGTGTTTCAATGCAAAGCTATGTGTGGCAAAATGGTAAGGAGCAATCGGAGTAACCTTACTGATGAGCTGTGATACAGCGAAACAGATCTGTCTGCGGATGACTTATATATATATATATATAACATATCACTCAAATAATACCGGGCCTAACTAATAAAATAACAACTTTTAGGCAAAATTCGACTTTATTCATCAACATAGTCTCTTTTTAGAGTGAGACACTGATTCTAACGCTTCTTTTACAATTCGATGCCATTTTTGTTGAACGATTTGTCTTTGGCCTCAAAATACTTATCAGTTTCTGATATCAATTCTTAATTGGAGCCAAATTTATTTCCCTAGAGCATTTGTTTGATGTCTGCAAACAGCCAGGATTCGCTGAGGGCCAGATCTGGAGCATAGGGTGGATCTGGAAGCAATTTGAAGTGCAGTTCATGTAGTTTTGCCATCGTTGCGATCGACTTGTGAATCGGTGCGTTGTTTCGGTAAAAGGTTTTGATGATTTCTTCTTTAAACGCACCAATAATGCTATATAGTATTTGCTAGTGATAGTTCTTCTTTTCTCAAGGTAATCTATGCACACAATACCTTGCGCATCCCAAAAGACTCACCTGACTGAGTCTAAAAGAATAAATTTTATGCAACATATCTGTAGCTGTTCAAAATAGTTTGATTTCGCCATTAAATAACTCATTGAGGCTAATATGCGTTAAATAAAATCAATCAATCAACCATTTAATTTTTTCGCAATTTTACTGAAATGTTTGTGTTTCTGTTACCAGTTACTTAATTGTTTCTTTAAATGCTTCACTTCACTCGTTCTTTGTGAAAATCTCTTTTAGTTCATTGATTTCTTTCGAGTCTGTTTTTCATTCATCTCTTTTCATTTGTAAGACTTTCTTTTAGCCAATTTAATTCTTTTTATTGTCTGCTGCTTTTTATCTATTTATTCGTCTATTTTTTTTTTATAAAGTTTTTATTATTTTCCTATGATTTGCATTATTTCTTTTTATACGCTGTTTATTCAATTTTCCTATTCTTGTTTTTTCTTTTATCTTATTTCTTTTTCCTTATTATTCTTTTTATAATTCACATTTTTTCTTTCCTTTGTGGCATCTCGACATTATCTCTCATGCATATGTTACTGCATCGACTGACCATGTCCGGCCAAACCCCCTAATTTATCATGAATATAGTCAGTTCTATATATACATTTGTCTTTTTCACCATAAGAAAAACAAATCCTAAAATCAAGGAGTCAAATTTTATTCAAGCTAAATATTACAATGTATAAATGTATTTTTTATGCCTCCGTGTGTGAAGTCGTTAAAAGGCGAATTTGTAAGAATGATGCGGATTTTGATTGTGTTCGGTATGTTAGTTAATTAAAAGGTTTGTATAACTAGAATGTATACATATTTACAGTGGGCGCGTGTAGTAGATGTTAGTACCCAGCCTTCAGTTCATATTTGGCGTCCTTTCTTTCACACCAAGCAAGGCAAAAATAACACTGGTGTGCAGGGCGTTACAGTGAGAGAATAAAAAGGTAAAGAAGATATCGAAGAAAAGATAAAAAATGGATGTGAATCAATTGCATTTAAACTTTTGGAGATTATATCTATCAGGAAAGGAAGCATGGGGAAGGGCGTTCCACAGGCGGAAACTGCTAGGAAATAACCTGTAAGAGTAGAAAAAGAGGTTACATTTAAATTTGGAAAATAGCTAAATAGAAAAAGCCTTGACTATATTGTCTGAGATAATATCTAGAAAGCAGAAGAGGAAGGAGAACCCTAGAGAAAGAAGATATTGCTCAGTTTAGCGGAGAGAGACAGAGACACGTTTAGGTGTGGATAGGAGATTCAAAAAAGATCTCCCTAGTCAGAGAGGGATGTTCGCTGACATAAACAGCCAGGACATGCATGTGGATATTGGACTCTTTCCTAAAGAGAGGAAAGTATCCAGAGGAGGGAATTGTAGTGTTGAGGTTAGTTTCGCAGAGAGCTACAATATCCGAGGACCTTTCGTAGAGGAATGATTCTATACTGCAAATGTTGGTAGGGATGTAAGTTACTATAAGTTTGGCAGGTTCCTCGCACAATTGCGCCTCACATATATTAATGAAAGCGTTTGCAGCATAGCAAGTTTGGTGGCCAATTGTAAAGGATTGTCTGACAGCTATGCTTGTTTTTTTCAGCTTGTGTGTCATTCCACGGAATCTTTTTTCTTTTCTTTTTAATTGTATCACCCCGAGCAAGGCGGTAACGCCACTGATGTGCAGGGGGCTACATAAGAGTAAAAAGTTTAGATAGGAGGAGAGTAAAAAGAAAGACGAACCAGTTAAGGATGGGGATACAGTTGTGATGACAGTTGTAAAGGTAGAAAGAAAAAAATATACAGGGTAGTGTAGAAAGAACTAAAGTCAAGTGGTTAAGAAGTGGGTATTGACATTGCATTTTAAATTCCTGGAGGTTGTAGCCGTCAGGAAAGCAAGAATATAGAAGCGAGTTCCACAGGTGGCAAGGGCGAGACAAAAGCTGCTAGAGTAGAATTGTCATCTGCATTTAGTTGATCTAACTGTGAATGAGTGGGACCTAATTGCTAGTCTGGTTGCACAAGCAAACACCTGTTGCAGGAGCACCAGTGACTTAATTTCGTCAGAGCAGAAGCCATGAAAATATTTATAGAACAGACACAGGGAAGCCACATCCCGTCGGTGAGAAAGTGGCTAGAGTCAAGCAGCCAAGTCGGTACCTATCACATTACTGATTCTTCTTTGGAGCCTGTCAAGAACACTGAGATGAACGGCGGGTGCACCTAACCATATATGACAGAAGTATTCCATGCACAGATGGATGGTTGATTTGCATATATGCATGATGGATTCAGGAGGAAAAAACATCCCGATTCGACATAGTAACCAAACCATTTTAGCAGTGGATTGTCAGATTTAGGGTTTTCCAGCATCCACACCCTTGGTCTACAGTAGCACTATTCCTTCAAGAAACTTGAAAAAAGCTTTATAGTTGGGTCTGAGCCTGTCACCATCAAAACCGGGAGTTTTTCTTATTAGAACGATCAGAGTGAGTTTTCCGAAATGCTGTATCTTCGTAATCAACATTAGACTCATCCAACTCTTTCCGAATCTTCTGCACTGTCCTTAGATTGCCACCCAAACACTCTGCAATATTCGTATTAGAGCTTCTCGTGCAAATGCCAGGCAGTACAGTTCGTCGTTTCTAAATTTTTTGCTGATTTTGTTCTGCAGATATTGATGGATGAAACACGACTTACTATAAATCGAGTAACTAATTTCATCAGTTTTTCTAGTGAGAGAGTTGCAAATATTCTGCACAATGCACTTTGAATGACGAAAGTTTTTGCTGGATGGATCTTGCGTCTTCTGCCACATGTTTAAAAGCGCAAAGAGCGATCAAATCACGGGAAAAACCTGCATTGTTTGAGCCATCCACATTCTCATCGGCGGGATGTAGCTTCCCTCTGTCTCTTCTATAAATATTTTCATGGCTTCTACTCTGACGAACTTAGGTCACTGGTGCCCCGTCCACAAGAATGTACTAGTGAAACCAGACTGGCAACAAGGTCCCACACTTTTACAGATAAATCACCCAAATGCAGGCAACAATTCTAATCCATCAGCTTCTTTTGTCGCACTTTCCGCCTGTGGAACTCTCTTCTATATACTTGCTTTCCTGACGGCTAAAACCTCCAAGAATTTAAATGCGAAATCGATTCCCATCTCTTATCCACTTAACTCCAACCCTTTCCACATCACCCGGTGTATCTTGTTCGTTTTCTCTCTCTCTACCTTCACAACTGTCTTCACTCCTGTGTTCACATCCTTCTCTTGCTCTTTATCTTTTACCCGCTGTAGCTGGTTCGTCTTTGTCTTCGCTATCCTCCTATCCAAAACTTTAACTCTCTTATGTAGCCACCTGCACATCCGTGGCGGTTCCGCCTTGCTTGGGGTGAAATGATTAAAAAAAAAGAAAGAAAAGTTATATCCAGCTGGTTACATTGAACGTTTCCTAACCCAGCAACCAGCGACAAAAGGAATCCACGCAGTGGAAACTCCTCTCTTTACCTGCTCCAAAGAAGGCCAATTTAGATCTTTATGGAAGGTGATAGCCTCAGTTTTTTCTTATATACAAAATGTCTTTTGTTTATTGACTATCGAAAAAATAGTGCCACACCCTCAATAGGGAATATTATCGCAATTTGCTGTGGTAAGTACAAATGACTTTCAAAACCGAACGCCCAATAAAACTTACAAAAGCGGTTTTGTTTTATCCGGGCAATGTTTCAGAAATCAAATCATAGCTGCTGCACAAGACTGTGGCATTGAACTGGTTAAGTGCACCCACCTTATTCTCTTGATTTCACTATCATCACTTCTTAAACATGTCAAAACATTTGGTTGGGAACCAGTATTTCATTGGTTTTGACGTTATATCTGCTGTTGGTGATTTTTTGACAAACACGATAACAGTCGGATATTAGTTTAGCCGGAAAGAAATAATGCAGTGATTCATAAGAAGTTTGAAATTTAAACATCTAAGATTTTATACCTCTTTCATCGTCAGCCTATGAACTTTTCAGTCCATCCTCGTATATCAGGAAGTTTTGGGTACTTGATAAACTGTGAAACCGAGACGGTAAAGAATAGAAAACTATTCTCAAGCCTTGTTCAATGATTTGAAGAAAAATAAGTCTCTATTATTATCGTGATTCAAAAATCATAAAGTTACTTGATGAAGCTGGTTTACTTCTTGCAAGTATAAAGGTATTTAGGTGTGAGAAAATGTATAATTGTTTGTGAGTGAGTGCGAGTGCCGGCTAGAAAATCATGTGGCTTTGAATAACTTGTTTTCTTCGACTATTTTCTCTAATTCCACATGATTTTCGAAAAGACAATTGATGCAATCAAGAGCCTTTGATTAATAAAATTGCGGGAGAATTAACAACTATTGAATTAATCAGCCAAAGGATTTTCTGTGTGGTTAAAAAAGAAAAAAGAATACGAAAAATAATATTTAACAGTTAAAAAAGAAAAGACGAAAAATGCGAAATGAGAAAATTTTAATTATGTTTTTATTTTTTAATTCCAGATTCTTTTCAATTTCCATTAAGTTTATTTCCCTTTTTGTTTTTTTTTTTTACATTTTTATTGCTTTTATTTAATTTTCGATTTCTCTTCCTCTTTTGCATTATTTATTTTAGTTGAACTCTCTTCCTCTTTTCGGGAATTGCTAATTTCTTTTGCTCTTTCTTCAAATTGCGTTTTTGTTTCTTTTAATTATTCATTTTATTTCACACAACATCTTTTTCCTTTTGCTTTGTCTCCACAATGATTATTGTTTCATGTTGTACCTATAAATCTATGTATAACCTTCCGTTTGTCGCTTTATATATATATATATATATATATATATATATATACATATATCAATTCTATTCTAGTCATTCTTCACACAAACATCGACACCTATAAGCGTTACCTTGTCATTTGCATTTCCATGTAAATCAGAAATTCTATAAATCTATAAAATAAAAAACCTATAGTTTTAATAGATGATCCTAAATCAGGAAAAAGTGTCTATTTCTTCATAGATACAAAGAGTAAAATATAAATTATGGGACTAAAGCTAACAAGACCCACGGCACGCAGCGACCGGGAATATTTATGCATTTTAGTTATACAAACTTTCTTTTCATTTATTCAGTCAGTCAGTTGAGTGCCATACGTGATACACGCTTGGACGATCATGTCTCGAAAGTGACATGACTGACTGGGCAGAAGATTATCGCGCAGTAGGTTGCCATTGCTTTCTGGTTGCCGACCAAGGCTATAGAACCCAATATGCCCTATTTATTCAACCCATAATTGGAGGGGAGACACAGATTAATACCTTTCCCAAGGGTATTTGTGCGTAAGTGAATGCAAGGAAATCAACCAAAATTCGAACTCAACTCCAGATTTCTCGTTCCTAGCCGATATTCACTGCACCACAACGCACATCCTGCTGCACAATGCTGATCGATTTCATTAATTAACAGGACCAAAACAATATATATATATATATATTGCATACATCTCGCTTAAATTTGACGCCTTGACTATAGGATTTGTTTTTTTCTTATGGCGTCCAAAAATCTATAAATGAAGTTGGCTATATCCATTGTTAATGATAATGTTTGGCGGGGCAGGATTAGTCAATGTAGTAACATGAATGCAAGAAGATAATGTCGAGATGCCACGAAGATGAGAAAAACGTGGAATTGGAAAAAGAATGAGGAAAAAGTATTAAGGTAAAAGGAAAAAAAGAATAGGAAATTAGAATAAAAGACATAAAACGAGAAAAAGAAAAATATAGAATATTAAGAAAGACGATCCTAATAATAATAATAATAATTCAATAATGAAAGAAGGCAGTAAATACAAACAAGATTTACATTTAGAAGATTCTGTAGAAAAGCAGAACAGAAGCCAAGAACCAATTATTGCGGGAAAAAATGGAAATAAAAGCCAAGGATAAAGCTCTTGAACAAATGAAACAACGCAGGCAAGACAAACCTCTGCATGGCTAATATCTAGAACGTGCTAATAAATCCAATGTTGATAAAGTTAATACCAATCGATGGTGACGTGCATCTGAATTAAAGTCTGAAACTGAAGGCTTTTTTCTTGTAGCACAAGATCAAAGTCTTTTCACTAGAAACTTTTAGGCAAACATTATACATAATAACGAGGATCCAAAATGCAGGTTCTGTGATAAATACCAAGAAACAATATACCATCTAATCTCAGGATGTTCTGTACTTGCCTTAAATGAATATAAAAATCGTCACGATAGAGTGGGGTAATATTTACACTGAACAATGTGCAAACCCTATGGAAAACATGTAAACAAACACTGGTATGAACACCACACAGCACCGTTTACAAATCCTATTCTATGGAATTACACCATCTACACAGACAGAAAAATTGAAGCAAATAGGCCGGACATTATTGTTAAAAACCAGAAAGAATAAACTTGCTTATTAATTGGTATGGCTTGTCCAGCGAATTGTAACATAGCAACCAAGGAATTCGAAAAACTGTCAAAATATAAAGACCTGGAAATTGAAATAGAAAAAATGTGGAAACTGAAAACAAGAATAATACCAGTGATAGTAAGTGCACTTGGAATGATATAAAATGGAACAAAACAACACATTGAAAGAATCCTTGAAAACTCCAGCTTAAGAGATATACAAAAATTGTCTTGTTATGTACAGCTCACACACTAAGGAGAACATTGTCTATGTAACGCTAGGGATGATAGAGAAGATAGAAAAAACATGAAATGGAGCCATAACAACACGCCACGACCTGCCTTAGGTCTTCCCGCAGAATTGGTTGGTAGTGCGACTATAGCAGAAATCGAAATATGATGAAAAATGACATAATAATAATAATAATAATAATAATAATAATAATAATAATAATAATAAATGTATATTTTCATGAATAACAATGAAAGACAAATAACATGCAAAAAACACAAAATCTTACAGTAAAACTGACGCTAGAATAAAAAAAAAGTGTAGCTTTAAATGTAACGAAATCAAAAGGAAGCCAGAACAACTAATATCAGAATGAACAGTAAAGATAAATTTCACGTTGCAATCCATCACCCACAACAAAAAAAAAGATCATAAGCACGTTCATTAAAATACCATTCATCAGGGCTAAACATCCAATCAGTTGTTGGCACAACAACTGAAATTTATAGAAGACGTACATTAAATTTCCATACAGCAAAAAAAAAATGTCACTTTAACATGGAGAATTACACCTAGAATGAATATAAAAAGTGATTTAAATTTTCTTGGCGTATCAAGAGGACTATCGGATAATCATTATGTAGAATCTGTTAGCCCAGGTCCTGTCATTCATGTATGTATGTATGTATGTATGTATGTATGTATGTATGTATTGAATACTGAGTTATTTGCAGATCAAAAAGATTATTCAAATTTGTCGTTGTTTATTAATAAATATGTTTTCAGAATTTTTCGAATAGATTATGTTCTGGCGTTTTTGGCCATATCACATATCTTTTCAGAATGATTAATATTTAAATTAAGATGTGAGTTGTAGTACGGATGTGCGTTGTGGTGCAGTGGATATCGGCTCGGAACGAGAAATCGGGAAGCCGAGTTCGAATTCTAGTTGAATTCCTTGCATCCCCTTACGCACAAATAACCTTGGAAAAGGTATTATTCCGTTTCTTCCCTCCAGTTATGGGTTAAGTAATAGGACGGATTGGGTTCTATAGCCTTGGCTGGCAATCAATCTATTACTGTTACTGCAGAAAGTAATGGCAACCTACTGCGGGAAAATTATCTGCTTAGTCATGTATCTTTTGAGACATGATCGCCCAAAGTAGTCTCACGTGTGACCCTTAATTGACTGAATATTTCAAACAACTTTAATGTTCGTTTTTTTTTATGTAATTGTTGAAAATAAATGTGACTCGTTTATTTTGTCTTCTAATATTTTTATCTTAGGTTTTTCCCTTTTAATATCATATTCATACTAAATTTTGCTATGGTTAGCGCCTTTAAAAGATAGATCACATAGTCGTCTAGATTGGATCAAATAGTGTGAATCAAATAGTATGGATCAAAATGAGTACGACATTTATGGTTTGTAGGAATAACTTATAAATACGATGTTCATGCTGAGCTGAATGACTTATGACGTGAAAGATGTCAAATCAATACCGGATTTATTTTGTTACATATCTAAAAATTGTCATAAGCTCTTTTTAAAGATAGGGCAATAGTTTATGGTAGCTTTTACCACAGTTTTTGTATTGTGAATTGTTCTCCTAGACTCGTAGAGTTATCAAGAAAGGAGAGACCAGTTTGACCTAATGTTTACCCATAGCTAAATTGAAAAGAGATATGTTCGTTTTCCTCCAAATCAAACACAACATATTTGCTAGGAATTTGTGTTGTTACCAGATTTCATTCTCTACGCCGATCACTGTTACATCACGCGTAAATTATTTGCGATGTTAACTGATATCAAATTTCCTAAAAGAAGTTATTTTTTCCATTTACTTCTCGTGTCTAAAATGCTTTGTTGCGCTTCGCTTTGCTCTCTACTTAATGTGTTTTCTTTCTCATTTCTGCACCCAAATACTAGAATATGCTATTTACTGAAAAAATTCATCAAAGCTATATAACGTTTTAATAGTGGATTTTCACTTACGTTTTGTATACGGAGATAATATTCTCAGGATTTGATTTGAAAAGAAGTAGTTTCTTTATAACCCACTCACCAACAAATATCACCAATAGTTTTTATTCCCTTTTATATTTCGTTTTAGCACAAACTAGTACTAAAACGCATCTATTCAAACACGAGTTGGCAAGTGTTTTAGTTTTGCTGATATACGCATAATTTATTCATATGCCATTGTGAAAAAATGCTGGTAAATTTAATTATAATGTTCCGTTAAAACTCAACTGAAAATAGTTTTCAGCATTTAAATAGCCTTCTAAAATCACTATCACTACTAATGCTGGTGTTATAATCTAAACTTATTTATAAATGGAAATCTGTCTGTGTGTGTGTATGTGTGTGTGTGTGTGCCTGTGTGTGTCCGTTACTTATAGACTCCGAAACGTCTGAACCAATTTTCTTTAAAATTTACACAGTTGTACTATAAGCATCTGCGAGTGTTCTTAGCTAGGTTTTGTGTCGAGGTATCCCCGATAAATATCGAAAATCGATAATCGAAAAAATCGGGTTATAGAAAGAGTGGTCCGATTTTAATCAAATTTGATACACTCATAGACAAAGACATAAGAAACGATATTCAAAAGATTCAAGGTTGCAGTTCTTAAAATAGTGCAGAAAATCCATTATATATATATATATATATATATATATATATATATATATATATATAAAAGGCAAGATGTTTGTGTGTGTGGCTGTTTATCTGCCTGTATGTTTGTATTTTTTCAGCCCTTTTATTTTAGTTTTTGCTTCGGGTTTGGCTCTAAGTAGGTATAATTGTAGTTCTTAGTCTCAGCCATGATACCATTTACTCAGAGGACTTATTTAGCCTTCAAAAATTCAGTTTACGACGAAAAGACTGATTTGATATCGATACCAGGAAATCAAAATTTGACTTACATCCATTCATTTTTCTTTCAGTCTGCAGTTTCGCTTTAACTGGAAACAACTATTGCTGTTTAGTCTTTCGTGCCAACGTCCAAAGCGTCTGAGCTCCAGGTCCATGGATTAGTTTTAAAGCTTTTATTACACACGAGCAAAGCCGGGCTATACTGCTAGTACTTGATAATTCTATCGATCGTTAAAATGGCAATAAATGTAATATAGGCACTTTGGTATAGAATAATAGGTAGCGATTCTAGTCTTGTTGGCCGTTAATGATGAATAATGGGTTCGGTTGTAAGTGGATGAGCCTAATAACTCAGCAACTTTCGACATAGAGTAAAATCAACAAACATCATTATGAAATTTCACTAGGTCAAAACTTTTCAGTAGAAAACATGCGATAAATATTAACAAAAATGACGAATCAAGTACGGCAAACTAATGAAAGAATGTAGATACAGAAGCAGAAATTTAGAATGTATTCACCTTTTCCATTCATACGTAAGCTCTTTTCTGAATGTGACGAAATTCAACGAAGAAGCACGTGACATCACACCGACATCTTATTTTACAAGGATAAAAATGATTCGTGATACACGTCGCCCAAAGTGCTTTAAGTTATACACCCATGAGTGAGTCACGGCGCTGTTCCGTTTCCCAGTGTTGTCTAGGTTTTAGTAGAAGAGCAAAGATGGTCCGCCATGCTTTTCAACCACGGAATCGTTCTCCTAGACAAAAAACACTCAAGTTCTAGATTACGAATTATGTGACCGAAGAATCATTTATGTCGGTGCTAAATGGTTTGCCCGACTCTCTGAAGAACCGAGTCTTTTGTTTTGTATGCAGTTCGAGCAGCATTTCGCCAACAGAACGCTGTTTCATCGGCTTGGAGTGATACACGAAGTTATATAAACAGCCACCCGAGAGTAGCGATAGACAGATTTTTCTAATGTGGTGAGACGGGAATGTATCGACGTAGTGTTAAGTTGGTCGCAATCAAGGTTATGGAATCTCGAGAGATTGAAATAAATATAAAAAAAGTAAAAATATTAGATAGAAAAAGTTAAAAATCAGAAAAATTACTGTGGATGGGAAATACAAATAAATATGTAAAAAGATTTACTCATTTATTCTTCAACGCAAACACCAAAAAATGTGCAAGTTTAAATCCTGAATATTATTGTCGGGAATATAACGCCCTGGAAATAAATTCTAAAGACTATATTTGAGAAACCAAAGGAGTAACGGAATTGACAGTAGTGTTCAACTCGATCGATCCTGAGTCTAGCTTACATATGTATAAGTCTGCTATTCGTGCATCCCTCGAATATTGACACCAAAAATAGTTCGGTGCTCCTGTTATATATTTTGAGATTCTTGATAGAATCATAAGATGAATCAGTAATATTTCTGGTCCTGGCCTAGTAAAAACAGCCTTCCGCTTACTTTTCTGTACTTTTTTCTTTTTTCTATATATGATTTAATGATAATTGTTTAGATGAGCTATTTGTTATGGTAACTAGACTTTTTAGATTTTTGGCGCAGTACTAGATTGGGGGCAAAGTCTTATCAATTTACTGGCTAGATGCAACCGTACATTCTATGTTAACAGTTTCTTTTCTCTCGTTTCTCGAGTGTTGAACTGTCTTTCGGTGATAATGCTTTCTAGTCAAGTCTGGTTTAAAAAAATCTTAAATGCAAAGTTAATTGTTATCTAATGCCTTCTTGATTAATCTTCGATTGTTTCCGCTCTTCAATAATGCTTCTGTTTTCTAATCCATTCAAACTCAGTAACCATTTGTGTCATAATGATTTTGCTGTCTTGCATGGGGTAAATTTGGTTAAAAGAATGAAACTAATGATAACATTTTCGACTCTCTATAAGCATAGAAACAGCTGATGCACTTAATCGATCAACATTTTGGTGGAAAGAAAAATAGGTAACGTCCGTCCTCACATGGTGCAATCACCGACGAGAGTTATTTCTAAAAAGAAGTTCAAAGAAACAAGTATTGATAATGTAGATAATGATTCTAAGAAGTAGGAAAGAGCAATAAAAGACTGTAAGTTTTTTTAGGGCAAAAAGTACCATGACCTATTACAATTACAAAACATAGTACTATTTAAAGCACGAATTGAAAGCAAGAATATATTGAAAGGTCTCGACAGGATGGCGTTGAAATGGGTGATGAATGTACAAATAAGTAGCTGTAATCGTTGCTTAAATCAATGAATCGAGTTCAAATTCAGATTTAATCAGCTGTTCACTTTCACAATTAAAAACAAAGAAATAACGATATAAATTCTTATTTTCAAGCTTACTGGAATCGTGCATTAAGTAGCAGAGCAAAATGAACATTCTAGCCTTGGATGGCAACTAGCCAAAGAGAAGGAAAAGTTATAATGCCAAACTGGTGAGAAAGTAACGGAAATCTCCTTCCTTAACCTTTTACTTAAGATATCACGGCATTTCACAGATAATACATAAATGACAACTGTAAAATCGTAATCATCTACACGACCGGCCATAATTATGAGACCACCCCAGTGTTTTAAAAAATGATGTATTTCATATTATTTTTTAGTATTTGTTGCCAAGTGAATAATTATAAATGAAAATAGAATGGTTATTTTCTTAATATTGCACAATAACATGTGCATCAAATTAATTTATAAATATTTAAGTTAGGGTGATTCGGCCGAGTTCATCTTTGCTTCCTTGCCTTGTAAAATTTTGCAAAGTAATAATAACAACAGAATCATTATATTTTCAGTTAGAATTATCCACTTGGAAATAAATACTAAAAATAGTATAAAATACATCATTTCTTTTAAAAAAATCGGGGTACTAATAATTATGACCGGTAGTATATATATATATATATATATATATATATATATATATATATATGTATATATATGTGTGTGTGTGTGTGTGTGTGTGTGTGTGTATATATATGTAAATCTACCAGGTGCGATGGGTAAATTGTCGCTATTTGCCTTGTAAATTTTGCAAAGTAATAATAACAAAAAAACATTCTGTTTCATTTATAATTATCCACTTGGCAATAAATAGCAAAAATAGTATGAGATACATGAGATACATCATTTCTTTTAAAAGACTGGGGTGGCTTAATAATTATGGCCGGTAGTGTATATATATAATATGAAGGATTTTCGATTATTACCATGGATAATACATATTTCACCGCTTTGATGTTCTTAACGCGGCTCGTCAGATCCAAATGGTACAACAGTAGGCATTCGAAATATCACCCACCAAAAAAATTTCTTCTCTTTTATTTAATTCTACGTAGACGCCCACATGTCCATATTAGGAGAGACATTTGTGACGGTTATATACGAAAAAGTTCTCGTTCATTCGAAAAAGAGCCCCAAAGAAAAGGGAAGGCGAGCATACAGGAGGGTTGACGACTGATTAGTGCAAGGAAGAGAGAAAGTTGAAAAAAAGAAAGTAAACGGGAGAACAAAAAGAAAAGGGGGAAGCAGATAAAATCGGAATGGAAATCAAGAAGCGAAAAAGGAAGAGACCAAGAGAATATGGGAAGGGCAAAGAGATACAATTACAGGAAATACCGTATCACAAGAAATAAATGTTGACGCCATTTCTCCTGATAACGTATCAAAACCCCTACCTGTTCTCATAGAAAAATCGGAAAAATTTAACTATGAAATTTAATTTCAAATATATTGGGATATATTTACGGTACCGAAAAAATCTTATATCATAATTTTAATGCAATTTGAAAACATAATTGCTCTTACTATAAATTGAAAATTAATTCTAATTTAAAATAATTTTAAAACAATTGAAAATATCAAATTTAATACTATAATTAGAGAAACAGGAGAAAAGAAAAGTTACCAGGAATTTATACCCATTAATTAAAGTTAACTATAGGGAATCTTTATGGTGAAAGTAAATCAAATATCTTAATTTACATTATACCCCTAGTCGTAATGTATTCTAACTATAGTTAAAATAATAGCTCTCACTCAAAAATATAATTTCTTAAAATACTCCATTAAAATACGATCCTAAGATACGGGCAATACTAATAATAGATAATAGTAAATTGCAGAATAGTAATAACTAATGAAACAATAAAGAGATAAGAAATCTCTGCGTACCTACGCATGTACATATATAAATTGTCATAACTGCACATAATCGACCCTCTAAATACAAAGAACAAAGACCGTAGAAATAAAAATTAGATCCCACACCCCACCTGTAAATGGTGGTAAATTAAACTATCGACATTGCATGAAAAACTATCGACACTGCATAAGGTAAAGCAAAGAGGACCGTATGTCCCAATATGAAATACTCAAACTAAACGAAAAAGTAACCTGTTCGAAACTAAGCTACCCCACACCCTTCTAACCACGAACAGACGTCCAACTTCCACTACACTTGGGTAGCAGTAAAATACATAAAATGTCTACCCTTCCTTAAGAAAACCATAAATCCCATATCAGTTCGAATGAACGAGAACTTTTTCGTATATAACCGTCACAAATGTCTCTCCTAATATGGACATGTGGGCGTCTACGTAGAATTAAATAAAAGAGAAGAAATTTTTTTGGTGGGTGATATTTCGAATGCCTACTGTTGTACCATTTGGATCTGACGAGCCGCGTTAAGAACATCAAAGCGGTGAAATATGTATTATCCATGGTAATAATCGAAAATCCTTTATAAAATATTACTCTGTTAAATTAAAAAATGAATTTAACATTGAGTTCTCTCGAGTTCGTCTCTTTTAGAATTTACCCGGATTACATACCAAGTGTACTATGTTATATATATATATATATATATATATATGTGTGTGTGTGTGTGTGTGTGTGTGTGTGTGTGTGTGTGTGTGTGTGCAAAAATATACTCAGTTATGATCTGAGATTAGATGGTTAAATAAAACAGAGAGAAGAGGAAAACTATTTTAAATCGCCTACGCGTTTCGACCTGTGATGGACTTTATCAAAGCAAAAGACGAAATGAGCTTTATTCTAAATTAGGCATCTATAAATAAACATTTATAAGTTAGTCTGTTTTACAAGGAATTCTAAAACAGACTAACATACATAAAAAAAATTTCAAAGAAAACTGTTGAATTCCCTTTATTTTAATATCTCGTGACTTTGCACTACACATAAAGAAATTCTAAAAACTAAAATATTCTGTTAATCTTTTAAAATAATTTGTGAGCGTCTTTGTGGTTCCAAACACTGTTTGTTTATAGATGCGTAATTTAGAATAAAGCTCATTTCATCTTTTTTGCCTTGATAAAGTCCATCACAGGACGAAACGCGTAGGCGATTTAAAATAGAATTTTCTTCTTCTCTTTATTTTATTTAACTATATATATATATATATATATATATATATATATATATATATATATATATATAACAAATCTGCAGAATGCGATGGTTAAATTGTCGTTATTTGCCTTGTAAAATTTTACAAAGTAATAATAACAAAAGAATCATTCTATTTTCATTTGGCTATAAATATAAAAGTAAAGTATGAAATACATAATTTCTTAAAAACAAAACTCGGGTTACCAAATAATTATGGCCGGTAGTGTACGTCCTGAAATAACACAGCCTTAAAAAGGGTTACTCAGCAGCTAATTGAAGGACCTTTAGGATTAATTTGAATCTTAACTCGGATGCACATCTTTGTGTCCATATGTCAAACCGAAAGTTGTTCTTTGCTTCATCTTATCCGGATTTATCACTGTTTCTCAGGGAACCACTGGGCGATCTCTTAAGGAACCAGGGGCTCCGTAAAACACTAGTTTAAAAACACTGACCTTAAGTGCTATTGCTTTAGACGAAGAACAAAAAATTGATAGCGAAGCGTTCCATTGCATAGTGTATAAGGGTAATAGTAATGGCGAAAAAATTGTTTCTATGCAGGAAACATTCGACATTCATAGACTGAGCTGTTAACATTAATACTAGCTTAAATTTTTAAAATCCCTTTCATGAATTGCACTAAATTGTATATTTCGTTGTTGCATTAATAAATTTTTCATCCCAATCTTCTTTGTTTTTGGTCGGGTACCGATTGTGTTGTGGTGCAATGGATATCGGTTCGGAACGAAAAATCGAGGATCCCAGTTCAAATTCCAGTTGAATTCCTTGCATTAACTTATGCACAAATACCCGTCTTTTCACTCTACTTATGAGTTAAAGAACAGGATAAAGTTTGTTCTAAAGCATTGTCTGGCAACCAGTCTACTGCAAAAAGCAATGGCAATCTTCTGCGGGATAATCTTCTGCCCAGTCAGTCATGACTCTTTCGGGACATGATCGCCCAAAAAGCGTGTTTCACGTATGACACTTAATTGACTGAGTGAACAGTTTTCAGTTATATGTGCTACTTTTTAGGTGTTGGTAGTTTTCAAGTTTTTGTTATTTTGTAAAGATTTTTGGAATAGTGTACCGCCAGACTGCAGGCTCAGATCCAAGATGACATAGGACTGATTTGTTTAAGGGGACTTTTAACTTAGGGTTTGATAAAACGGTTCTTCTTCTTCTTCTTCTTCTTCTTCTTCTTCTTCTTCTTCTATGTATGATGTCCCTTCAGAATGTAATTAATAATGGTCTTCCACATCTCCTTACCCTCTGTTGTTCTTAATAACCCTTCTCCGATTATCCCTGTCAATCCTAGCTTCACCATCTATCTGATCAAGTTTATCAAGTATTTATGTGTTGCTTATCTTTATCCGTTGTATGCGCATCAAGATCTCCAAGCTTTCCTTCTTCATTACATGTTCAACAAATTTCAACAGTCTTTTTTTGAAGTTAAGTGTCAGTTTCCTTCTCGTGTACACCTTCTCCAAAACCTCGCCGTTAATTCCATGTTTGGTGCAGGGTATCTTCAGCATCCTTCTGTAGAACCACATTTCGGTTGCTTCAAGTCTTTCCTTCTTCTTGCACTGCCATATTAAAGGAGAGACATCACATAACAATCCAGTACTCTCTTCTTTGTTTATAGCAAAATTTTCCATCGTCTTAATACTCTACTCAACTTCTGTATACAGATGATTTTTGACACACTTCGGAATTTAACGCAATGCATGACATCCATATAAAAGTCAAGTCTTCTTAATTTCAAGTTGTTTATCACATTTATAACATTGTCCACCATTGCGACATTCACTTGTACATAACGTCTTTAAAGTGTAAGATGTTTGATAGAGAAGTGACCAAGTTTTATATAAGACCATATTTCTCAGTTTGGTTTACTAATGCTGTTCTCTGGATAATTAAAAATATTTCGTAGTTTTCTAGTTTCCTAGATATTAAAAGCTATTAATCACTTTCTTCGTGGTTGAGGCTGTTCCAGAGGCATCATTTTTGGATGGGTTGGGCTGTTTCAGACACGACAGGTAGTGATGTATATTACTGTAGACTTTATATTTTCTAATATTTTTCAGTTTTCTCAGAAAGTTGAGATGTTTGTTAGTTTTTCTCTTTCAGATTTATTCTGTGATTTAATGGAAAACTGACAACGAATGTCAGACAGATATTTTTTCTCCTTGTTCATAATGTTTAGTTCTACACAGGTGTGAGTGATTTCTTTCAATATCAATATTTCAATGAATTTTGCTTTTTTATTCGATAAGACATGTATTTTGTTTGTTATACGTATATCCTTGACTTACAAGTTAAAATTCTATCTCATGCATTTAAGTGTTCACATCAGAGACTTGGGAATGAGGGAAGATGGTCCTGTCCAAAAGATCTTAGCGTATTTTTCCGTATTTTTGTTGACCAAAACACTTTACTCTTTCATAGTCTCAATTCTTCATTCAATTCCAGACATTTTGCCGTCCTTCGGAATTATTTTCTGTTTCAAAAGTATATGACGATCTTTGTGTTAAAAATCCGCAGATTCATCATCAACCAGGCAAAGTCACGTTATTTTTCGATTTTTTTTTACTTCTTTTAAAAACGTGTAACTTGTAAATCAGTCACTTAAGGGCCATACGTGATACCCTCTTCGGATATCATGACTCGAAAGAGACATACATGACTGGGCAAAAAATTTCCCGCAGCACGTTGACATTACTTTCTGCGGTAGGCTAGTTGGAGGGAAAAGAGACGGATTAATAGCATTCCTAAGGGTATTTGCGTGAAAGTGAATGCAACAAATTTAACTATGTGTTATTGTGCAGTGCATATAGGCTGGGAACGAGAAATTGAAAGACCAAGTTTGAATTCCAGTTGAATTCGTGACATTCACTTACGCACAAATACCGTTGAGAAAGGTATGAACTGTCTTTTATTCCTCTAGCTATGGGTTAAATAACAGAACAGATTAGGTTATAAACCTTGGTTGGCAAGAAGTCTACTGCAGACAGTAGTGACAACCTATTGTTGGTAAATCTTCTTCCCAGCCAGTCATGTCACTTTCGAGACATGATCGCCAAGCGTGTATTACGTATGACACTCAACTAACTGAACTTGTAAATGATAAAGACTTCAAATTTCTCTGTGACTGGATCAGTTATTGCAAATGTAGTAGAAGCGATAAGGGAACTGAAGTAAAAAAGGCTGTGCTATTCCATGTTTTATGTTTTGTATAAGATAAATATAAACCAAAACTTTACATCTACAAATACTTTCACGGGTTCTGTTCTGATAAACTTAGATCACTGGTGCCCTCTGTATATGAATTTACTCGAGCCACAAGATTAGCAACTAGGTCCCACCATTTTACTATGAAACCAATAAATTTTAAACGCAAATACTATTCCACCAGCTTCTTTTCTATCACTTCCCGCCTGTGAAATTCCCTTCCATTGACTTGCTTCCCCTAGAGCTACAATCTCCAAGAATTTAAATGTAAAGTCAATAGTCATCTCCTATCTCACTAACCTGCATGCTCTCTTTATCTCATGCTCCCTTCTCCGTCCACTCCACTCTCATCAGTATTCTCATCCTTTTCTTACCCACTTTCTGATACCCCCTATAACTTGTCACTCTTTCTCAGAAATTTCCTCTTATATAACCTCCTGCGCACCAATGGCAGTAAAATGCCTTGCTTGTGGCGATATGATTATAAAAAAAAATCTATACTATTATAATGTGGATATAAAGTTGGGGAACAATTTTACATTACAATCAATATATAAACTGATCCCTCACTTTATGGTCACATTCATCTTTCTCTTAACAACTTCCTGATACTCCCTATAATCTGTCACTCTTTCTCACAACTTTCCTCCTATGTAACCCCCTCCAACACAGTGGCAGTAAAATGCCTTGCTTGTGGCGATATGATTATAAAAAAAATTAACCTAAAATGTCGAGTAATGTTCTTACATTTCAGACCGAGGCATTCATATGGATATAATGGACATATGTATAGATGGATATATGTATAGCGTGCAGAAATAACTGAAGTGCCAGCTGTATAAAAACGTTTTCGGAGTTATTGGTTAACATGGCTTCGAGTACCAAAAACAGATACCACTTCACATTAGAATGTTTACGAACAACAACAAATGAAACGAGTAACGCAAATTGAAAAAGAGAAAAATGGCTTAAAAGGTAGACACTTTTCACACTACCTCAAACAAAAGGTTAGGTAGGAAACCCCATCAATGCAGCAAATAGCAATAACAGCCACTGAACTTGAGAAAACTCCTTTACTAAAATTTATTGTTTTAATAGAAACATTTTATAAATTCATTATGAAAGCGGCACTGACTGCTCGGTTAATATTTCCATTACAATGATCATCTTAATCTGCCCAGGCCGCCTCCAATTAAAAGTATTCCGAGGTATCTCAGTGTCACTCTAAAATCGTCTTCGCTGCCTTATATTTCCATTATTATTATTATGTCACTTTTCATCATATTTCTATTTCTGCTATGGTCGCTACCAAGTCTGCTGGAAGATCTAAGGCAGGTCGTGGTGTGTTGTTATGGCTCCATTTCATGTTTTTCTATCTTCTCTATCATCCCTAGCGTTACATAGACAAAGTTCTCCCCAGCGTGTGGGTTGTACTTAACAAGATAATCTTTTGTATATCTCTTAAGCTGAGGTTTCCAAGGAAACTTTCAATGTGTTGTCTTGTTCCATTTTTTATCATTCCAAGTGCACATACTATCACTGGCACGATTCTTATTTTCAATTTCCACATTTTTTCTATTTCAATTTCCAGGTTTTATATTTTGACAGTTTTTTGAATTTATTATTATTATTATGTCACTTTTCATCATATTTCGATTTCTGCTTTGGTCTCACTACCAACCAAGTCTGCGGGGAGACCTAAGGCAGGTAGTGGCGTGTTATGACTCCATTTCATGTTTTTCTATCTTCCCTATCATCCCCAGCATTACATAGATAACGTTTTCCTTAGTGTGTGGGCTGTACTTAATAAGACAATTTTTTGTATATCTCTTAAGCTGGGGTTTCCAGGGATTCTTTCAATGTGTTGTTTTGTTCCATTTTTTATCATTCCAAGTGCACCTACTATCACTGGCACAACTCTTGTTTTCAATTTCCACATTTTTTCTATTTCAATTTCCAGGTTTTATATTTTGACAGTTTTTCAAATTCCTTGATTGCTATGTTACAATCCGCTGGACAAGCCATATCAATTAATAGACAAGTTTTCTCCTTCTGGTTTTTAACAATAATGTCTGGCCTGTTTGCTTCAATTTTTCTGTCTGTGTAGATGGTGTAATCCCATAGAATGGTTACATCTTCCATTTCTGTAACCGGTGCTGGATGATGTTCATACCAGTGTTTGTTTACAGTTTTTCCATAATGTTTGCACATTGCCCAATGTAAATATTGCCCAACTCTATCGTGGCGATTTTTATACTCGTTTGGGGCAAGCACAGAACAGCCTGAGATCAGGTGGTCTATTGTTTCTTGGTGTTTATCACAAAACCTGCATTTTGGATCCATATTATTATGCATAATATTTGCCTGAAAGTTTCTCGTGAAAAGACTTTGGTCTTGTGCTGCAAGTATAAATCCTTAAGTTTCAGACTTTAATCCAGATGCACGTAACCATCGATGAGTATTAACTTTGTCAACATTGGATTTATTGGCACGTACTGGATATTGGCCATGCAGAGGTTTGTCCTGCCAGCGCTGTTTCATCTTTTCAAGAGCTTTATCTTTGGCTTTCATTTTCATATTTTTTGCCGCAGTAGTTGGTTCTTGGCTACTGTTTTGCTTTTCTACAGAATCTAATAACTGTAAATCTTGTTTGTATTTACTGCCTTCTTTTATTATTGAATATTTTTTCTTTCTTACTTCATGTTGCCTTACTAATTGTATCATCCAATCCTTTGTTGTTTCTATGTATGTTAGTAAGCCAATAGTTGTTGTCTTGTATGACAATTCCAGCTGAATAAGACCCCTTCCACCTTCTTTACGGGGTATGTATAGACGGTCTACATCAGCCTTTGGATGATGCATCTTATGCTTAGAGAGAAGCTTTCTTGTTTTAGCATCCATTCGCCTGATGTCGTTTAGAGTCCAGTTTAAGATGTTGAAGCTATATTGGACAACTGGGATTGCAAGGCTATTAATGGCCATAACTCTGTTCTGTAAATTTAATTCAGTTTTTAATATCATTCGTAGCCTTCTATAGTACTCTTTACGCACTATTTCTTTCATTTTTTTATGGTGAATGTTTACGCTCTCATTTACACCTAGGTATTTATAAGCTTCTTCTGGTTTCAATTCTTTTATTGTTACAGCAGGGTCTAGGCTAATTGAGGATGTTTCTTGTATTGATCCACGTAAAACTGTAGCTTTAGCACATTTATTCAAATTAAATTTCATTCCAATGTCTTCGCTGAAGCATTTTACAGTTTGCAGAAGACCTTCCAGCTCATTATCATTCTTAGCATATAACTTTAAGTCATCCATGTAAAATAGATGGCTTATTTTCTTTTGGCCTATTTTATAGCCACATTCTGTCTTATTAAGTTGACTGGTTAGTGCTATTAATGATATGCAGAATAGTAAGGGAGATAAAGAATCACCTTGAAATATACCTCTTTTGATGTTTATTTCATCAGACTTATAGGTTCCATTTATATGATTGAGGTAAAGGGTTGTTTTCCATATAGACATGCACTGTTTGATGAAATTGATGATAACGGGCGATATCTTGTATATATTTAAAGTCTTTAAAATCCAGTCATGTGGCACACTATCGAATGCCTTTCGATAGTCTATCCAGGCTGTACTAAGATTTTTCTTTGTACTGTAGCACTTTTCCAGGATCATTTTGTTAATCAGCAATTGGTCTTTACAACCATAACAGCCACGTTTGCACCCTTTTTGTTCAAGCGGTAACATGTCATTTCTTTCTAAGAATAAATATGTCTGCTTTGTTAAAATAGATGTTAATAGTTTATATGTTGTCGGAAGACATGTAATTGGTCTGTAGTTTTTCGGATTTTTTGTGTCACCATTCTTGGGTAGAAGAAATGTAATTCCTTTTGTCAACCATGCAGGAATTTTAGTGGGATCGTCAACCATTTCTTAAGCATTCTGAGGATGTAGAAAAAAAGGCACGAGAAAGATGGGAGTTAAGGAGATAGAAGATGGTAATTAACACTGCACTTAAACCTCTAAAGATTGTAGCTATTTGGGAAGCAAGCATGCGGAGATGAGTTCCGCAGGTGAGAAGTGCGAGAAAAGAAACTGTAGAAGTAAAAGTGACGGTTACATATGCCTACATTGACGGCAAAAGTGTGGGACCTAGTTGCCAATCTATTTGCAGGAGTAAATAAATGAAGGCAGGGCATCAGTGAATGAAGCTCGTCAGAGCAAAGCTGTGAAGATGCTTTTAGAAAAGACAGTGGGGAGCTACTTGCTAACGGAATACGAATAAAATGATTTGTTTCACTGCATATGGTATGGTTGGTTTCAGCTGTCAAGGTCATGTTTGGTGGAACTAAGGAATCAAGCTCGTCAGAGCATTTTTTTCAATAAACGTTTGAGGCAAAAGAGTCTGTGCGTTGTTAGATAAACCCAATGTTTAAACATAGTCATTAAAACTAGCGTGAGAAATAGCATCAAATCTTAAGCTTATTTCGTAGTATTGTTAACTCTCGAAACATTTAGACTAAATGAAACCTTTATATGCATCGAATGGCCCAACAAAGGTAGTAAATAACAACTAAAAATTGTAATAAGTGAATAGTCATTAATCATTTTTTCCTAGTAAGAAATGTTTTAGTGTCAACTGACAGACAATTAAATAGAAAGAAATGTATAAAAAACAACTATGAAAAATATGAGACGTTTATTGAAAACGCAAAGTATTGTTAATTGGCAACACAACAGCCACAAACACAAGACCAATAACAAAAGAAAAAAATAATAATAGAAATTTCACAGAAATTAACTATTTATTTCTTCTAAGTAGGAACAAAACAATGAAATTAATTAATATAAATATCAGATTAACATGTTATCTGATCACTGTGATTAATTCTATAAAAATTATTGTCTGATTACGTGTTATTTGAGCCAGACAAATTAATACAAATGAGCATTTGATATCTGAGAGCTTGTTTTGGAACATTCGCGTTTGTCTAAATATTATATTTTGAAGGCCGTGTTTCAAGATAGAGCAAAAAATTCTCCCCCTGAATTTTCTAAATACTTTGTCTTCTTTATTTAGAGAGTCAGAGCGAGTACTGAAATGTTTTCTATCTGACTTGCCAAAATTTTAAAAAAAGACCAAATAATTGATAAGGGTTTTTAGTTGACCCGATAACTTTTCAAATCCCCTCTCCGTATAAATATAACGAAAAAAAAAAAAACATTATTCGATTTATGTTTGCTAATAAAGTACAATACGAACATTTATGACAAAGACAAGTAATAACTGATTCATATCCACATAAAACAAATTCTTAGCTTTAAATTACGAATAGAATTGAATTTCAACCAGGAAATACGTTTTATTATCATAGAAGTTTTATTTACTTGACAAAGTCGACGAAGAAAGACAATTACAAAGTTGACAATTCTTTCTACGTATCAATAAATGAATCATTCATTTAATTACATTTTGTTTGTTTAATTTGATAGTTTTCAAAAGTTTAGATCGAGTCTTTAGAAGTTGTCGTTTTTATAACGATTTGTAATGACTAAATGTATTAACTTAACTAACCACTTCTTAAATATATCATAAGTTGTGTTGAAAAACATTGTTATATACGACAATGATCAGCGCAAATGTCAGTTGAGTTACAAGGATAAAACTATAACTGACCCCAAAAGCTGAACTCCATAGAAAAAGTAATTTTGTGCGTATGAGTGAGTATCGTGAGACCGTCGTTTTTTTTTGTTTTTTTTTTTCATTTTCATTTATGAAAACGCAATGAAACAATAAATTCAAATATATACGCCTTGAAGCGGCAACGTGTCCATAAAACGTTTCTCTAAAAGCGTTCGGAGCTCATCAGTTGGAAAATGATTTTCTCTTCCAGGACAATGCTTCGCAGCATACAATAATAACACAGAAAAAGTTTGGAGATTTGCTTCTGTTCCAACTTATCTTCCATGTTTACCTGATTTTTCTCCATTTGATTTGTAATTTTTTTATCCTTGCAAAAAAAGAATATTGACGGGGAAAATTTATTCTCATGGAAGCCAGATTTAACTGTTTGTCGAAAACTATTTCATATTTAAACCTACAAAATTTTACTTAAATTATATCGAATAGTTGACAAATGGGTAATAAGTAATTGCAGAAAATGGTGAATATATAAATGAATGAAATGTCATTTATTTTTAAGAATAATGTTAATAAACGAAACATATTAAAGGGTCAGTCCAATAAACTACGCTACAGTGAAAAGGTTTAAGTTCACCCTGCATTTCATTAACCAAAACTTCCAATATGATATTTTTGTATTCTTTTAAGCAAGGGGTAACATTTCAGTACTTACAGTGTATTTGCCCTTTTTAAGTTTTCATCAGGATCCTCTTTCTTTAAAAATCAAATTCGCTACATATCT
Source organism: Ascarosepion bandense (assembly GCA_037127315.1). Taxonomy (NCBI): domain Eukaryota; kingdom Metazoa; phylum Mollusca; class Cephalopoda; order Sepiida; family Sepiidae; genus Ascarosepion; species Ascarosepion bandense. Next base: position 461,296 of record JBBBDQ010001099.1, read on the forward strand.
TACTAAATTATGGATACTTTGTGTGATAAACATATATTGTCTTCATCATTAACTCTCAGTAGAAATATTTAGATTGTAAAAATTGTAAATATGTTAAATGTTAATACACGTTCTAAATGTTAACTCAGCACTGGCAGATGTTGTAAACAAAAATGGAGTAGCTCTCTCTGACGAAATTCGCATAAATATTAAAATTAACGCTGCTGAGATGAGGCAATAGATTAAACTACTATCCAAATATGACCACTTTCAGAAACACATACAAAGGAATTTAAAGAAATGTAGGTTGGCCATGTAGTTTTTTTTGTGTAGATTGAAATTTATTGTTTCTTAATAGGGAACATTTCTGGAGCGTCTAGAATGTTTCAGAATTACTATATTAGTTTGCATTTGCTTACAAGACGTTCACATCTAGAAAGCCCCTTTATACCAGAATGTTCTTTATGTGCGGAATATATTTTCGCATCCAAAATGTTAACAAAATCATTTCCAAGGAATCAATGGATTTTATTTTTAATCTGACATTATTTCTTACTACTGTAAACATTATATTTATAGTGGACACAATGGTTGAGTAGACGCCCTGTTATTTTTTAATTGTGTGATTGACACAACTATGGAATCATGTGCACTTATGAGATTGTATCGTCATTCTGAAAGTTGATACATTTTCTTTGGACCAAATTGGATTGATTTTTCATGTAAATAGTTTCACTTCATAAATTCTTTATACGCATCTACTTAATTTTGTCTTAGTTATGATTATTTGTCTTATTCGTATTACGGCTTTGTAAACTTTCTCCAGATGTCTATCGATCAAAGTCATAAAATTTAAAACTGACGAGACAATAACCAAATTTATTAAAGTGTTGATTAGTAAATTCGATGACATAAGAAGAGATGTGTAGTACAAAATCAGATTCTATGAGATCATGGTCAGCAAAAACCGAACATGATCAGCAAATAACACTATTAGAACAAGATAAAAAAAACAAATATTAGAACAACATTAGATATCCCTACATATGGGTAACCTAACGGGAATAATATTTCCTGGAAGATTAAATAAATGGTTAAGTTTGAAATTTCTGGAAGATTAACCAAAATCGATTGACACTTGGAAAAGCCAGGAAAGCACAATAACTGAAATATCTGTTGTAACTATGTTGCCTTATGACGCAGGCGGCGTTACACAACATGATCCATGAGTTGCACATTTGTTTCTATTTTCGATCGGCATACATTACTGAAGACCAGATACGGTAAACGATTATACATCAAAAACAAAAGCCCACGATACGTTCATCTAATTAAGTTTGTTTTTATTCCCATTCTCACCTTTATGAATAATGTCTCCCATTCCCTGCACGGCCTTAAACTTGACTCTACACGTCATATTTATCTATTTATACCTAGTTACATTTTCGATTATTGTATGAATATAGAAAACCCAACTTTTCTGAATAAGCTTCATATATCATCCTTATTATTTTTTCTTTTAAATAAATGACTTTGAAAAGAAGATAACAGTTATAAGAAAAGTTTAATTTTTTTCTTCGCAAATATCAGTGACTTTGAATGAAATGAAACTATTTGAACGATACTGCTTACAAGAGAAGACTTTTTTCTTCTATTGTTCTAATCTGATGGTGAAATGAGGTTTGTCATTTCGTGCTTTGATCTTCTAGGAATGGTAGTCTCAAGAAAATTCGTCCAGTGTTTTCTTTATAGCTGAGATGTTTTGGTGCAATAATAGGGAACTTAGTATTTTTCGATTGCTTGTATAAACTTCTATTTTTGTCTGGCTGAATCAAATCGATATTCATCTAATTTAGTTTGTTTTCTTTCTCATTCTTTTCTTCGTCAATAGTAATTTCCTGAAATCTATCTATCTATCTATCTATCCGAGTCTGTCATCTATCTATCTATCTATCTATCTATCTATCTATCTATCTATCTATCCGAGTCTGTCATCTATCTATCTATCTATCTATCTATCTATCTATCTATCTATCTATCTATCTATCTATCTATCTATCTATCCGAGTCTTCATCTATCTATCTATCTATCTATCTATCTATCTATCTATCTATCTATCTATCTATCTATCCGAGTCTGTTCATCTATCTATCTATCTATCTATCTATCTATCTATCTATCTATCTATCCGAGTCTGTTCATCTATCTATCTATCTATCTATCTATCTATCTATCTATCTATCCGAGTCTGTTCATCTATCTATCTATCTATCTATCTATCTATCTATCTATCTATCCGAGTCTGTTCATCTATCTATCTATCTATCTATCTATCTATCTATCTATCTATCTATCTATCTATCCGAGTCTGTTCATCTATCTATCTATCTATCTATCTATCTATCTATCTATCTATCTATCTATCTATCTATCCGAGTCTGTTCATCTATCTATCTATCTATCTATCTATCTATCTATCTATCTATCTATCTATCTATCTATCGAGTCTGTTCATCTATCTATCTATCTATCTATCTATCTATCTATCTATCTATCTATCTATCTATCTATCCGAGTCTATCTATCTATCTATCTATCTATCTATCTATCTATCTATCTATCTAGCTATCCGAGTCTGTTCATCTATCTATCTATCTATCTATCTATCTATCTATCTATCTATCTATCTATCCGAGTCTGTTCATCTATCTATCTATCTATCTATCTATCTATCTATCTATCTATCTATCTATCTATCTATCTAAGCTCATTCATTCTTTCTTTTTTCTTTTGTTCTTATTCCATCGGTTTATTTGTCTATCTCCGTCATAGATCCATCTATCAACTTTTATTAATGGTTAACGAAAATTACAGTTTTGTAATGTACTTGAATCTCCCTTAATTCCGCCTAGAAGATTATACATAGAACAACTAAAGAGCTGTTGATACGTCGTAAGGATATCAACGCAAGACTGCCGTCAAAATTGATGCTTTCGTCTTGATATCAGCATAAGTTTATCAATAAAATAATATCATTGTCTTTCAAGATCTATTCCCTGTGCAAATGTCCATGATGTTGGCATATATGCATATACATTGTTAATACGTAGAATTTTAAATTCATTTAATCTTGACACATTTCTCGCTCGATGCAAACTGCTCATTACTTTCATTACCTCTCCTCACTAGCATGAAATATTTTAAGGATCATTATCCAATTCTCTATCAGCTTAAATTCAAATGAGATACACGTCACTGATTGAAAATAAAATAAACAAGTGTGCTTTTTTTTAAGAGGACGATGTTGGTGAGGCATTTCTTGAGGAAATCACTTTAAATAAATAAAATTTACTCGCTGATTCGCTTGTACTTGAAGAAAATAAACACTTCGGTGTAAACAAAACAGACAAATGTAAATAAAAAGATTAGAAATATTTAACGATCTCCCTGATGTGATCAAATCCAAAGTAGGCATTTACAGTAATGACACCAACATTTACTCCACCTCAGTAAGAAATCTGCCATGGCAGACAAAGATATCCTTTCTGCTGTTCTTGTGAAGGACCTCCAATTTTTAGTAGACTGGAATAGGAAATGGCTCTTAAATTTTAATATTTTCAAAACAAAGCTGCTATCCGTTTACTTACTTATAGACATTTCCTCCTGCCCCCTCAGCCTCACCCTCACACTCTCAGCCGACCTCAAGTGCAACGACTACATTGAATTATTAGCTGAATCTATTGCTAGGAAAGTTGGGTCAGTCTGCCAGGCCTGGATGTTTTTCTCGCCTCAATCCGTCTTACACATAAACAAATCAACCACCCGCCCATGCATTGGATACTGTTGTCGTATCTGGTCGAGCCTCTCTATTATTCATCTCAGGGTTCTCGACTGGATCCAGAGGAGAATCTGCAATGTAATCGATCCCAACATGGCAGCTCTACTCCAGCCACCTTGTCGCCAACAGGATGTAGCTTTCCTCTGTCTCTTCTACAAATATTTTCATGGCTAATTCCGTGGTGCTCCTCTACAAGAGATTATTCGAGCAACCAAATTGGTAACAAGTTCCCACCTTTTTACAGTCAAAATACAAAATTCAACCCCTACTTCTACCTAACATCTTTTTTTTATCGCACTTTCCGCCCGAGGAACTCCCTTCCAGATCGCTGTAATTTTCATGAGTTTAAATGCAAAGTCAATTATCATCTCTAATCGCCTTGACTCCCATACTTCTCTTATCCTTTTCTCAACAACCACTGAATCTTGTTTTTCTTCCTTTTCACTCAACTCTCATGTAACACTTTTCACACCAGCCTTCCCATCATTCTCTTACCCATTCTCTTACACACCCTGTAACCGGTTCCTCTTTATCTTCGCTCTCCTCCTATGCAACCTTTTACTATTCTCTAACGTAGCTTCCTGCGTTTTCAGTGGCGGTATCGCCTTGCTTGGAGCGAAACGGTTTAAAAACATCAAAGCTAATTAAGGAAAGCACTTAAATAAATGAAGTATTGAAATTTCAAATTTTACACAAATATTTCTTACACCATATTAAAATTTAAATATCAAATATGCTTTCTTTATAAATTACGGAAAATTGGTCACAAGAATCTGAAGGCTAACTTGAATGGCGAAAAGTGCTTTTGAAACGCTAAGCTAAGTTTCAAGAAACAGGAGGGACTCGAGAGAAACGAAGAAAAAGTGCAGAACTGTTATCCAACATCGGCCTTCATATATGACGGTGATTGCTGGATAATTTCTTCAGAGATGAAAAGATTTCAGAATTCTACAGAATGATGCAAAGAATATCATGAACTAAAGATTTGAATAAAGATGAAGTTTTATGGAAAATGGAAATAAAAAGCACACTAATATTTAGAAACAGAATGTGAGAATTGAAATATCTACCATAGAAAAGAGGGCTCTGCGAAGTTCATACCCACATGACATCTTGAAAGCAAAAAGCAAATAACTGACTTAACGAGATTGGATCAATGTTTGACAGAGCATGAATCAAGAGGAGAAGTACAAAACTCGCTTTGATAAGTGCTAAAAATGACAGTAAGTTGTGGAGAACCATGATCTGTAGGTACGCGACACATAGAAAAAAGCTGATAGTGAAGAAAAAAATAAGTGAAATTGAATATTTCTGGCTTGACTAAGATGCTCCTCAGAAAACACGAAAGGCCAAAACAAACAAACAAGTCAAGTAGATTATGATACTTGGCCCTTTGCTCACACTGTGGCTCTGTTACGGCCGCTGATAGCCTGTTATCAGAAATTTCAATAAATATGTTAAGGCAATTGTATTAAATGTCGTCTAATAACGGCAAAACATATGATCAAAGGGTTTGGTTTCGAAATAAATATGGTTATATGTTTTTTCCATGAATGAATACAAATCATCGAGTCGTGGTGGTCAGCAATAAAAACCAAAAAGTATCCAGTTCATTTAGTGTCACATTGTGCCAACGTCAGTTGAATATATTGTAAATGTAATTTTTATTGGGTTAATGTGAAAAGAGAAAAACATTCTAAAAGTAAATTTTAGAAAAAAATATAGTATAAATTACTCAAATATTCTTTTACGTGAATGAAATAATTTTGTCGTAATTCTGAGATTTTTGTAGCAAGAAAAATAAAACCGTATTGCTTTTAAAATAATAAAAACTTGAAAGAAAATGGGGTTTCATAACGTAAGTGTTGTTTCTGGTATGAAAGAATATTATGACCTCAAAAAAGCAAAACTATTTTTGTGGTGAGAGTTTACAAACAGTAAATATTTTAAACAAAAATATCTACGATAATGCTTAAAATCTAGAAATAAAAGTTATATTAAAATTACGACCATAAAATAAAATGTATCAGTTGTCAAATAATCTGTCATTAAAGTTGGAGGCACCCAGTATTCAGGTATGTCTAGAGACTTGTTAATAAAATTGAAAACGCATTTGAAATAATTGAAATGCCTTAATTGAAGTTAGATTTTGATTTTCGTTGATATTCTTAAAGTTAATCTGTAAAAGAAAGAAAAATAAATTTACGTATGTAAATAAAGTTTTTAGATATTTTAAAATATTGAAATGGCCAATCATCAAACGTCTATTATAGATAAGAAATGAAAAGAGAAAATTAAAAATCTCTTAAAAATCCATTGTTTGTTCTTTCAATGTTTCAAAAAAGGATAGTAAAATTAAGGATTAGTTAACTGTATTCTGTAAAGTTACTTCTTACTTCTTGCTTAAAACATAATAAAAATAACATTTGTTCAAAGCAGAGCACAAGTTCCAATCAAGTTCTTTGGTTAAATAATAGTCTTCTACTGTCGCTGTCATTTTTAAAAGGTATTTAAAAGGTTTAGAAAATGTTAAGAACTAATCAAGAAAATCCCACTGAGTTGAATTCCTTGTTTTGTTATTGTTTTCTTAGCTACTGGATGTTATAAACTATTTAATAGCAACGTATGGGGTATTGATTATTTCAGTTTTAAACGTTATTATTTGAAAGGAAGTATTGTGAGTTTTAGAACAATATGTTAGGTAAAGACTAATAGATATATCTAAACTTACTTATAAATGGAACTTTGTCTGTGTGTGTCCATTACCTATAGACTTCGAAATGGCCGAATCAATTTTCTTGAAAATTTACACAGTTGCACTAGAAGCGTCTGCGAGTGTTCTTAGCAAGGTTTTGCGTCGAGGTACCCCCGATAAATATCGAAAATCGATAATCGAAAAAATCGAGTTATAGAAGGAGTGGTCCGATTTTAATCAAATTTGATACACTCATAGACAAAGACATAAGAAACAATATTCAGAAGTTTCAATGTTGCATTTCTTACAATAGTGCAGAAAATCGATAATATATATATATATATATATATATATATATAAAAGGCAAGATGTTTGTGTGTGTGTCTGTTTATCTGCCTGTATGTCTGTATTTTTTTCAGCCATTTTATTATAGTTTTTGCTTCGGGTTTGGATCTAAGTAGGTATAATTGTAGTTCTTAGTCTAAGCCATGCTACCATTTACTCAGAGGACTTATTTAGCCTTCAAAAACTCAGTTTTCGACGAAAAAACCTATTTGATATCGATACCAGGAAATCAAAATTTGACTTAAATCCATTCATTTTTCTTTCAGTCTATGGTTTCACTTTAACTGGAAACAACAATTGCTTTTTAGTCTTTCGTGCCAACGTTCAAAGAGTCTGTGCTCCAGGACCATGGATTAGCTTTAAAGCTTTCATTGCACACGGGCAACGCCAGACTATACTGCTAGTAGAATATATATTGAAATATTTAGAATAATAGAATTTAGAAGATATATATATATATATATATATATATATATATATATACTGATAAATATAACAGACGATGAATGTCTATGATGTGTTCTAAGTATTATAATTAATTTAATTTCAGGTGAAAAAAATAAAGACAAAAATTTTCCAAAATTTGAATATTTTAAAGTTTAGAACCAGCATAATGAATAAATATCCAAATGGACAATTTTTGTGTTTATTTTCACCTGAAATTAAAGCCAAAATACTATGTTTAGAATGGCTCATGATTAAACATAATAGATATTCATTGCCTGTTAGATTTAAAAGTATATGTTTAGAAAATTATATGCTGCCTCGATACTCTCTCTCTCTCTCACTCTCTCTCTCTCTCTCTCTCTCTCTATATATATATATATATATGTGTGTGTGTGTGAACGTAGAGGATACAACAAATGATTTAAAAAGCCGGATCTACGAACACAAAAGGGACTTGAGTTTTGACAAACGGTCCATCTCACTTATATTGAAAAGACGTAGGACATATGCATATACAAAATTACACATACATATATACATATATTTTCTAACCATATACTGTTAAATATAAAAGACAATGAATGTCTATTATGTTTGATCAGGAGCCGTTCTAAACTTCGTATTTTGGCTTTAATTTCAGGTGAAAATAAAGACAAAAATTCTCCAACATTTGGATAATTTTTTATTAATTTGGTTCTAAGCTTTCTGCTCACATGTATATATACATATATACACACATATACATAAATATATTATTTTTGGGTTGGAAAAAATATCGAACTTTTTAATTTATATTATATTGGACATTATTATATTTTAAAATATATCATTAAGGAAATAATAGAGAAACGATAATATAAATAATTATGAATTAAAATATATGATTATAATACAGAACAAATAATATGGGGCATATAAAGAACATTGTTAGAATGTTCTGAATTATATATAATAATATCTGGAGGTATTAATAAATTATCAATTTCTATATAAATATTGGTAGACATAATTTGGCTTCATTTGTACAAAGATTTTGAAGTGATGTAATTTTTTAAATGAGTATTTATAGTTTGCAGTAATTCTAGTAAGATATTTTAAACGTACTTTCTTTATAAAAGATTGTTTTTTTATAATTGAATTTGAATTAGAGAAATCAAAATTATGTCCTACGTCTTTTCAATATAATATAAGTGAGATGGACCGTTTGTCAAAAGTCAAGTCCCTTTTGTGTTCGTAGATCCGGCTTTTTAAATCATTTGATGTATCCTCTATGTACACATTATTGCATTGTATATACTTTATTTGATAAATCCCGGCATTGAAATTTATGTTTGTAACTATGTATGCTAAAAGTAGTACAAACTAGGAATTATTATATATAGAAATTTAAAAACAACAGAAAAATATTTCACTGCCTGACGAAGTGCTAATAAGAGAGTACCGAAACATAACGGCCCTTGTGTTCCAGTAAATTGTTTTTAGTGCAAAATTTAAAAAAAATATTACTATATATATATATATACAGAGAGAGAGAGAGAGGGAGAGAGAGAGAGATAGTATCGAGGCAGCAGATAATTTTCTAAACATATACTTTTAAGTATAAGAGACAATGAATATGTATTATGTTTAATTATGAGCCGTTCTAAACATCGTATTTTGGCTTTAATTTCAGGGGAAAATAAAGACAAAATTGTCCAACATTTGTATATTTTTTCATTATGGTGGTTCTAAGCTTTAAAATATCCAAATTTTGGAAAATTTTTGTCTTTATTTTTTTCACCTGAATTTAATGCCAAAATACAATGCTTAGAACACATCATAGACATTTCTCGTATATTATATTTAACAGTATATATATATATATTTATATATATATATATATAGGGAACTAGTAGTAAGAAATTACCAAGGGTAAACAAAAATAGACAACGTGCTCCATAATATACAAGTTGGCAGAGTTGAATATAATCAACATTTTGGTCATTCTCGAAAAACTGAAACCGGCCACGACACAAGTTTCAAGCTCTCAGAATGCCAGGTTAAACATCTCACGAACAGTTAAAACCCAGAAGACTGTAACATGTTAAAAACAAAGGGGTGTTGGCATCGTGCAATCTCATGAAGTTATAGCCAAATTTGGGTAAGAGGTAAAAATATAAAAATAGGTATAAATGTTCAGAGGGATGGTGAAGAGAGAAAAAGACCTTCAACTTGATTTAATTTTAGTGTAAAATGTGCTTAATGAAAGTCGAAATTCCGGCGGTCTGATTATTGCACAAATTGATTATATATATATATATATATATATATATATATATATATATATATATATATATTAGAGAATAGTTGGCTCAATTTATATCCCAAAGGTACTAGCGTGTATGTGAATATAACAAACTCAACTGGAATTGAAACTGGGCTCTCCGATGAAAAATTCCGAGCCATATTCTTTACTCCACCCCCACATTTAAGCTTACAACAACTGGTATTCCTGAGCAGTCACCCTTCTAGGTACATACCAGACATCAATTATAACTTACTTTACTAATTTCGATGATCTTACGGGGTCCGGTGTTTTAATGTGTCCTTTTTAATGAAGTCAATAAGAAACGCCACTTTCAATTTTTAAATCAGGAATGGCGTCATTGTCTAACTTGATGCCTGTAATACAATATTGAGATAAACCTATCAGATATTTCAAATCGGGTAATAAATTAAATATTCTCAGAGGTAAAGATGTCCACATTCAAAAGGAGGATCTATCGATTTCTTTGAAAATGTGGTTGTATGTCGAATTAGCTCAAGACCCTTTAAGAGACTAGGCGAAGAGTAGATGGGAAATTAGTTATAAAAGTGACCTACGGATATTATTGACGAGAACAAAGAAAAGGTGTTTTACAACCGGTAAAAAGTAACCATTGAAAAATTTTATGACTTTTTCTTGAATAATGCGATATAAAATCTAATATCATAATCATGTTTTCCTGCTTCGTTTATCAAATCAGCTGGACTTCTAAGACCGGTAATATTTTTTTAAATGTGCATCAAAATATTTAATAAAAACATCTGAATCTAACTTAGTAATTAGATGGAAACTGATGCTGACAGTTAGAAAAATAGTAACCGTAATTCATGAGAGAACATATTGAAGAATTTTAAACTACCATAGCACACTAAAGGGAATAGTAGCAAGGGAAACAGTGAATAATGGATTTAACGAATTTGAGTAAATGAACAAGAACAAGACAAAGAGATATGGCAAAATTACTTAAAACTACAAAAGAGTGGAAGTTGTGGAGATTCATTATTGAACAACTTTTTGAAATAGAATTAAAACTCAGTGTCAACACAACACATAAAAGAAGTCAGGTGTATGAGTCCTCATAGCCACCTGGTACAGGTTCGAACCTCACAATGTCAGAAGTTGTCTCCAACATTGCAAAAAGATGGTCGAGTTGAATTTGGGATGTTATTACATTGAACAATGAAGAGATAGTAAGATCTCTTCCCTCTCGGCTGCTGGCCGAGAGGGAAGAGTCAAGGGATTTAAATTTGGAGAAGAACATTTACGCCACCCACACTCTTGTCGATATTAATTGACGAAGTTCATAAATGAAGCAAAATAATTATATGCAAGAAGCGTTTCATCTCGTATGACGATTAATTTTTACATTGCAGTTTGTTCTTAATTAATTTTATAACTACACTCTTTTACTAAGCGTATATGAATAGTTTGAATTAATTTCTTCGTCTCTTTTGTTATGGTTTTCCAGAAATGTCACATTCTCCAAGTAAGTCCGACCGATAGTTTTGAATAACCAAGCTACCGAGATAATGGAATTAGTATGAAATAAAAGACAAAAAAAAAATCAACACTATTTCTTAATTTTTAAAAATATTTCTTTTGATAAACTCATGAGATTCTTAAAAACTATACAATGCAACTTGGAATTATAGTAAAGTGTAAAACCGAATCGGGGAACACTTCATTGTATTAGAATATCTACCCATTAGCTAAGGTAGGTGCTGATATCATTATCAGATTTTAAGGTATTGAAATAAAAGAAGCCTTGTATATGGAACTGGTTAACCTGAACTAACCAACCCAAGAAACAGCGATGACTGATTTTGAACCAGGGCAAAGACCGCTTCCTCTAGCGGCTTCTGTAATATTCTTATTAACAAGTTTATATTGCATCGTTCAATATGTGTTTGGTAATAATTGATTACGCCAGCAGAAGGTGAAGACAAAGATATAATAAGGTTAGATTTTGTTGACGGATCAATTGTTATGGATGGTCCAACGGGTGTTGGGTTGGTTAGATGAATAAGAAAGAATCATTAATGGCTCCGGTCATTAATCGATAATACAAGGAATGGTGTGTGTGTGTGTGTGTGTGGGGTGAACAGGCTTTTCACATATTACCACGATCAGTTCAAACGTGAATGAAAATCCGCTTGTGCGAACATTTGCAACACCCCGCAGTAACGAACAAGAGAGTCTCAACAAACTCATAATTACACGTATCAATCAGCGCTGTAATCGATCGATGGAAACATTGAATCACTAGTCATATAGATTCATGGCGTCTACCGAAATTGGCATCCGCCTATGGTGTATCACTAAGCTTTTTTTTCTTTCATGGTGCAAAATATAGAAGAAAAAAGAAAGCGAATCTTTTATGACACAATCGCTAAACAGATAAAAAAATTTAGCGTAATTTGTTAGAATATCGACCCCCAAATTTATTGATATTTTCCCGGTTTTATTTCTTGCTACATATTTATTAAAATACACGATAGTTGTCACTTTCTTACCGTGTTTAGTGATTATCTAAGCGTAGCTTACATCTGGCACAAGGCCAACAGTATGGGACACACAGTGAGTATCGATCGCACTATTCCGTCGTTATTGTTCTAGCGAGACAAGCTTGCTAGCCATTGCAACATGACGAGGTGCGCTCCTCCCCCTGTTGTCGAGTATGACCATCACGTGATGAATTCCACTGGCGGGAAGTGCGAGAAAAGAAGCTATTGGAGTAGAAATTACGGCTACATTTTATCGGTTTCACTGTAAAAGGGTGGGGCTTAGTTGCTAATCTAGTATCTCGTCAAGGATTTTAAGAATCATGAGAAGGATGAGGTTTATAAGAATAAAAGTATTTCGTTTGTATGTTAAAGCAGAATTTTATTCACAGGACAGAATAACATCAATTTGTTGGAGTTAAATGTTCAATGAGAAATGGTAGTAAGGGGTTAAGTGAATCAAGAGTTTGTAGTGGTAAGTAGCAGAATGCATTTTACAAAGTCTGTGTTGTCTTCCTTTTTATGGCCGGCGAGAAAGTGAAGAAGAAGATAAGGCAATAAAGAAAATGGTACTTATCGAAGTTAATATTTAGAAGTCAGTTGAAGTATCTTATTGTTGTTGTTGTTGTCGACTTCTTTGTTGACGGATAGAATAGGTAAATGAGAAAGAGATTGAATGTGTGACGGAACCTTATGTCCGAGTCAGTGGATTGATGTTTTTGTCACATCTTTGCGGTGCCGTCTCTAATCTCTGCTCCAATTTCACTGACTGACTCGATCTTCTCTTTTTCTTTTATTACTAAATGTTTTTCACACTGGACTGTTAACTTTTCTCTCAGTTTTGAGAATCACTTCTTTTCATTCGTTAGAAAATTAACTTAATATAAGATTGCGAAATTTGCTTTTCTTTCAGTAAGGGCTCAATCCTTTTTCTATTCATCAAAATTTAGATTGTAAATTTTTATAAATATGGAAAGAGAGTTACCTTTAATTCCGTATTCACAAGAAAGGATCTCATAAAAAATTAAAGAATCACATACGAAAAGAAGAGCTGTTTGGCGTGGCATTTTCAAAATGACGGAGAGAATTGTGTCATGTTCCTCTCCTAACAAACCGTGCCGAACTTGCCCTAGTATTCTACACAATCGACCAATTATTAACAGAGAACGCGCATGTGCGATATTAAAATTTATAAATACTGATGAAAGTCTTATTTTTAATCTTTTATTTAAAGTAATGTGGATGGGCAACATTTGGTTATGTGATGATTTTCCTTTCGAGTTATTTGAGCTATCAATTTTAGTGATTGTAACTATATTCAAACACTCATATGTATATTGTTATCTATTTATTAACTACTTCGAAAGACAGGCACACGCGCATGCCCACACAAAACTATATATATATATATATATATATATATATATATATATATATCCATCATCCACATACAAGCCTGTTTCGCTGTACCACAGCTCATTAGTGTAGTTATACATCCTCTATCTTCTGTCCAGAATCGAAAACCAACCGATTTGGTGTCAGTCAGAGTCGCTAACCCCTAAGCCACAGGCGTATGGAATCAAGATGGGAAATTTTAACGTTATATACAAGAGGTGTATACACACGTCAGTCGCCAAAAGAATTCAATTCATTGATATATATATATATATATATATATATATATATGCATCAAAAAATATATATATATGCATTAAAAAGTAAAATTTATATATAAATAAAAATATAAATAAAATTTTATATATTTTTCCTTAAAAGTAAAATTTGTTGTTATACCGTATATACAAGCAATTATCTTTAAATTAAATGTAATGTTAAATTTCCATATCACGTTTTTCAAATAAGACAGATGAATTGAAATTCTGGTTAATACTCTCGCTTTCATTAACGTATATGAGTTATGTATCCAGACTATAGACGCAATGTGTCGATCAAAGACGTTAAATTTACCCTTCTTTCTCCTTATACTTTTCGTTATATTTTTCTTTCTCTTTTTCCTTTCAAAATTTTTTCAGTATTTTTCTTTTTGTTTTCGTTTTTGAATGAGTGATGAAAAATGTTTTGTAGTTTGCCGTTACAAATATCTATTTTCTATATGGGCATGTGACGATTTTCTGGATGATTTGGGTCAGAGGAACAGCTTTTATAGTAGCGAAATAATTATTACCCATGGATTTGTAGAATATCAAAAAACCTTTTTTCAAGATTATATTATTAGAATTTAATAAAAAAATTAACATTGAGTTCTTTTAAGTTTGTTTCTATTGACATTTACCTGACAAAAATACCATATATTCTACGTTATATATATATATATATATATATGTGTGTGTGTGTGTGTGTGTGTGTGTGTGTGTGTGTGTGTGTGTGTGTGTGTGTGTAATTTCATCCTAAGCAAATTAGGACTGCCACTAGGACGCAGTAAGTTATAGTGAACGAAAAGACTGGGTATAGTAGTTACTGAAGAATGGATAAAAGATGAATGGAAGACAAGAGGACAGAAGATAGCTTTTGACAATTCATTTAAATTTTTGGAGATTGTAGCTTCTTGGAAACAAATGAACGACAGGGATTTCCACAGACGAGATGCAAGTAGAAGTAGCGATTATATTTTACTATTTCAACAGTAAAAGGTTGGGACCTAGATGCCAATCTAGTAGTATCTTTAAATCCATGTAGTCTAGGCAGCATGGAAAAATCTCATCAGAACAGTTGCCATGAAAATATTTGTAGAAAATACAGAGAGAAGCCACGTCACGTCGGTGAGACAGTGACTGTAGTCGAGATACCAAATCAAGATCGATTATATTGCAAATAATTCATTGAATTTTGTCAAGAACCTCGAGATATATTGCAAGAGCTCTTGACAAGATATGGCAACAATATTTAATTCGTAGACGAATGGTAAATTTATAAATGTGCAAGATGGATGCTGACGAATTTGCTAATATGATTACCTTCTCTTAATATGATTACCAACCAAAGGAACAGGTCTTAATCTCTCTTATCTACTAGATGTCTAGAGGAAGACGGGCTTGTGGCTTTTTCAGGGGAATTGACACAAAGTTAACGGAATAGATTCGATTGAAATTTTAACTCAATCCACTAATTCTACTTTTGGATTCTGTAACCGCTACACTAAGCGTATATCCACGACTACCTATATATACACAAAACACTGCATGCAGATACATACTTAGATACACACACAGACACACACACACAAATACATATAAACATACATATAAGTGTGTTTGTGTGTGTTGTGTAGATAGATAGATAATGCTGTTATATAGACACTGTTACTTAATAGAGATATGAGAGAAAAGTGGGTGCAATTTGCAAGTCAAGGGATTTATGAGTTTTAAACGGTAATAACCCTACTTGTGGATATCGGGATAAACGTAGGCTGGACTAAAATCAGGCAGACGTTCTGATAAGAAGTTACAACTGATCAGAGGTGATGTTCTTCAATCAAATGAAATATAGAGCGGTTATGCGTTTATGTTGACAAGAGACTTTGATCATTCTTTGCCGACACTGACTTTAAACTCGTTTAATGTTAGAGAATGACTTGTAAGGCCGCAAATTGTCACATGGAGAATTGTTCTATAGCAACAGAAGTAACTGTCGACAAGAAATGAGGAACTGAATAAAGTGATGTCGGACATGCAAGTAATTCAGTAAATGTCCGGCCAGATTCAGAAAGTCCAACGTTGTGCACCTACACATCTCTGTCAAATGTACATATATGATTTGCATCTCTGTTTCTAATATTTTATTTAGAGTAGAGCGGTAATATCCATTTGAGAATAGGCGAAAGCAGAGAACCGACGTTTCATAACCAACTGTCTCGCTCAGATGGAGCGCGAAGGTGAAGATAGGCAGTCCATGTAGGGGAAAGAAAATAGATTTTAAAACTTCGGTGACTTACGGAGATATAAAATAGAAAAAGAAATGAACCATGATCTAAACAGATAATATAGAGTTGAGCTCCGAAGGCGGTTAGCTGTCAACATTGAAGCTATTCCAGCATTATATGCATCCAAACCGACTCCAAATGCAATGTCCTGTATTCCTTTGCTCATAACAGTACGGCTGAGAGGCGGAGCCTGTGATCTGGACAGCGAACAGCCTCAATATACTTTTGCCCAGGCATGCACACTGGTGCGGTCAACAGCTAAAGTCTGCTGTGGATGCGCACCGGAAAGAAAATGGGATCCATGCGATTTAAAATGGCAGAGCTTTACTAAATTAAAAATTTAATTTCCGGCGTACAGCAGTAACCGACCAATACTACCAGTTACTTGGTTCCTCCCGAACACCAGGATATATATATGACTATTTGCGCTCTCACACCCTGATTGAGCACTCTGGAAGAATGGTAGACTTTGAAAAACAGTAGCTTCTCTGGCATGTACACATCGCTCATTCAGTAATGGATAAGAGCACTATGGCTATTGGGCGGGTATAATGACAATATACACGCTAAAAAGGCTGCTTTCTTCTACTGAACGCCCATAGCCCAGAGGTAGAATCGTCGAATGACACCAATTTGGTCGGGTTTCAATCCTGGGTTAAAAGCAATCGGAGTCTAACCGTACTGATAAGCTGTGATACAGCGAAACATATCTGTCTGCGGATGACTATATATATATATATATATATATAGAGAGAGAGAGAGAGAGAGAGAAAGAGGTCATAAATCTGAAAAAAAGGGTTGGTGGTAAATACCACTTTTTTTTTCTTTTTTTTAATCTTTTCACCCCGAGCAAGGCGAAAACGCCACTGATGTGCAGGGGGGATACATAAATGTAAAAAGATTAATTAGAAAAGAGTGAGGAGTACAACCTAGTTAAAAAGGAACAATAGAAAGCTGAGAAAGCAGGTGCGATGACAGATACATAGGTGGAGAGAAATTGATATTAAATTCTAACACTAATCTAGCTAGATTCTCACTGTAAATAAATTATTTATTTACAGAGACAATATATATATATATATATATATATATATATATATATATATATAAATTCAGGTAAAGAGTACCAAATATTTTAGGATTTTGAGTTCTCTGGCAGTTACTTTTTTTTATAAAAAATGCTCGATACAATAAATATTGTAGAGCATAATATATCGCTCCCACATAAGTAGAGAACTGTATACATTTATTTTTTAACAATACAATATGGAGAAAAATGATTTCGGAATCTCTCTGAAGAATATACCCAATACAAACAAAAGGGAATCATTTATAAAATTATTATACAAAACAGAGGATTTAATTAATTGAATGAGATAGAAGCCTCATTTCTTTCTACATAAAGAAGAAACAGATAAAGAACAAGAAGCATATGGGTTCAAAAGAAAAAACAGCCCCATACATTGAAAAGTTATGCGCCTTCAGGAATGATTTACTGGATATAATAAACAATACAACATTTCACAAAAGAAGAAATGATTTCCAACAACACGTTGGAGAAATGGCGAAAGAAATTAAAACATCAGATTAAATATTCATGAAATCGGATAAAACAGCTAATTTCTATAACGCAACAACTCCAAAGAAATAAGATACTCTAATTATGAAAAACTTAACAAAAAAGTGGATATGAATATGAATGATTTAGTTGATAAGATCAATACGTCTAGTAAAAAAAATCACGGATAAACTGAAAATAAGCCACAGAGTAACAAAACTCGACAAAAAGGAGTGCTATATCACCATCAAGGAAAACTTTAACACGAATCCTACTACTAGAATGGTAAAACCCTAAAGACCAGAAATAGAAAAAAATTAGTAAAAACTCGAAATAGTATACAGACTAATTATGGAATATCTGGAATTAAAATTATGGAAAACCATCACGGATGTTACGAACTGGTTTTATAATATAAAAGAAAAACAACAACTGTTCTTTTATCCAATTCGATATTGAGGAGTACTATCCATCGATATCAAAGGGACTATTTGCTCCAGCATTGGAATTCGCCACTGTTTATTCGGATATATCGGAGGACGAGGGAAACATTTTAACAACAAAATCATTTGTGCTCATTTATAAAAAAAAGACCAGTGTAGAAAAATGAATTCCAAAGGACATAACTTTGATATAACTATGGGATCTCTGGACTCTGCTAGGTCTTTAAATCTGGTAGGCTTATTCATACTATACAATCTTACGCCCAATAAGAAAATAGATACTGAAGACATTGGATTATATAGGGATAATGGGCTTACGACAGTAAGGAATGCCACAAATTTTAAAACAGATAAAATTAGAAAGATGATACATAGAGAATTTAAAAACCTTAATTTAAAAGTAACTATAAATAAAAATTTAAAAAATGTACATATCCTCGATGTAACCTTGATTTCGAGAACGATATACACCAACCATATAAAAACCAAATACAAATCCTTTATATATCTACGCAAAATATAACCACCCACCATCTGTTATTAATCATGTACCTTCATCAATAGAATATAGAATTAGTAGAAAATCAGCAAATGATGAAGTATTTAACAAGCATAGCAATTTTTAGAACACTGCCTTAAAAATAATGAATATAGAACACAGATATTAAATGTGTAAAAGAGAAAAGCGACCCCCCACAAAAATAGGAATAGAATTATTATTTGGTACACCCCCCTTCAAACAAATGATTAGGAGTAAATTGGAGAAGAAATTCCTCGCGTTAATTAAGAAATACTTACCGGAACAGAACCCATTAAGTAAGATTTGCAATAAAAAATACTATCAAATTAAGTTATAGATGTATGAATTATCTGGAAAAAAATCATAAAAAATCACAATAATAATGATTTTTAAAATTTTAACTCTATTAAACTAATGATCTAATAATGGAAAATAACAATTTAGACAAGAATAAATGTAATTGTAGACACCCTATGCATTGTCCGTTAGAAAACAGGTTCCTTACGGAATTAATCATCTATCAATGCAAAATATCTTCAAGGGAAAACTCTAGTAATGCAAAGATTTATGTAGGTAGTACTAAGAACTCTCTAAAAAACACACTCGGCTTTATTTAATAATAATAGGTACAAAATTAGAACATCCCTATCAAAATATTATCGGTATAAAAAATAAATAAATAAAGCACCCACATTAAATTGAAAATTATAAAAGAAGCTAGAACATGTAAGTCTATAAACGACCCATGCCCGTTGTGTCTATAAGAAAAACTATATATTATTAAATTTCTTAAAAATAAAAATCTATTAAATAAACGTAATGAAATAAATGTCATATGTAAACATTTCAAAATGTTCAACTTAGAATATGGTTAAGAAAACAAAACAAAAAAAACTTTATATTAATTAACATGCATTTACCCAATAATTTACTTAAGAAAAATAATAACTGAAAAGATATAAAAATAAGTAAATAAGTATATAATTTTTTATAATCATGAATAGATATTAGATAGATGATATAATGATAGTAGGTAGTAAATTAGAATAAAAATAAAAACGTGATTTATAAATTAAAAGTTTTGAAAAAAATAGAATTAAATACGTAATGATACGAACAGCTGATTTACTCAAAAGCCCCTTTAAGTTAGATTTAAAATATAAAACGTTTTCTTTCTTTCTTTCTTCATCTCTTTCCTGTTTTCCTTGAGAAGAGGTCAAGATATGGAGAAGGCAGAAAGGACATTTTTAGTAAAAAAAAATGTATGCATCAAAGGTAATAAAATCTAGTGAGAAGTAATAAAAATAAAAAATAAAAATAAAATTAGGTTAAAAGTAGGTTGACACTTTGACCTTTAGGGGTGGAAGAAAGAAAGTATTCCCTAAAAATAGAAACTTACCAAAATTCAAAGTGAATCTGATTAGTTAAAAGGAACACACGCATAAATTTTGTCTTCCCACCTACATAAATAGCGAACGGATTGTTCCTTATATTTAAATGTAAATAATTTTCACAACATCTAACATTGTCTGATGACGAGATGGAAATCTCGAAACATAAAAATTTCCGTGTCGCAATGTAATTTTAATTCATAATTATATATATATATATATATATATATATATATATATATATGACTTATTTATTACGTGATTTTGTGGTTTTTGTGGTTTGTTTTGTATGCGGTTATTTCTATTCTTTTGTTTGCTCTTGTATATTATATTGTCTTTCTTTTAAAAGTTCTGGTATATATTTATGTTGGAGTATGTATATTTTATTTTTATGAGATTTCCAGTAATGTCGCCGCTCCAATTCTAGATTTCACCTTTTCTTCTCCTTGGTGCTCTAATGATATACTGTATACACCTCTACACTTCACCTTGCCTCTCGCACTAACCTGATATTTTGGGGGTCGGGAGATTATTCTGAGTTAAGCTATTTGATTTTGTCTGATGAAGTAGTTTTATTTTTACAACTGCCAAAATGAATTCTGAATTTATAACCGTTTCTGTACCTATTATATTGCTCTGGATAATAACAAATAAGGCCTCTATTTTTATTTATCTATTATTGATAGTAATTAGATATTTTTTGGATTATCTTCTCCAGTTTTAAGGATTTGTCATTATTTCCTCTCCACTCACACACACACACACACACACACACACACACACACACACACACACACACACACACACACACACACATGTCTATCTATCTATCTATCTATCTATCTATCTATCTATCTATCTATCTATCTATCTACACTAACGGCCATAATTAATTATGTATTTCATACTATTTTTTAGTATTTATTGCCAAGTGAATAATTGTAAATCAAAATAGAATGATTCTTTTGTTAATACTGCACAATACCAAGTACTTCAAATCAATTTATAAATATTTAATAATTACCTATATTGCAGTTTCATCAGTGAAAGAATAAAAAATTAGGGTCATTCGGACGAGTTTGTCTTTGCTTCCTTGACATGTAAAATTTTGCAAAGTAGTAATAACAATAGAACCATTCTATTTTCATTCAGAATTATTCATTTAAAAATAGTATGAAATACATCTTTTCTTTTAAATATCTGGAGTGCCCTGATAATTATGGCCGGTAGTCTATCTATCTATCTATCTATCTATCTATCTATCTATCTATCTATCTATCTATCCTTAAATATTTTATATATTATGTGTACGTAAATAAAGATAATCATATTCTTCCATATTTTATACGTCAGATATAATGAGCCAGAAAACATTTTAACGACACACGTCAACTTCTGGTCAAAAGTAAGGGATGATGCTTATTAAATGTTATTTGAAAGCTGCCAGTTATAAAAGTACAAAATGCTTCTTTACGAACAATAATGATAATATTGGCCGTTAACTTATTTATTCACTGAGTACTTCTGGCGGTTGAAATTGAGTTGAGGCAAGAGAGGAATAAATATACAGGGTGTCTGAAAAAATGTGCTCACACTTTACCTGTCTCTAACATGCATGTTTTGCTTTCTGTGCAGGTGTAATTAATTAATCACAGCATAGCAGGAAAACAACTTAGTTTTGAAGAGAGGAAGTTTGTCCTGAAATGTTACTGGAAGACTTAAAACGATTCAGAAAGGAATTCGCAAAACCTCCACCAACGCGCCGGACCATTGCTCGCATCAGAGACAAATTTGAAGCAGTTGCAACCACCCAGAACGTCAACGACAAACGGTCTGGGCGACCACGGATTTCCACGAGCCCTGGAAAAGAAGTGTAGGTGAAGGAAACACTCCTTTAATCGCTACAGAAATTACTTTGGCAAACTGGTCGGGAAACCCGCATCTCAAAAGATAGCGTCTATCGCATTATGAAGCGTTGTCTGGACAATAATGGTCATCAATTTGAACGTTTGCGAACATGATTCTTCAATTACATTTTTCTTCTGTATTCGAAGCTATTTCATTTCACTTTATGTTCATAAATAAAGGTTTTCTCGTCATTTAAAGCGTGAGTACATTTTTTGAGACACGCTGTATATAATTCAAATGATATAAAATAACGGTCAATCTTATACTGAGTATGTTTTCCAGAAAACCAACATCAGGTGAAGATTATAATGTTCGTATTTTAATCTCTTGTGTTGAATCTTCGAAGTGTCATCATGTTAACTTACATAGCCCCTTTTATGCAAAAATGGTGGACAGGAAAATGATTGATAAGCAATCGATTTTTTTCGTGTTTTTTCTTATTTAATGCAAAAGAGAATATATGCTGCAAAAATATGGCTCGATATTCTGTTTATATCGAAAAAAAACCAGGAACGCGATGTTTTTTGTAATAGTCTCACCCCAAGCAAAGCAGAACCGCCACTGTTGCGCAGGGTGTAACATAATAGGAGAGTGGAAAGAGGGAGGAGAACAGGTCACAGTGGGTGTCGGAAGATGGGTAAGAGGAGGACGGGTACATTGGTGTAAAGAGCTACGTAAAAGCAATGTATAAAGTGAGAAGAAGGATGAGAATCAAGGAGATAAGAGCTGACAGTTGACGTTGCATCTCTTGAAGATTGTAGCTATCAGTGAAACAAGAATATGGAAGGGAATCCCACAAGCGGGAAGTGAGAGAAAAGAAGCTGTAGAGTAGAAGTTGTGGTTACACTTGATTGTTTTCACCAAAGAGCTAAGCTAGTTGGTGCAGAAGCTATGAAAGTATTTTTAGAAGGAACAATTATTTTCCTAATGAGATCAGAAAGAGCAATACAAATGCAGAAGTAGTTCTTCCTGTGCTTTATAAATTACCTAAAGGGATTCGACAAAGTATGCTATAAAGATCTGTTAGAACAACTCATCAGCCTTAACACATTTGAAAAAGACATCATAATAATCAAGAATTGTCAGCCAAGCCCCTGCATACAAACAGAAGATGAGTTCAGCAAATATATAAAAAAAAAAGTGGTGTCAGACAAGGGTGTGTCCTCTCACCGGATCTATTCAGCCTATAAAGCAAGTCAGTTCTCAGAAAACTAGAAGTCCTGCCAGGATTTTTTTTGGCGGCCACAATCTTAACAATATAAGATACGCAGATGACTCAGAGATATCATATACGAAAAGGAAAACAGCGATAAGAAAAGACTAAACATTTCCACATCACTTGTCGCTCTTAATAGCCCTTCTTCTGTTATCCTGCTCAATCCCGGCTCCACTATCCTTCTACTCAAGTTCATCAAGTATGTCATGCACGGCTTTCCCTTGTCGCTCTTCCTGTCTTTCCCTCCCGTGAGCATCAGTTTCTATAAGACATCCTTTCTCATTTAATATTCCAGAAGCTTCAGTTGTCTTTTCTTGATGCTAAGTATCTGTCTTTCTCGTCCCCAGTTTCTTCAAAACCTTGTCATTTTTCACATGTTCTGTCCATAGTATCCTCACCATCCTTCTGTAGAATAGCATTTCGCTTACTTCAAGTCTTTACATATTTCATGAGATTGTACAGCATTCACTGCCATATTGAAAGACAAACATCACATAACAATCCAGTACTCTCTTCCTTGTTTCCAGAGGAATTTTTCTGTCTGTCAATACTTTTTTTTACTATTATATCGCCCCAAGCAAGGCATTTTAATGCCACTGTTTTACAGGGGGTTACATAGGAAGAAAGTTATAAAAAGAGTGACAGGTTATAAAAAAGTGGGTATAAGAAGGATGACGGTGGCCATAAAGTGATGAATCAATTTATATTTCTATTGTAATAGAAAAATGATCCCCCACTTTATATTTACATAATAATTATTTTGTCTGTTGATAAGGCGTAGAAAACAAATCAATCAGTAAATGAAATACTGATTAGCTACACATGCATGTCTTTTAGATTTATTTACAATCTCTGGAATATAATTGTAAAGAATTTTTTATAATCATATCGCCCCAAGCAAGGTATTTTACTGCCACTCTTTTGCAGGGGGTTACATAGGAAGAAAGTTATGAGAAAGAGTGACAGGTTATAGGGGGTGTCAGGAAGTAAGAGAAGGCTGAGAATATTGATGAGTTTTTTTTTATAATCATATCACCACACACAAGGCATTTTACTGCCACTGTTTTACAGGGGGTTACATAGGAGGAATTTAATGAGAAAGAGTGAGAGGTTATAAGGGATGTCAGGAAGTGGGTAAGAGAAAGATGAGAATGTAGATGAGAATGAAGTGGACGGAGAAAGGACCCTGAAAGAGAGAGAGGATGCAGGTTAGTGAGATAGGAGATGACTATTGACTTTACTAATCTTCTGTAAATTATCCCTGGCCACGCCAATATGTCTTCAGATCTTTTTAGAAAGCATTTTACGACTTCTGTTAGGACACTTCACAGATATTTAAATTAGTATTCCAACTTGTAATTGGCATTTTACGCTCCTCTTTCATGCATTCAGTTTTCTTCTAGTTTATATGTAGTCCTTTCTTTTCGCTTTCTTAAATTACTTTCTGTAGGAAGTCTTGTAGTTTCTTTTCTGTATCTGCTATCAGCACTGTATCATCTGTCTAAATCATATTATTCAGACTGCGGTTGTCAATAAAGATTTTTGAAAAACTGCCAGACGTTTCCATTTTTCACATATTCTATGTTTAACAAAATGTGATGCATTGAAAAATTTCATTTTTAGAATTCACGTTGTTGAAGAAAATAATACAAAAGTAGAATGACGTTTCATAGTCAATACAACATCATTTTCTAATGTTCAACTCAAAGAAGTATTTGAACCGTAAGGAAAACTTGAATTATTAGGGAAATATTTTAGAATGATTCTGAATTTATACTGGAAGCAAACTGACTGCATTCGAATATGAAGTGAATACATGAAAAAGAAAGAGGCGTGAGACGAAAATTGATCTGCTCAACAGTTTCATTTATAGCGGGTTATCCATTCTTTTCCAGTTTATAGTGGGAGTCCGTTCTAGTAAAGGGTAGTTGTATATTGTTGCAGGTTAAGAGAATTTGGCCTTACTGTAGATAGTCCACTATAAGTCATAAAATGATTATAATTCAAGAAAGGAAAATTGACTTGAAAAATAACATTTTTATATATACACATATCAATTAAGGATTTTACAATAAAAGTAATACTTGAAGTACAGGTCCAACGGACGTTAAAATGTTCATGGTAATAAAATGCTCCCTAGGTCAGTAAGTAGTTTTGAGACAGGGAAGTAAGAAAGGAGAGGTGAAGGCGACGAGCTAGTAAGCCACTTAACTTGGTCAAGGGCGATACTAATTACTCTCTTCTGTCTGGGTGGGTCTGCGTCGGTCTGTCTGGCGATGCTTTCTGTATCGGCTTTTTATTTCGACTTTTGGATCGCAGGTGATCATTTGGGAATTCATATCCGTATTTGATTCTGGCCTTACCATTGGCAGATAAATAAAATTCGCGTAGGCTCGCGAACTGGAAATTGAATATTTAATTAATCTTTATTTTTCAATCGGAACATCTGCGCGAACCCGGATGCGCACCGTCGAGTTTTGGTCATTTGCTTTTTGGTTCTGAGTGTGCGAACATCCGGTCCCTCGCTATGCTCGGTCGGCATCACCACACATTCACTCTTTATAGTAAGGTAATCCTCGAGTGACAAAAAAGGACTACAAATAAACTTTAAGAAAACTGAATGCATGGTCATCAGCAAAATGTGCAACCCAAAATGCCAAATACAGGTGGAGGTACAAAAATATAAATACCTAGGAAGTGTTCTAACAGGAGACGTAAAATGCGACACAGAGATCCGAAGGCGAATTGGCATGGCATAGGACACGTTCCAGAAGCTGAGCAAAGTACTAACACACAGGAAAATTTCACTAGAAACAAAGAAAAGAGTGCTGGATTGCTATATGATGTCAGTTCTTCAATACGGCAGTGAATGCTGGACAATATCATAAACAATGAAGGGAAACATGAAGTAGCGAAAATGTGGTTCTACAGAAGGAGGCTGCGGATATCGTGGACTGAGCATGCAAACAACGATGAGGTGTTAGAAAGAATGGCAAAATAAAAGGAAATTAATACTGAGCATCAGGAAGAGACAACTGAAGTTCCTGGGACACGCAATGAGGAAGGGGGCTTGGAGAACCTGATACTGACAGGCCAGATAGAAGAAAAAAGAGACAGAGGAAGGCAGCGGATAACATATTTGCAGGGCCTGATCAGGTGGATAACGGAACGGGGGTTAACAGGAGTAACAAACATACTAAGAGCCACAAGGGATAGGGAGACGTGGAGAACCATGATCGCCGACGTACTGAAGAGACAGGGCACATAGAAGAATAAGAAGAATAAGAAGAATCCTCAGAGATGTGCAGGCTCTACCAGGATTTATTACTGTTGGGATCAATTCTGACAACAAATTAGGCAAATGAAACCGTATTTATGACACACAGGAAGGAAACTGCAGAACGCTTAGATATTATAGCAAAGGAAGTGAAAATAAATACAACAAGAAAACAGAATATGTAGTTGTCAGAAAGAAGAACACCCCAACATGCGACTTACTAATTAAAGATGGCCAAATCATAGAAGTACAGTAGAACAAATATCTGGATGTGTTTTATCAAATGACAGAAAATGTGATACCGTTGTGAAGCTGTATCAGAATTAAAAACGATGCCTTCCAAAAACTAAAAGCATTTTAAAAATAGGAAAATATTGTTAGAAATAAAGAAAGATTGTTGAACTACTATCTATGATGTATCAGTCATTCTATATTTAATAGTGAATGTTGGACAGATTTTTTCAGATGAAAAAGAGACTTAAAACCGCAGATACATAGAATAAGAATGACGCTGTTGAAACTTCTAGAGCATTTTATACAGGATGCTTGTAAAATCTGACATTGACGGCGCATACTGAAGAAAGAGAGATAAAGAGACACAGTGAATAACCCTGCCTAAAGAGCATGTGTAAATGTATAGCGGCACAGTGAATGGGGCAAATAGTTAAAAGATAAACGGAGCTACAGAGGACTGCAAATTGTGGGCAGCAGTAATCGTCTAATTCCCGAAGAAAAAAAATGCACATGAAAGAAATCTATATTCATCAACGCAAAAAGCAGGATTAGTTGAGAAAAAGGCGGTAAACTTGGTACTTCGGAAAATGATTTTCCTTTTGGTTGGTTTTAATCTCTCGGTTCAAAACAATTTGAACTACGTTACTTCACATCACAGTAAGCATAGCAAAAACCTAAAATAAAGGAAAACCAATAGCCATTTCACAAGCGTATATGAAAAATCTGCCACCAAAGTTACAAAAGAATTTCATCTTTATACACTTGATTCTTGCAAAGCATTTATATCAAGCTGTTATGCCAAACTATATATATATATATATATATATATATATATATATATATATATATATTTTAAACATATATTGTTAAATATAAGAGACAATGAATGTCTATTATGTTTAATCATCTGCCGTTCTAAACATCGTATTTTGGATTTAATTTCAGGTGAATATGAAGACAAAAATTCTCCAACATTTGGGTATTTTTCTGTTATGTTGGTTCTAAGCTTTCGGCTAACATGAGCAATCTTCAGAGAGGTTACAAGGACGTTAACATAAAAACATCTACCATCAAAGATGATTTTATCTTGAGTTGATATATAACTTTGCTAAGCAACGATAAAAGATATTGGAGGCCATCAACATTAAATCAAAACAACTCACACTTAGTAAAATCACATTTAAATCTGGTCATAACACATTACATTGTATTTGAATATATGGTTCTGTTGTCATTTCGAGCTATCACGCGGTATGACGTAATAGAACCGCTTACAAATTTGAGAACTGCGTCTGCTATTTAGTAATTGTTATAGATAGATAGATAGATAGATAGATAGAAAAACCTACTAAAAAGTTGTAAGTTTAAAATTAATTTTTTTTACAGTATTTATTTATTTCTATTATTATTATTATTATTATATATATATATTTGGTATTTCAGACCGGGCTCGGCCTTTCATCAGAAACAAATGATTTTAAAATTTAAACTAGAAGCGTTCGCCACGAGAGCGTTCGTTGAGAGATGTTTACATCACGTGACGGAGAAAGCGATGAGTTTTTAAATATTTGTAAACGTAAACCTATCTCTAATAACACTTTTAAATGTTGTTTTCAAGAAAAAAATTTGAAGTGTATCTAAAAAATGTTTAAGTATTGAAATATTTATAAAGATTCAAAACACCTAAGTCCCTATTTAACCCTAGCCTGTATGTATTTAATTTTTAAATCCAGTATTTTGCTTTCTTTCTGCATGAATATGTAGAACTAAAATCGGAATCTATCAGTAAACATTTGCAGTTTTCTAATGTGTGTCCTGGTTGATTGAAGTGTTCTACTATGGGTGAATGAGGGTTGTTTTGGAGTATGCTTAGTTTATGATTATTGAAACGGAATCTGAAACTGTTTCCAGATTCACCAATATATCTGCTATTTGGACATATTGAACAGAAGAGAAAATATATTATATTTTGGCTGTCACAGGTGAGGCGTGGTGAGTGTAATTTGATGTTGGTGTTGGGTAGAGAAAATACTGCATTGTTTACTAAATATGTGCAAACTAAACAACGGGATTTCCCACATTTCAAATTCCCTGATAGGTTTGTATT
>JBBBDQ010001099.1:495000-567500 GCA_037127315.1 Ascarosepion bandense
TTCTCAATAATTTCTCTTGTTATTATCTGCAAATTGCCATACAATCTAGCATGCATTCTTGAGAAAGATAGTGAAATGTTGTTTTATTTTCTTTTCGGTTAAAAAGCATTCTTTTAATAGAACAGATATAACTCAATGCTATAGGGCATAGTCTATACCGTTATTAAGCTATAGCTAGAGAAGAAAGAACAATTCACGTTTTTTCAAAGGGTATTTCTGTATAAGAGAACAGACTATGCCGGCGTGTGATCTTAGTATCTTTCCCGTCATGCTATTGGTACATCTTTATTAAATAATACCTATATATATATATATATATATATATATATATATATATATATATATATATATATATTGTCATCCGCAGACAGATCCGTTTCGCTGTATCACAGCTCATCAGTACGGTTAGACTCCGATCGCTACACAACCCAGGCTCAAAACCCGACCGAAATGGCGTCAGTCGGCGACTCTACCCCTGGGCCACGGGGCGTTCAGTGGAAGAAGGCAGTATTAGTAATAGTAATAACGATCCACAGTTCGTAGCATTTACTTTCTTAAAAGTACTCGATACGTAGTAGTGTAATATGATGCCTTGAACAGCGGATGCAATTGACAGATACATCCGGGTGTAGATAGATCAACAAAATGACAACACAAAAAAGTAAAAAGCGGGTGAAGATGCGTTTTCATGTGGGTTGCGTGGGAGATTTGAGACTATATAAAGTTTAGAAGGTTGGTTAACGAAAGAAGGATGCCCGCTGGCTTCTGAATCCCGACAGTACCTTCGTGTTTGCGAACACTCTCCTGCTGCTCACCTGCTCCACACAAGCATCACCATCGAAGAATATAAATAGAGGTTTATGTATATGTGTTCCTCCTTATTTTCTAACTGTAGTATACAACAGTAGAGTAATATATGTAGTAATATTTTTATTATTATTGCTTTTTTAATAATAACAACTGTGTAAATTTTCAAGAAAACCAGTTCATTTATAAATAAGTTTAGATAGATATATCACGCTAAAATTTTCTACGCTTGACTGTTAGTCCATAGCTTAGCTATAAATTTTCTGACTGATATAAAATTGGTCGGGTTTCAATCGTAAGTGGAAGCAATCGGATTTTTAACCGTACTGATGAGCTGTCATGCAGCGAAGTAGGACTCTTTTCGAATGACTATGTATATATAAATCTTGTGTATTTTTGATAATTATTTGTTGTTATAAATATATATATATATATATATATATATATATATATATATATATATATATTATATATATATATTTGTCCTATAAAAGATGAAATGGGTTTAAGAAGATAGAAAATAGCCATTGATGTTGCATTTCAATTTTTGTAAATCGTTGGTATGAGGGAAGCGAGTAAACAGAAGGGAGTTCGGCAAGCGGGAAGTGTGAGAAAAGAAACTGTTGAAGTAGAAGTGGCAGTTACATTTAATTATTTCAACGGTAAAAGGGTGGGACCTACATGCAATTCTAGTACCACGCTTAAATTCACATGGTCGGGGCACCTGGGAAAAAGCTTGTCAATGAAGTTGCCACGAAAATATTAGTAGAAAAGACAGAGCGTATTCATATCACATCGGTGAGAAAATGACTGAAGTCAGGACCGATTACATTGCAGATCCTTGTTTGCGTTTTGTCGAGATCCTCGAAATGAATACTAGAAGCATTCGACCGGATATAGCAACAATATTCAATGCACGAACGAATGGTAGATCTATAAATGTGCCAGATGGTCTCTGAGGAGATAAACATTTTTGCCTGTCATAAAGACCAACCTTCCTAGCAGTAGATACAGTTATAGATTCGATGTAGCCGTTTTCCTTAAGGTCGGTTAAGAGAGTGAGGCCAAGGCGGCGCAGTGTGTTACTCGTCAGGAGAATTGCATCAGCTATGCTGATGGCTCGTAGAAAAATTTCTCCGTGTTAAAGGAGAGCAGTTTAATTTTAGAGGCATTCAAATTTACAAGCCATGTCCTGTCTCAGTTCACCATTGATGGGAGGTCTGTTAAAAGAGCAGCAGCAAAGTTTACTTTGTCAGCCTTTGTAGATCTTTACTTGAGTAAATTGTAAAGTCTTCTGCTTGGATGCCAACCTCGGAACAGGTGACGTCAGAAAGAATATAGATGAAGATAAAGCGTTGGGGGATTTCGTTTGAAAAGATTTGGAAGCAGTCACAATATCCTTAAGTTAATAATTCTAAATTTTTGAAGTTCCTCATCTCGAAATTATCTTTACATGTATGAATAAGACAAAGACAGCGACAAACCACACCAACTGTACAGAAATGAAAACATATGAGAACGGGAATTTTTTTTAATGATCCGGCACAACCAATGTTTAGCAGGCATAATTCATATCGTGAAATCTTCGAAAGTTTCTTGTGTATATACTTCATTCTATTTCCACAAGACACGTTTATTCAAAGTCTTTTGTCCAATTATCCCAAGATCTCATCGAATATCGGGGAATCGGCAGATTCTGGTTCAGTGACTTCAGAAATTTTAATTTTGAAGAGAAACCCCTAACAAGTTTTAGCATCTATATTAATATTCAGAATTTCACTCAGTACGACATTTTGCTGTGTCAAATTTTAAAGAAAAATATTTATTTTTTAATAAAATATACATAGTGTTTACATATGCCAGAAAATACCTTTAGATTGTAAAAAGGGTTTTAGTAATAGTAAATATTTACTAATACAAGTCTTACTACTTAACCCATAGCTGGGATAAGAAGAGGTAGAGTCACCCTTTCCCAAGAGTATTCGCACTGAAAGGAATATAACGAGTCCGACTGGACGTGGTACTCGGCACTTTGATTTACGATTCCGAGCCGTTATCCATTACAATATCGGAACATCCAAGCTCACAGCACCTGGTATTAACAAGCGGGTTTTGCAGAGAACTTCAATGAACAGCTCTGCGTTAACGTATAATCAACCCACTCATTAATCATTGGAGGAGAAATGATTATTTATATACTGCTCATATTTAGATATTCAGTAAAGAAGATTGCCATTAATGAAAACTGCAGATGGAATTTCCGAGTGTTTCACCTGTGCATTAAGGTTTTCCTAATTACGTTAAAATGATAATCCTACATCGTAGGCTATTATTTTACTTAATCATTTTATCACATGCAAGGTGCTAAATGCTTCTAAGTTGCAATGGGTTACAGAGAGCGTAAGAGACTGAGAAAGGACAATAAAAGAACAGGTTTAACAGAAAACGACGATTTGCATTGCATTTAAATGCATGAACATTGTTATTTACGGGAAATCAAGAAGCTAGAAGAGCGGTACACTAGCGAGAATTTTGGGAGAGGAAAACCATTAGTATAGAACTTACGACGACATCAACCAAATGATGAGACCTAGCTTACAGTCTAATAATGCGATCAATTTCCTGAAGTCCAGGCGCCAAAGAATTATTAGCATGAAAACATTTACAGAAAAGGCTCGTGGAAGCAAGGCACATTTTGAAGGTAACAAAGTCAAAAGGAAACATCAAGCAGCTTTTCTGAAAAGATAAAAGAATTGGGACGACAGTGGAGATTGCAAGGGAACAAACATTCTTTATAGGTTCAAAAGAAGAGGACGTTTGCAGAAATCATGTTAGGCCACCATAAAAACGTACGCGACACATAAAAGAATAATAATTAATATTTCTCTTAAGTATAGACGTCTTACGTACATAATATTTTGCTGTATTTCAGTGTTGAATCTTGAAACTATAAGTGAAGGATCGGAATGGAAAATGCGTAAAAACGAAGAAAACCACTTGCATGAAAAAGAATACACTATCTAAACTTATTTATAAATGGAACTTTGTGTGTGTGTATGTATCTGTGTGTATGTATCTGTGTGTGTGTGTGTGTGTCCGTTACCTATAGAGTCCGAAACGGTTGAAGCGGTTTTCTTGAAAATTTACACAGTTGTACTATAAGCGTCTGCGAGTGTTCTTAGCTAGGTTTTGTGTCGATAAATATTGAAAATCGAAAAAATAGGGTTATGGAAAGAGTGGTCCTATTTTAATCAAATTTGATACACTCATAGACAAAGACATAAGAAACGATAAGTTTCGAGGTTGCAGTTCTTACAATAGTGCAGAAAATCGATAATATATATATAAAAGGCAAGATGTTTGTGTGTGTGTCTGTTTATCTGCCTGTATGTCTGTATTTTTTCAGCCCTTTTATTTTAGTTTTTGCTTCGGGTTTGGCTTTAAGTAGATATAATTTTAGTTTTTAGTCTCAGCCATGATACCGTTTACTCAGAGGACTTATTTAGCCTTCAAAATGCAGTTTACGACAAAAAAAATCTTATTTGATATCGATACCAGGAAATCAAAATTTGACTTACATCCATTCATTTTTCATTTAGTCTACGGTTTCGCTTTAACTGGAAACAACTATTGCTTTTTAGTCTTTCGTGCCAACGTCCAAAGAGTCTGAGCTCCAAGACCAGGAATTCGTTTTAAAGCTGTCATTACGCCCGAGCAACGCCGGGCTACACTACTAGTCTAGAATATTTCAGAACTCCTAATATTCTAACACATTTTCTATATTGTTTGCCCCTGAAATTGGGCGGAAGTGTTTTGACGCTAGTGTTAGATAATATCAAATTGAGGAAAATTTCAACGTGCAGTAAAATTTAGAAATGTATGAATGCCATAACACATGTTAAAATAGGTTTTATGAGTGAAATTATGTAGACGGAACACGATATCAATAATCCCCACCCCATTCTTCTTTATTCATAGTTGATAATCCAGAATTATTCTAGAGATGCTGTCTCGCTAAAAAGACACATCTTCCAGCATTTTGGTTCTTCGAGAGAATGTCTAGACAAAAAAGAAAGAATGGAAAAAAAAAAGGCAATTCACGCCATGTCTACATCATAAAAAGATAATAGCTGCCTCGACATGGTTTAATGGTTAGCAAGCCTGTCTCGTTAGAATCATTAAAATTGAGTAGTGAGTTCGATTCTCACTGGGTGCTATACTTACAGCCTTGTGCTATATCTAAGTTCTGCTTTGAAAATAACCATCTTAAAAAGCTAAGAAAGAAGAGATGTGAATTCATAATTTAGTGCACGTTAAAATAGCCAAAGCACACAGAAAAAAGTTAAAATTGAATATGACAGACAGATTCAGAAATATTCATAGTTAAAATAAATATTTATTAAATATTTAAAAAATTATTTTACTATTAGTATGCAACGAATAAAAATGCATATTTATTCCTAATATTTAATAATTATATATATATATATATATATAGAGAGAGAGAGAGAGAGATAGAGAGAGAGATAGAGAGGGGGAGGAGAGAGAGGAATAATATTCCAAAAGAAAGAAAGAAAAACGAGGAAAACCTTATTTAGTTTTAGCCAACGCGTTTTGACAGAATTTATCAAGACGAAAAATAAAATGAATTTATTTGAATTAAAGTATCTATAGACAAAAAACAAAATGTTGTTGATTACTAGAAACTCCCATAAATATTCATTAGGTCAACTGATAAATAATAGATATTTAATTACGTCATTTTGCATACTCGGAGATATTTTTTTCATATGAAGTAAATTGTCTGGATTCTTATGGCGTTGAAATGATGGATTTTATTTTTTTCTTTTGATTGTTTTATATATTTGTTCAATATGTTGACTTGGAAAAGTAAGGATTCTGTTAAGAAAGGCTGAAATTGGGAAAAATGGGGTGAAAATAGATTTTTGATAATATTTGATGGCGCCACTCAAAGATTTTCTTTCCAAGTAAATTATTTTCTTTATTGATGCGTATGAATTTTTTATGCTGAAATTGTGGCCGATTTTATTTCAGGTTTTGACGATGACTTTTGTTAACTTGTTATTTATGAGGCTCCTTTTCTTATCACAGATACGTTTTGCAAATTTCTGAAGCAAATTACAAAACTTTCCTAAATTTCTGAATGTTTTTCTCATGTATTGTGAGGAACAGTTTAATAACTGATTTTATAAAGGCCTACTTCTGAATTATTATTGTTATTGGTTATTTTAGATCTGATTATATCTATAATGGTTTCAAACGTAATTGTGATTATTTAAATGTCGTTTACTTGAGATTACTTGTTCTGGATAATGGATGTTACGGAGTTGGTACGTTGTATTATACATTTGTTTTTGTTTAATTTATTATTGTAGATAATGTTATTTTTGTTGTGGCCGTGTATTTTCTTTTTGTTTTCTAGATAAAGTTATATGGATAGTATCAGTATAGCCCGGCGTTGCTCGGGTGTAATAAAAGCTTTAAAACTAATCCATGGTCCTGAAGCTCAGACTCAGCCTAAATGATATTTGTGTGAAGTTTGGTGAGAATATTATATATATATATATATATATATATATATATATTATCGATTTACTGCAGTATCGTAAGAACTGCAACCTTGAAACTTCTGAGTATCGTTTCTTATGACTGTGTCTATGAGTGTATCAAATTTGATTAAAATCGGACCACTCCTTCTATAACCCGATTTTTGCGATTATCGATTTTCGATATTTATCGGTGGTATCTCGACATAAAACCTAGCTAAGAACACTCGCAGACGCTTATAGTACAACTGTGTAAATTTTCAAGAAAATCGGTTCAACCGTTTCGGAGTCTATAGGTGACGGATACGCACACACATACAAAGTTCCATTTATAAATAAGATTGTAGTTTGTTAAATGTGTTCTATATCCATGTTTCCTCTTAGAACAAGTATTGGTGACTGCAAATTTTTAATTCTTTTAAAAAGAAATCTATAATAATACCAGATTTAATTTTAGAGTAGTGGTTTGAGTAGAAATTTACCGGCTCGTTTACGTTGTAAACATAATAATTGAATTCGATATTTGTGTAAAATGATTTCTAGGAAGGGAAGACTATTGCTGGTTTAAATTTTAAAGTCCATTGTAGATTCCACACTTAAGTGTTTGTGGATATATTAGTAGGGAGTTGTCTATGTATCTGAAATAGGAAGAGTTTGGTGGTAAAATGTTTTTGAATAGGTCACTTTCTTGAAAATCTAAAAACCGACAAGCGAGAACTCCACTGAGAGGTAATCATCGTGTTTAGCCAAATTACCGAAAAGAAAGAATCGTTGCTTGGTGATTAGCCGGCACATATTTATGATTTTTGTAGAGAGAGGGGAAATTTTACTTTTGTTTTTGTTAAGTCTGTTTTTGGTAAATTTAGGCACTAATTGTGCCGAGGAGTGGAATTAAAATTTTGCTAAGTGAAATTTATGTGAGGCGCTTTTCTTCCCGGATATGATAGATCTCATTGCCATATTTGATTTATGTTATTTGGTAGTCCGTATAATGTGGGTGTTTTTAGATGGTGTACACTAAATTTTAGCCAGGAGGTGTCTTCAGTTTTTAATAAAGTTTTGATGTCGCCCATGATTTTTGTGTCTCTTTTATGGCTTTGTTTTTATTTACTTTTTCGTTGATGTTGTCATCGTCAATAAAGTCTCTCATTTTCTGATGATAGTTGTATTCATCCATGATTACGATTCTTCCGCCCTTATCGGAAAGAGATATGTGGATATTTCTGTTGCTTGCTAATTCATTCAAGGCCTTTATATATTAACGAGGAAATGAGGTATTAATCCTTTCTTTATTTTGTGTGGCTTTCATTAAGCATTGGATATAATCCGTTAGTGAAATCAGAGTCTGAGTGGTAGTGGTTTTCATTTATGAAATCCATGCTGCCGTTTTTCGGTAAATCAAAGGCATATATTTGACCGATGCTGAGGGCTTATGGTTTAGTATTCAAGACTTTGAGTATAGATAGATCTGTTATGAGATCTTATAGTTCATGGACTATTCACTTTTGTTATTTAACGTTTACATTTATTATGCAAATTACATATATGAATTCTTGTTGTTAAAATGAAATTCTGATTTTATTCTTTTCGTGATTGAAGAGAGTATTTCTCTAAGGCAGGAAATTTTAAAAAATTGAAAAATTGAAAATTGAAAAAGCAAATAACCTTGAAGAGTGAAGATATTACAATAATATCCCCACAAAACTTCGAATTCAGTATGAATAAAAAAATACTGCTCATGTGAGGGAAAAATTCTACATGTAATTTCTATTTACGCTCAATCATTCTCTTGATGTTGAGCACTTTACGACAAATATATATATATACGGATAATATGTATATGGATAGTTAATTTTGAACTCAAAACAAGTGAAAACCAGCAACATTTTAAACCACAGTTGGTTTACAGGTGCTACACGATCTTTGCAAATGGTTCCACTCTATTAGAACACAGTCTAGAAAACATTCAAACTGTTTTGGGATCCCACCTTTGTATATGATAATGGGCTCGACTGAATGTACATATACCCCTACCATAGAGAGATCCGTTAGAGTTATCGGAGAGTATCGGAACTGATACGTAAGTTACCCAGAGATACCGAAGTTACCCAGAGATTACCGCCAGTCAGAATAGCTCTGAGCTCTACTCAACCAGAATAATACTCAACCGGATATACTATTTCCAACGACTTCACTTCAAGACTCACCCGGAATCCACAACACAAACTATCCTTCATAAATTGTCTGAAATAACGAAAGCATTTGGACTGATTATCTGATTATTACTGATTATCAACATAAAGAAGACTGAGCTTATGCACCAGTCATTACCAGGAAATCCATCTCTGACAAATCCTTCCAGCTTCATTAATGGTAGAGCATTAAAACTTTTGAGGCGTTCACATGTCTTAGAACAACAGTCTCTTCTGATAGAAAAATGAATAGAAAGATTCAATCCAGAATAGCCAAAGCCAGTACAGTATTCGGTACTCTTGAACATAGCTTATGGAACAGCAGAGACGTGTCTCTGAAGGTAAAGATCGACATATCCAGATCAGTTGTTGCTCAGACCTTTTATATGGTACTAAGATTTGGACCCTATACCGCGAGCACATACGCCAACTTGACACCTTTTACATGCGCTCTCTTCATGCCATATATGGTATAAAATGGAATGACAGGGACAAGAATAGTGTAATACTGAAAAAATATAACAATATCGTAGACATTGAAACTTTTCAAGCAAAGGTAAAACTTAGGTGGTCTGGTCATGTTGTGAGAATGGATGAGCATAGGCTTCCAAAAAAGGCGCTGAATGAATAACTAACAAACTTCAAGCGTTCAGTTGCCCTTAAATAAGAATGGAATTATTACTCTTTGTTGAGTAAGTGTGGAAATCTTACTCTACAAACAAAAATTGAAAGACAGCCTGAACGTCTCAACTTTGACCTGAAAATCTGTGAAGTCGAAGCATCAAAACAAAAGGTGTGGCTTAAGACATGTCTCATTAAGTTGAAGGGTTTTGAAGACAGTAGATTGAAGCGCTGTAATCAACTTCGCCAACCTCTGAAGCAGAAACGCCATCAAAATTTTGCTTCAACATATTTCATCTGTCAGTGTGGGCTAGTATCGCAGTCAAGAAACCAGAAATGAAATGTCTTCCCCTACAAGATTTTCTTCTCAATTACACAAAGCAAGTATGCATAAGTGTAAAAAGAAGGACGCCATCCATTGATGACCCTCATTTATAGATAAGAGAATCCACAATATGGATAAAATAAAAAAAACATATTAATCGGTGTGTTTCTTTTTCTGCGTGTGTTTACCAAAATAAATAATTCTTTGATAAAGTTCCTTAGAGGAAGAAACTCATTGGCTAAAATATATTGTGTGTGTGTGTATAGTATATATTGTAATAGTTGTTACAATGGTTTATAAATTCATAGTATCACTACACGTTTCGAAGCTAACCTTGTATTTTGGTTGATGAAGTTGGAATGAAAATTATCTGGTGAAAAAAAACCCGTTTATTTGTGGTAAATATGCTTTTTTAGGTGAAAGTGGGATTGGGAGCTCATTTGGATTCT
Source organism: Ascarosepion bandense (assembly GCA_037127315.1). Lineage (NCBI taxonomy): Eukaryota > Metazoa > Mollusca > Cephalopoda > Sepiida > Sepiidae > Ascarosepion > Ascarosepion bandense. Next base: position 504,962 of record JBBBDQ010001099.1, read on the forward strand.
GTTAACCTTATGTAAGTCTTAGAGTTAGAGTGTTTGGGGGAAGTTAGTTCAGGACAAGTATCCTATTTATCTTGTCTTGTCTGGATGTAGTTGTGGTGGCGTCGTTGTTAATGATATGGGTGGTGTGTGATTTTTGAATTGTCTAGTCGATTCTTTTATGGTTTTTGAGGTGCTGCTCTTTGGTTTAGGGGAGAGTATGTGTTGTTTTGTTTTGGGCTGGTCACTTTATCGTTTAGTTTTGGTTATTTTGTATTGGGATATATATTTTTTCTTTTTTGAAGTGTTGATATTTTCTTTTGTTTTTCAACCATTTACAGGTAGCTGGACTTATTGTTGGTGTGGTGTGGGATTTGTTGTTTTGTTTGTTTCTACTTTTTTGTTCTATTTATTAATAGGGTTGGTTATGTGTATTTTTTGCATTTGGGTGGGGTCGTGTGGGTGGGGTGCTTTTTTGTTTATTTAAATTTTAACGAGAAATATTTGCGATGTTTGCTAATACTGCTAATTCGTCTCTAAGGTTTAATAGTTCGCTACTGTTGGGGTACTTTAGAATGTGTAGCTTTTCACTTAAACATAAAGGGCAGAGGTCGTCAAGTGAGTTGCAAGTTCTAGTTTTTTCTAGGATTTTCCCTTTTATTTTTGTTTCGGTTTTGAGTCCTTTAGCTTCAAAAAGTATGTAGAAAGGAATGTTTGGTTTCGGTATAAGTTGTTTTTGAATGAAGTTAAGTGCATGTAACAGCGCTGCTTAAAACTGTTCTTAGTTGATCCGATATACACTTCATTTATAGTTGGATTTTCAATTAATGTTATGTTGCATTGATAGATTATTGAGTTTATTTTACAATTATTTTGTAGTGGGCAGTTGCTAGGGTTTCTACAAATATATATATATGAGTTGAATATATGGATCTTCCTCAGAGATTCATTAAAGACGAATGAATCAAGCGTTTTAATGTATCTCTGAAGAAGCTTGTTAAGGTGAAACATTAGATTAAGAGCACTTTTTCTTACTTGTTCTTTACTTTCTCTATTCATTATATATATATATATATATATATATATATATATATATATATATATATATAATGCATATATATATATATATAATTTTTTGTACATATATACATCACATATTTATTCATCTTATCCTCACTTTATATATTGTGGGACGCTGTTATAAAAGCACAATGAATATCACGATGAAAACAATTGACTGACAATGGTGGTGGTTGAATAGATGCAATTTGAATTGAAAAGGTCAGGTCGAAAACAATAGCACGGAGCCTGAAAAAGGTCGAATTTGACGCGTCAAACAATGGCAAAACAAATTATTTTTAATAAATAGCTTCTAAAATAATCATGATAATTTAAAGCATAATCATCTCATATATGAAAATTCTTTGACTTTTAGTATTTCAAGTTGATAACATGTTTAGTAAAAATTCTGATTAACATTTTATCAAGAAGACAAACAGTACTTTTGAGTAACCTGCATCAGAATTACACGCGACCAGAAAAGTTTTACTGAAACAAAGACGACATCAAAGGCAGGAAAGATGATAAATTGTATATATATATATATAGCTGATTTCTTTGTTCTCAATTTAGTTTTATGATTTCGCTCTATACTCGTTGCAATTGCAATATATCTTAGATCTAGACAGAAAAACGAAGCTGCTATCAATTAACGATCATAGACAATTGCTCCTACCTCCCATTAGCATGGACAGGCTTGCCTCCCTGAGAGTAAAACACTACGCCTCCTTGGCCTCACACTCTCAGCGGACCTCAAATGGAATGACTATATCGAAGTCATTGCTAAATCCGCTGAAACGAAAGTCGATTCTCTGTGCAGGGCCTGGAAGTTTTTCCAGTCTGAGTCCATCCTGCACATATATAAATCTACCATCCGCCCGTGTATTGAATACTGCTGCCACATTTGATCGGGTGCCTCTGCTATTCTCCTCGGGGTTCTTGACAAAATACAGCGGAGAATCTATAATGCGATCGATACCGACTTGGCAGCCCGGATGCAGTCACTCTCTCTCCGGTGTGATGTGGCTTCCCTGTGCCTTTTCTATAAATACTTTCCCGACTTCCGATGAACTTAGATCGCTTGTGCACCCTAGGTATGAATTTGCACGAGATTCTAGATTAGCAACTAGGTCCCACCCTTTTACAGTGAAACAGATAAAATGTAACCGCAATTTCTACTCTAACAACTTCTTTTATCGCACTTCCACCTGTGGAATTCCCTTCTACATACTTGCTTCCCCGACAGCTACAATCTTCAGGAAATTAAATGTAAGCTCAATAGACACCTCTTATTACACTAACTAGCATCCATTCTCTCAAACACTCTTCCCATCTATTCCATTCCATTACACGGTCCTCTCACCCGTCTATTACCCTCATTCTGACATTTCCTATAAATAACCACTCTTTCTCGTCAGTTTCCCCTATGTAACCCCCTGCGCTATAGTGGCAGTGGAATGCCTTGCTTGGGGTGAAATGATTAAAAAAAATAATGTTATGTTCTTCCCAGTTAAAAAATAAAGCATAAGGATTGTATTTGTTGTTCCTTACTCGAGATTCAACACTTGTTATCTGGAGAAAAGCAAACAGTCATCTAAGCAGCCAATTTCATACATGAGCTGAGCCAAAAAAAAAACTTCAACTTCTAGATTTTCTTGTGGATTTTGGTAATAATAATTTTACTATTTCAGTATATAAAAAAAACCACTAGCAAAAATTCTTGCAATCCTAATTTTATTAGTCCATGTTCTCTTCGATACACATTTGATGTTATTAAAAATTTCCTAGCGACAGCGTACGAGAATTCATTTTCTTGCCTGCTTTTATTCAAACAACTCCACAATTTGAAACAAACGCTTGTCAACAAAGGCTTTTCTAAATTATTTTCTTGACTGCTATATCAAACTTTATCTTCGTCACGTAACCAGCGGCAACCAGAAACACGTAAACAAAATCAATAACATTAATATCTTTTACAAAAACCAAATCACAGTAATTACAGACAGGACTAATCTTCACTTCGCAATATCATCCGAAATGACGCAACACCGACCAACACGTTGAACCCTTGAATCCTTTCTCCAAATAAACTGAAGTGACATTTTAGCTCTCTGTGAAAACAACCTTAACCTTTCTATCCCTTCACTTAATTTCTACATCCCTGGTTACGTTTACCTCTTGAGAAAGGACTCCAATTTATGGACTTGTCGTTTTTGTCAGAGAACATCTCCTTCTAGCTACGCTGATCTCTCTTAAATCTCCAGATCATTCTTACATGTGTCCCTGTCACTTTCTACTAAGCTCGTTTAGCTATTTTCTTTTTCTACCGCTCCCCGTCATCTCCTGACTGTTACGTACTTGACAGCATTTCGAACAATATTGATAAGACCATTCCTTCTCATTCACTTGCTCATATATTTGTCTTTGGAGACTTTAATGCCTATCAGGACAAGTGGCTGGAAAACTCTGTCACAGATCGTTCTGGAGTCTATACTATGAACTTTTCAATTACTCAATCCCTTACGCAATTGGCGGGTTTCTCCACTAGTTTCTCTAATAACCCTAATGGACCTGACTCACCGCTAGATCTCTGTTTCACTTTCATCCATGACTATTGCAATGTCAAGCAGCTTTGCCTTCGTGGAGACTCTGACCATGCTGTGGTTTCCGTTAATATCCACTTACCCTCCAACCAGGAACCTCGAACGAGCAGAATATTTTATTGCTACCAAAGAGCAGACTAGCAGTCGTTCCGCGATTCCCTGTGTGACGCCCCTTGGAACAAAGTTTTTAGTCTTCCCGTTGAAGAATGTGCATCCGAAATCTCCTCTAGCGTTAAAGCTGACATCAATGCTTTCATCTCATCCAGAAAGTTACGACTTAAACCCCAATCATCCCCTGATTCTCCCCTGTTTGCCCGGCCACTATTGCCCACAAGAATAACTTCTGGCTTTATTGGAACCACGCGCCTGACCATATTTGGCACCTCTTTGCCTCTGCTCGTAATTAGAGCAAGAGGAGCCTTAATGATCCTGTTGTTTGCTGATAGAATGAAGCAGCGTATACCTTCCCGCAAATTCAACTCCAAAGATTATTGGAGGCTCTGTAAAAGGGTATTAAATTAAAGTAAGCCCTCAATCTCCACTTTACTCCCAGATTCTCTACCAGCTCGACATTTGATTCGTCTGGGGTATCCGTAATCGACTTCCAACCTTGAACTGAGGCTCAACTGAGTAACATTCGCAATAACCCCTTGTTAGTTTCTAATATAATTTAAAACTTTCCCCCTATAAAGCAAGCGGAGGAATTCCACTGATGTTCTGAAGAAATGTGCACCTGAACTTTCTTATGTCCTCTCGAAACTCTAAAAATAATGCATCTGTGGTTCCTATATTTTAGATTTCTGGAGAACCCTTGGATACCTATAATAACGCCATATCAGTCTCCTACAAATCTTTCGTAAAGTGTTTGGGGTTATTATCAATACTGAAGCGGTTCAATATCTTACAGCCCCAAGTCTCTTCTCTGACAAACACACATTCGAAATCTTTTAGGACGTACAAGTGATTTACTTGTTGACAATACATACATAAAAGCATTATTCACATGCAAAAGACGATTAAAAATCATGGAAGCATTGCTAATATAAAATTCTTACGCTTAATAGAATCAATTATGTACTCGGTAACAGTGTACCTACTGTGTTTGGAACTTAGCATAAACATGATTCTATATACGCAATATTTTCACATCTTTATTTACAAGTGAAAACAAAATTCATTCTTGGTAAAATTCTTTGCTCAAAAATACAAAACCTTTGGATAATTCTTATATCAGATGAATTCTGATAAAAATAATAAGAACACACGCAAAATTAATGATAATTTATAATATAATATATAATCTACTAAACATTAATAATAAAAACCTAATGATAATACCTTGTCTGTCATTTTTAATGAAACCTGTATAAAAGAGATTGTTGCACAAATACACAATATATTAATTAATATACATACTGTCCTATGTCGATGTCACGACTCTGAGTTTCATCGGCTATTCAATAATCAGGTGCATATTATAAACTGTCTGTTTAATAGATTTGAATTGAAATTCACTCGATGTTCTTAGGAGTTAAATCGTATAGTTATATTACTGCTTTTAAATAACAAAAGTAAAATTTAAATAGATGAAGACTACACGGAGACAAAAAATGAAATGAAAAGTTTAAAATACAATTATAAAATAAAATTTTTAAGATTAACAAAAATACTTAAATGCAGGGAGATGGAATCAATGGGGTGTAAGTCATAATTATTAAAAGTAATATTTGCAGAGGAAAGAACGAAAGAAAGAAAGAAAGAAAGAAAGGGTGAAGTTAAAGGAGAGAGAGGAAGTAAGCGGCAAAATTATAGTGGAATCTGTATCAATCGGAGTCCACAAATTTAAGCATTTTTTCTTCTTTTCTATGGCAGCATGTGGTCATAAAAGTAGATCAGGGTTGTTTTTGTAGTTTAGAAAACAGATTTTTCTAAAAAGCATAAGTTGCACATCTCTTTTATCTTCCATTGTAAAATTTGTATTTAGCAACGATAAGAAGAACCAAATTATTACCTAGTATAGTAATAATTTGGTTCTTCTTATTGTTTTTAAATTTCTAATAAAATGGATAATTCAGTGATTTTGCTGTATTTACATGCGATTGTTAAATGTAAATTTCCTTTGGTCGATCGGCAATTATTTTTTGAAGAGACATTATTATTCGTAGAAGAGTAACTGATATCGTTCATGTAAACCACGTATTTATTTGATACTAGCAGTATCAACCAGCATTGCTCGGGTGTAATGAAAGCTTTAAAATTAATCTATGGTCCTGGAGCTCAGACTCTGTGGACGTTGGCACGAAAGAATAAAAAGCAATAGTTGTTACCAGTTAAAGTGAAATCGTAGACTGAAAGAAAAATGAATGGATGTAAGTCAAAGTTTGATTTTCTGGTATCGATATCAAATAGGTTTTTTCGTCGTAAACTGAATTGAGAAGACTAAATAAGTCCTCTGAGTAAATGGTATCATGGCTGAGACATAGAACTACAATTATAGCTACTTAGAGCCAAACCCGATGCAAAAACTAAAATAAAAGGGCTGAAAAAATACAGAGATGCAGGCAGATGAACAGATACACACACAAACATCTTGCCTTATATATATATATATGTATATATATATATATATATATATATATATATATTATCAATTTTCTACACTATTGTAAGAACTGCAACCTTCTGAATATCGTTTCTTATGTCTTTGTCTATGAGTGTATCAAATTTGATTAAAATATGACCACTCCTTCTATAACCCGATTTTTCGATTTCGATTTTCGATATTTATCGGTGGTATCTCGACATAAAACCTAGCTAAGAACACTCGCAGACGCTTATAGTACAACTGTGTAAATTTTCAAGAAAATCGGTTCAGCTTTTCAGAGTCTATAGGTAACGGACACACACACACATACACACACAGAGACAAAGTTCCATTTATAAATAAGTTTAGATCGTATTATACTGGGAAATATATTTATCTATTTTCTTAACAGAGTTGTACTCACATGTTTTTTGTGTTTTTTAATGTAGGCGAAAAAGATTTGTGAATTAATTTTAAAAAGAATATATTAGTGTTTAGACATTATGACTGGAGTGTGCGTTAAACTAAATACGTTTATGTGATATATACTTATTTCTGCCTACCTTTTTATTAATGGGGTATTCTAAACTAGAATATATTAACTAAATTGTTAAAACTTACTTATTGCTACAGTTGTTACTTAAACAAAATTGGGTAGATTTATATTATGGCGGTTATTTGATTCCCTATAGGTGTATTTATGATTGTGTGTCCTGAGGGTTAGGGTTTATTACTCAGGTCGAAGATAACATTTAAGAAATTTACGACTTCAGCGTTTGTGATGGTAATTATATTAAGATGGTGGTCTTTGAAAAATTTTATTACATCCTTTCTAAGTCTGTATGTTTTATTTAGACTAGTTTTACGGAAAATAAACTATTCGTCGTCTTGGTAAAGTCGGGTATTACATGAATCGAAAATGTGCCAAAACTTCAAGAGCAAAAAAGGTTCGATCAAATGACAGGCCTCGGCAGAATCATACGCTCCCGTAGAAATGCATAAATCCGGCATCATCATCGGAGTTAAGCAACATCAACTTTTGTCAGTAACAAGTGGGTTGACCGGTTGGAAATACTAGATTTGGTTAGCTTGGATGCGTGGGTAGTGTAAAATCTAATTGTTAATGGTAGAGCCGAGTTCGAATTCGTTATACTCAGTTACGCTAAACACCCGTGGGAAAGATACGAATCTATATCTTTTCTAGGATAATTAGTAAGACAAACCGGGGCCCTCATTAGTGGGCAGGAGTCAATTGTAGATAATTTGCGGGCAAAGCATTCAACCTTTTCCGCTGTGAATGTGAGAATTTAAAATTACTTGAATAGGGTGGGATCTAAAATCTGCTGTTGTTCAGAAAATTTTCGCAGAGGCGCCAGTAATATTTAGAACTTTTGAGATGCTATTCAATGTATTATTCTATCTGCAAACAACAACATTTAGGATACGCTTTCATTCATTACAAGACGTTAGAAAGAGGCGCCAAGTGTGATCAGACATGTCACTGTTAATAACAGAAGTGATTCCTGTGGGCAATAGCAACCGAGCAAGAAGCAATGAACGAATTAGACGAACAAGGTTCAAGTTTGAATATATTTGGTCGGATGAAAACATCGATGACGGTTATCACCCAGGAAGAGACCGCAGAAGCGCACTCTTGAACAGCAAGTCGGACAATTTGGCTCCAATGGATATTGCAAAGAAAACTGTGGAAGGAATCCAAATCCGCCCGTTCGTAACAGTAGGAAATTCTGCTGGTAGGGGGTTTCTGGATGGAAGGGAAGTAGAGAGAGATATTAACAGACACCACAGGATGATCATAGTTGCTAAGAGGTCAGAGCTTCGGGACATAGCAAGAACCATGGGTAGATGTCAGGCAGAGATGTGGAAGAGAAACGTAACCTTGCGTGAGAGACTGTGTGATTGAGAAGTTTAGCGTTTAAATACCTAAAAGATTGATAGGAATATGTTTCTGCCTCTTAGCACGATGGGCATTAATTTCACTGAACACAAATATATTAGCAAACGGGTGAAAGGAAATGGCCTTATCTATATTATCTGAAATATTTCGAATGCAACAGTTAGGAAAGCAAGAAGATCGGTAAAGAATCAAAGGCTTATAAACTCAAAAAACTATCTAATTCTTTAAGTTTAGCAATGAGAGACGGCGACAAATGTAAAAGTCAACTAGAGATTCTTCTTAACCAGAGGTAGTGGTTCCCGGACATAAAATCACAGGCCATGCACATGGACATTAGATTCCTTCCTAAAATAAGGAATGTAACCGAAAATTGAGAAACCAAATGAGGGTATTGCAGGGTTAATAGTTTCACAGAAAGTATGAATGTAGGAAGACATTTCGTGGAGGAATTTAGGTAAGTAAACGCCAAGAGTAAGAGTACCAATCGATTGTCAAATGCGACATCTGTGGGACGAGAACTGGCACGGTCTGCAGCATAGTGTAGACTCAGAGTTGACTACCGGAGGCACTTGCAGGGACACCTATATATGCGTGACATGTCTTTGCAATAACACGATATTATGATCAGTTCGACCTTTCATAACGCTACGCAAGAGTCCGAAGCAGCAACCCGTTAACAGCAGTCGGAAGTAACGAATAATAGATTGCCAAACCGGTACCCTTAGTATAAAGAGATTTTGCCACATTCCATACACATCACAAAAACTATTGATAGTACCACTATTAAACCCTGAGGAAAGAAATGGAACTGAAAACCCCATCCTAATCAGGATATAATGGGTGAATATCTTTTCTTGAATAAGAGAAAGGGAGTGGTATGAACCGGGTGATATAAATCTACTCCTGTTAAAAAAATAATTTTAAAATAAATATGTTCTTAAGGCCAATACAGATAAGTCTTAAAAAAGTAAATAGGTAACAAGAGAGAAAAGTTGTACCCCGGAAAAGAGGAAAGTGAGCTAAACTCAAATTAGTAACATTACAAAGTAAAGTAAATACGAATCTTCAAAATTATCTACTTTTAGTATTTCAAATCGGCAAACCATTTGAGCTGAATAAAAATCTATATATATAAAAGGCAATCTGTGAGTTTGTGTGTGACTGTTCTATATGCACGCCTACATTTTTTAAGCTAGGCTATTCAAACTTTCTAGGGACACATATCAAGAACAAAATAAGTAAAAAAAATGGGGGTAAACTTTCGTTTTATGACTCGAATCTCTTCAAATTTTTACAAAATAGGCTTATTGCCGTGCAAATGCATATGCTGAACTCAAATCAGCAATTAGATATAGAAGAAACTGACCTTTTTTAATGTTAACGACCAGAAAAAATCGGACTTTTTGTCAGCCCTTACTGGCTTAGTGACATTCCTTCGCCGCTGAACGATTTCAGACGTAGGAAAAAAATTAGGCCTATTTACTTCCTTTGCGGAAATGTCCTTGCAGAAATTATTACGCGATTTTTTTCGGTACTTAATTTCAGAAGAAAATTATTGACATTGAAATAAGTGAAAAAATAAGAGTTATTTGCGTGTATAAAAAGTTATTTGTGTGTGTTTGCGTATATAAAGGATATTAGCCTTCGGGTCCTAAAACGAAAATTTAACATGTCTACATTTTTAAATATTCTTCGAAAATTTATGAAATTCATTTACTCAACAAAAAATGTAAATATTTTCCTCCGTAATTTTGAAACAAAAACAAACGCAATGTTGTTGACAATGTCACACAAAACATCAAATCACATTTATGCAAAAAAAAAAAAGAAAGTAGATTTTTTTAATGAAATTTTTGAACAATTTTTAAACGACAATTTTTATATAATTATTTTTTTATATAACTGAGTTTTAAAGTGAGGCGGCGACTACAAGTGCTCGGAAATTGCAACGCGCTGCATTAATCATCTAATTAAAAAATGTTCTGAGTTGCACGGGCAAAGCCGGGCTATGATGCTAGTAGTATCTATATTTCCCAACATATCAAGCTGGTAAGAGATAGTGGTGGGAGGAGTTAGGATCAAGAACCCGACGGTTTAATGATGAACAGAGTTAAAAGTAATAAATATAAAGAACGTTACGACACAAAGAATTGATGGAGATACTCGGCAGCCTCGACATTTTTAGGAAAGACATCAAAGTAATCAAGAATCTCTACTGGCAGCAAATGGTCTGCATACGGACAGGTAACGATTTCAGTAGATTTACAAAGATAGAAAGAGGCGTAAGACAAGGGTGTCTCTTTTCACTGGATCTGTTCAACCTATACAGCGAGAATATTTTGAGGACCCTAGATGACACGCCAGGATTTGTTATTGGAGGCCACAACTTGAACAATATAAGGTATGTAGATGATACAGTGCTGATTGCAGACACGGAAAGGAAACTGCAAGACCTCCTACAGAAGGTAGCGGCGGAGAGTGACAAAAACGGACTACAAATAAACTTTAAGAAAACTGAATGCATGGTCATCAGCAAAAGGTGCAACCCCAAATGCCAAATACAGGTGGGGGAAACCAGAATCAAGCAAGTACAAAAACTTAAATACCTAGGAAGTGTTCTAACAGGAGATGGAAAATGCGACACCGAGATCCGAAGGCGAATTGGCATGGCAAAGGACGCGTTCCAGAAGATGAGTAAAGTACTAACACACAGGTAAATTTCACTAGAAACAAAAAAAAAAGAGTGCTGGATTGCTATGTGATGTCAGTTCTTCAATACGGCAGTGAGTGCTGGACAATATGATCGAAAATGAGGACAAAACTGGAAGCAGCGGAAATGTGGTTCTACAGAAGGATACTGTGGATATCGTGAACTGAGCATGCAAGCAACGATAAGGTGTTGGAAAGAATGACAACAAAAAGGAAATTAATACTGAGCCTCAGGAAGAGACAACTGAAGTTCCTGGGACACGCAGTGAGGAAGGAGAGCTTTTAGAACCTGATACTGACTGGCCAGATAGAAGGAAAGAGAAACAGAGGAAGGCAGCGGATAACATATTTGCAGGGCCTGATCAGGTGTATGACGGAACGGGGCTTGCCAGGAGTAACAGGGGCAAACATACTAAGAGCCACAAGGGATAGGGAGACGTAAAGAACCATGATCGCCTACGTCCTGAAGGGACAGGGCAAATAGAAGAAGAAGAAGAAAATATATCCTTTGAAACAAGAATAATAATTTTGCATTAATTAATCATTGCAGGTATTTTTGTAATATAGTTATATTGAGCGATACAGGTATTTTCTAGAGTGCCCATGTCGCTACCAAATGACTTTTACCTATGTGTAGCTTAATTGTGATACAAGGCCAAAACTATGGAGCACTCACGAAATTGCCGAGATTTCTTTGTTTTTCCAGTTTTCTCTACGCAAAAGGCGGGGTTGCTAGATATCCCAAAAGTGTCTCTGGCAACAAATATAATATCAATGTCAAAATAGACATTTAATTCACAAGAGTATATTCTCATTACTGTTGTTAGGCACGAAGAAATAGATATGGTGTTAACGTTAATTGTTTCTCATGAAGTCGGGCCGATATATTCCTCTCAGTGAATTGGTTTATATTTCTACATTCAACAAGGGAAACAAACGCATCTGAAAGACTACCTGAATAGTTCTACCACCGTTTGTATTCACTAGACAGCATTTCATTATTTTTTCATAACACTAAATACAGTGTTTTTACTTGTATAATTTTACATTGATGAGGTACATACTGATAATGATGCAAGCAATTGGAGAAGACAACTTGTCTCCCTCAAGAGTTATCGCTAACTTATTGATATTATTAATTTTATTAATTGGCCCTCAAATAAAGATGTTTGCAGGAATCTGGATAATGATGCGACAAATTTCGGAAGAAATTCTGAAAGTTGTTCCATTACTGCAATGGCGCTAGCTTATTGAAACCTGATTTTTATTGATTATCTTTAAAATCGAGAGACTATAGAGGGATACTGATTGTTGTAGAGCGGCTAGCATCCCTCTATTGCTCTCAAAATTGGAATGGTCTGAGGAGAAAAATAAAGATTAATAGCCGTCTAGGGATTACGGCGTGTCATGAATATTCTGAGGAGATTGACAGCGTGCGTAAGTCGTTCACCTTGTCGGACTCTCTTCGGGCGTAGAGGAATCCAGATGAGGCCCCAGCGAAATATAGAGTCTTTTCTGGGGAAACGACAACAAGATTTATTTTCCAAGCTTACAGGCTCAGTGATCCTATTTAAATGGTCTTGTGCTACATTTACAACAGTCATCTGTTCATATGGGGAGGGGGCTGATAATTTCGGAGTGTCATTGACATTTTAAGGAGATCGTCTGTGTGCGTTGATCGTTCACTTTGTCGGACTCGCTACCTTCGAGAGACGAGGCTTACTGGCTCGGTGTTCCCACTGAAATGATTTTGTGCCGCATTTACCTCGGGCATCTTCTCATATGGAGAGGGGGTTAATGCCTTCAGAGTGTCATTGACGATTACTATCGGACTGTGTACTCTGTGGCTGTCTTCTACTATTTGTTGTTCTATATTATATTATTTGTCTTATTTGTATTAGCAGGATGGGGCTTGCGGCCATATGACGTTGAATACATCGGTTTTCGCTCGATCTCCGAAGTTAAGCCACGTTGAGCCTGGTCGCTACGTAGATGGGTGACCGCTTGGGAATACCAGGTCCTTTAAGCGCTTAGTGACGGATGTGCGTTGTGGTGCAGTGGATTTTTTTTAATCGTATCACTCCGAGCAAGGCGGTAACGCCACTGATGTGCAGGTGCTACGTAATAGTGAAAAGATTGGAAAAGAGAAAGCCGGAAAACACATCCTAAACAGGGAGCAAGGGATAGAAGTGGGTGGAGTGTGAACCGGGCGATAGATAGATCTATCTCGCTCGGAAAGAGAGATCGGTGAGCCGAGTTCGATTTCCAGTTGAATGCCCTGTATTCACTTAAGCACTGGTACTTTTGGGAAAGGTATTAACCCGTCGTTTCCATCCAGTTATGGGTTAAATAACAGGGTAGGACTTGGAAACCCTTCCCTTAAAGACAAATCCATTACCAGCAATAAATAAATAAAATTTAGTTGGCAATAAATGGCCCACAGAGGTTGATATGCCACACAACAAAACAACCAACCAACCTTAGCATGGATATTGGGAAGTAGATATTCAGTATACATTTTCTGGGTATCGTACTGCCACCCAGACGATACAATAATGATACGAGAATTTTGAAAAGAAATTTGCGAAATCTCTAATTTATTAAGACTATGATTTTCACTTATTTGCCTTTAAATCCAGATGATTATAGGGATACTGATCACGATGCGAAAAACTGGTAAATCTTGTCCAATCTGCAATATTAAGGAATTTTTTGATACAATTTTTACAATGATTGGACTTCCTATGGAGATGCTTAGAAGAAACCTGATGATGAAGAAATATATTTCGAGGTCTGTTTTTCTGTAATTTTTGGAATTTATTATTTTATTTTTTCGTTTTTTGTTAGTCTATGATTTTTTTTTGTCACTTAGTTTGTGTAAATTGTTTTGCAATTCAAGGTTATTTTTGACTTATACTAAGTTAAAACTTTGTAAACCTCAGTCACTTTTTTCTTTGTTTTTTTTTTAATTGGAGTAGATAGTTCCTCCTATCGCCCGGTCTCACACTCCACCACCTTCTTTTGAATGAGTTTAGAGGTGATCGCCTTGTTTCTTGTTTAGGAAGGGGTTCCCGGTTCATCCCCCTTCTCCGGTCTTAGTGTTAGTTCAGCTGGAAGCTCTTTGCAGTCACGGAGTATGGTGGCAACGTCTTTACATTCCGAGGGTACCGTGTTGGCAGTTTCCTGGTTGCTGCTTCCGACTGGTAGTTAGGAGCCCGAACTTGAGAGGCTGCTCTGATCAACAGTTGAATAGTACCGGGGTTCTTGTAGTGCCCTATCGCGCATGGACGGGCGTCCCTGCATGAACGTTTGGTAGGCAACCCCGAGGCCACATATGTTGTAGGCCGCGCCAGTCTCCATCCTTCACAAGTTGCAAACGACTGACCGACTGATTCTATTCTCAGACCTCTCCTTAACTGAATCACTGTAGAAAAAAGCAAACATAATAGCAAAACTAAACCAGCTCATTTGAAAACGCCCAAACCTGTCTCCATCTCTTTCACTAACATACGCGGCATCCGCACCAACTTCCTCAGCGTAGATTCATTCCTCCATAATAACTCACCTGATATATTAGCCCTATGTGAAACTAATCTTAACCCTTCTATCCCCTCATCTGAGTTGTACGTTCCTAGCTACCTTCCCCTCTTCAGGAAGGACTCCAATGTTCATATGCATGGGCTTGGTGTCTATGTCAGCGAACACCTTCCCTTAGCTAGGGTGTCACCTTTGAATTCCCAGATCATTCTTTCATGTGCTTCCGCCTCTCACTTCTCAGCTCGATTAGCTATCTCTTCTTTCTCTACCGCTCTCCTTCCTCCCCTGACTGTTCGTTACTTGACATCATTTCTGACAATATCGACAAAGCCATTTCTTCCCATCCCTCTGCCCATGTATTCGTGTTTGTTGACTTTAACGCCCACCACACCAAGTGGCTGAAGAACGCTGTCACCGACCCTGCTGGTGTCCACACCATGAACTTTTCAATCACCCAATCCCTTACGCAAGTAGTGGACTTCCCCACGCGTTTCTCCGACAACCCTAACGGAAGGGACTCACTTCTAGACCTCTGTTTCACTTCCATCCCAGACTCTTGCACTACCAGATAACTCTGCCCACTCGGAAACTCTGACCACACTGTAGTGTCTGTCAATATTTCACTCCACTCCCGCCCGACCCATGAAACCCAGACAAGTAGAATATCCTACTGCTATCAAAGAGCAGACTGGGATTCGTTCCGAGACTTCCTCTGTAACATCCCTTGGAACAACGTCTTTAGTCTTCCCATCGAAGAATGTGCATCCGAGGTCTCCTCCTGGGTTAAGGCTGGCATCGATGCCTTCATCCCTGCTAGGAAATTCCAGCTTAAATCTCATTCGTCTCCATGGTTCTCACCCGCTTGCTCGGCTGCCATTGCCCACCGGAATCATTTCTTCCGACTCACGATAGACCAAAACAGGCGCCTTTTCACTTCAGCTCGTAATAAGTGTAAAAAGTTACTTAACGAAGCTAAGATGTTGTTTGCTGCCAGAATGAAGCAACGCATAGCATGCTCTAAATTCGGCTCTAAAGAATACTGGCGACTCTGTAAAAGAGTACTTAACAAGAGCAAGTCCACAATACCCCCGCTAATCAATAAATTTGAGGTCCTCACCTCCCCAGCAGATAAGGCTGAATGCTTTGCCCGCAGATTCTCGAATAATTCGAGTCTGGACTCATCTGGAGTTTTTACACCCGACTTCTCACCTAGAACCGAGGCACAACTGAATGATGTCCACATTACACCTTCTCTTGTCTCTAAGATAATCTTAAAACTTGACCCTCACAAAGCAAGCGGTGGTGACGGAATCCCAATCATAGTCTTAAAGAAATGTGCCCCTGAACTCTCCTCTGTCCTTTCTAAGCTCTACAACCTCTGCCTATCTGCTTCCTGCTTTCGTGCCTGTTGGAAATCTTCCTCTGTAGTTCCTATATTTAAAAACACTGGAGAACCCTCTGACCCTGCAAATTACCGCCCTATCAGCCTTCTTCCGATCTTTGGCAAAGTGTCCGAAGCCATTATCAACGCCGAGGTGGTTCAGCATCTCACATGGTTTCCGCTTCACCAGGTTTACTGCTGATATGCTAACGACCATTACCGAGTACATATACCAGGCGCTCGACAGGAATGGCGAAGCCAGAACCGTTGCATTGGATATATCTAAGGCGTTCGACAGAGTTTGGCATGCTGGCCTTCTATGTAAACTGCGGAGCTATGGTATAACTGGACATTTGTTTCAACTAATCCAGTCATTCCTCTCTAACCGCAAAATGAAGGTGGTATTAAACGGACATGCCTCCCAGAACTACTATACAAACGCAGGTGTCCCCCAAGGCTCCATCTTAGGTCCTACACTCTTCCTGATATACATTAATGATCTCCCTGATTCCATAAGAGCCCAAGTAGGTTTGTACGCCGATGACACCGCAGTTTACTCTCGCCTCCTACAAAAATCTGGTGTAGGCATCAAAGCTAACCTCGCAGCCGAGATTGAAAAAGACCTCCAATCCATATTGGACCGGGGTAAGAAATGGCTAGTAAATTTTAATGCTTCTAAAGCGAAGCTACTCTCAATTAACGATCATCGACAATCTCACCTACTTCCCATTAGCATGAACCAGGCTTGCCTCCCAGAGAGTAAAACACTACGCCTCCTTGGTCTCACACTTTCAGCGGACCTCAAATGGAATGACTATATCGAATCCATTGCTAAATTCGCTGCTATGAAAGTCGGTTCTCTGTGTAGGGCCCGGAAGTTTTTTTCCGTCTAAATCTATCCTGCACATATATAAATCTACCATCCGCCCATGCATTGAATACTGCTGCCATATGTGGTCGGGTGCCCCTGCTATTCTCCTCGGGCTTCTCGATAAGGTTCAGAGGAGGGTCCGTAATGTGATAGATATCGACTTGGCAGACCGCCTGCAGTCTCTCTCCCACCGGCGCGATGTGGCTTCCCTGTGTCTCTTCTATAAATACTTTCACGGCTTCTGCTCCGATGAACTTAGATCACTCGGCCCCCTAAATACGAATTTGCACGAGATACTAGATTAGCAACTAGATCCCACCCTTTTACAGTGAAACCGATAAAACGCAACCGCAACTTCTACTCCAACAGTTTCTTTCCTCGCACTTCCCGACTGTGGAATTCTCTTCCACACGATTGCTTCCCCGACGGCTACAATCTCCAGGAGTTTAAATGTAAGGACGACACCTCCTAACACACTAACCTGCTCCCATTCTATCAAACACTCTTCCCATCTGCCCAACCCTCATCCTCGGTATCCGTAATCATCTGTCACCTTCCTCCTGACATTCCCTATGTCTAACCACTCCTTCTCTTTACCTTCCCCTATGTAGCCCCATGTGCAATAGTGGCAGTGGAATGCCTTGCTTGGGGTGAGATGATTAAAAAAGAAAAACTTGCTTTCACTTGCCTTCATCTGTCATATCACTAACCTTGAGGCTGTCATTTTCTTTCATTGGCTTTAACATCAGCGTGACTGCAGGAACGCGGATAGTTATGGGAGAAATTTCAGAAGATTGCTGAAAATTACATCACGCGCTGCGATATTGTTAACTTATTGATTCTATTATTTTCATTGATTGGAATTCCAACTGAGCTGATTGCACTAATACTGATAATGATGCGAAACATTTGAGAAGAATTGCTTAAACTTGTTACATCCCAAGTGCGATATCGCTAAATTAATGATACCACGAAATTTTCATCTGGCTTCCAACAATACTGAAAAAGTTGTGTAAAATTTGTGAAAACCTGCTATATCTCCCCCCACTTCAATATCACTAACCTATCTAACATTATTTATAAATGCAACTTTGTCTGTGTGTGTGTCTGTGTGTGTGTCTGTGTGTGTGTCCGTTACCTATAGACTCCAAAACGGCTGAACCGATTTTCTTGAAAATTTACATAGTTGTACTATACGTGTCTGCGAGTGTTCTTAGCTAGGTTTTGTGTCGAGGTACCCCCGATAAATATCGAAAATCGAAATCGAAAAAATCGGGTTATAGAAGGAGTGGTCCTATATTAATCAAATTTGATACACTCATAGACAAAGATATAAGAAACGATATTCAGAAGTTTCAAGGTTGTAGTTCTTACAATAGTGCAAAAAATTTATATCGATACCAGAAAATCAAAATTTGACTTCCATCCATTCATTTTTCTTTCAGTCTACGGTTTCGCTTTAACTGGAAACAGCTATTGCATTTTAGTCTTTCGTGCCAATATCCAAAGAGTCTGAGCTCCAGAACCATGGATTAACACCGGGATATACTGCTCGTTGTTAATATTTTCAATGAGTATTGTTTCAATCAAAATAATTGCTGTATACTGAAAATGATGCGAGAATTGCTGAAACTTTTCTTTGCGATATCACTAACTTATTGATACTATCATTTCTGGTGATTGTCATTCCTGATCAGAGGAATCTTGATAATTATACGAGAATATTGAGGAGACTAGCTGTACTTTGTCCCCACCATGAGTTATCACTGAATTATTGATTCTATTATTTTTATTGATTGTCCTTGCAATTAAGATGAATCGACAGGATGTGCCAGCGCGGGAGAGCCGAGCCAAGGGTAACAGGGGCTTAAGTTACCTGGAAGATGTACAGATCGCACGGAACTTAATTGTTACTGCATGAACGATTGGGCTAGGTGTAAGACGATGTTTCAATTCGATCCTAGTTGTATCTCGTACGACAAAGTGCTTTTCGACAATTTAAGGTGGCAAAAGGATAAACCCTCAGACATAAATTTGGTTTGTTTTCATTTTCGTGGTAGAAAAATTAGTGCGTCAATGTCAAAGGCGACAACATTAAAGTCTCCTTTAGAGACTGACTGTCAAACAGAGAAAGATGAAGAGTTAAAATTTTCACCAACACGTTATAACAGTAGTAAGGAACGTGATGGCTGTACAACGATACATAGACGAGGGAGTTGTTTGCCCAGCTGACCTACGGAGGGATATTTTGACCACAATTCAACAGCCACATCTGCAGCATCTTCGTTCCATGGTACCAGCATTTCTGTCTTTCAAAACCCGACACCAGGTAATCAAGGTCAGACACGAAGTAGAAATATAGTCGATAGCTCAGCAAAGAAAGTTCCAGAACTAACAGACACACAAATATACATCCTGCTTTCTTTACCCATAAGCAGCCACGTCCTACCACCATTCAAACACCACTTGTACTTTTTGAGATTTGGATCCTGGATTTTGCTGGTTACAAAAAGTGAGAACAATAGAATCTGTTGAAGAGGTAGATGTCAATGTCTCCTGGTCGTCTTACCATGCTTCCATGAAAAGAAGAACGGACTTCGATGTCAATATTTCCTCTCTTCTACCCTTGTTACAGGACCAAGGTCATTCTGTCGCTACTATCCGACATGTTATAGACAGAATAATGGAAATAGTTGTCTATTTAAATCCTGGAAAAAGTGCCAGTTATAGCTGCTGATCAATCACTCTGTACCTTGGCAAAGCAAAGTCAATGGCACTAGCCAGATTGGTATGGTGAAGATAAGTTTGTAATCATGTTTTGTGGATTGCATATAGAAATAGCTGCCTTCACGTCCATTAGAAATCTTCTGCAAGATAGTGTTTGGTGCTCTGGTAGAGTCTGGAATAGTTTCATATGGTACTGCATAATCATTTCTGTTAGCTTCAAGTGTGACAAGAACATGCCATATCCATCAGGTTACAGCTTGTGTTCTGTACAAGCTCCAACATGAAGCTTTTGAATATAGGACAAAGGATGGTGGACAAGAGTTGTCTAAGCGACAGGAAGAGGACAGTCCATAATTCACAATCTGGAACCTTATCTTGCGCATGGAACGTACAATATTTTTACTCATACGTTCATTTCGAGAAGGTTTGTTTGTTTGTTTGTTTCGAGGTTTAACGACCTATCAATCCTCATGGGATCATTTAAGGTCATAACCAATGATTTTGGGTAAGGTTATTTTATTTTTACAACATTTTTCTTTTCGAGTATCAAGATTCATTGGGATTTGTTTTTAAGGGCAGGGTCTCCAAATCCTACCCTTGTTATTTAACCCATAACTGGTGGGAAGGAAGGGGTTAATACCTTTCCCAAGGATACCAGTGCTTAAGTGAATGCAGGGTATTCAGCTGTAATTCGAACTTGGCTCACCGATTTCTCTTTCCGAACCGATATCCACTGCACCACAACGCGCATCCGTCACTATACGCTTAAAGCACCTGGTATTCCCAAGCGGTCACCCATCTAAGTACTGAGCAGGCTCAACGCTGCTTAACTTCGGTGATCGTGCGAGAACCAGTGTATTCAACGTGATATGGCCGTAAGCTCACTTCGAAAAGGAAACTTTGATTTGTACTGTGAAACTCTTCATGGACTAATACATTATTTCTTTGCAAACAACGTGAACTACGCAAGATGGCTGCCTATTCACCTCAAAGATATTCTATTTTTTCGGGAAAAACTGCAAATACCAGCTGAATTTGACAATGGAAAACTTGTCATTCACAAATCAACCCGGGAGTTTTCTGCTATGGCCATTGATCAAGCCCACGAACAAGCCAATGTCATCATAAAAGGCGACGGCGGTACCATTGGTATAGCAGAAAACCTGTCTGTACCCAGAAGATGGATGGTGGCAGGTCCAGAAGTAAGTCATTTGATGCCCAATACGAAGCAATGTCTGAAGTTAAGATGCAAATGGACAAACGTAGCACCACAAACAGACCTGGCAGTTCCAGAAACTTTTTTTATGGAGAAGGGTAACATGCTACATGCAACAATATCAAAAATGGCTAATCCGTTTTTGGATGATAGTAAGGAACTTGTAACACTAGATACAAAAAATCTTGCTCGTCCTACTGTTGCTGAGATAGTGTTCCATCATATTGAGAAGGGGGGGAAAGAATGTCAGTTTTATGATCCAATAAAGAAGAACAAAACAGACTTTTTTCGACAGAAACCAACCAGAGTCATCATCGAAAGATCTGAAACAAAAACGTAAAAGATACCTGTATACTGACTTCCAGACTATTCATCTCATGTCAGTCTAGGGAATGTGATTTGCAATAACTTTTTTCAGCATGAAAACCAGCCTTATTCAGCTTGGTTGGTGGCAACTTATATTCCTGTAAAAAGTCTCAACTGGCATCGGTTCTAGAAGATAAGGTATTGCTGCCAGTCAGTGTTCCAAATGCTGAGGTTCTCGTATTTGATAGGTCTGCTTTTCTTAATTCCATTCAATCATGACTGTCGAAAACTTTTGAAGAATATTCAACAATGGAGATAATGCCGAAGGTCGAGATTTTGGATTAAATTGGTCAAGGACAAGGGTAACAAATAAAGAAAAAATCCCGCAAATCTTGCAGAGAGACAATACAAACAAAACTGAGCTCTTTAGCTTTCTAGCAGATAAGATTATTGATAATGTTCGTACTGGCATTGTCGTAGTCTCAAAGGTAGACACGGAAGGACTTATCCCATGCAATCATGAATAAGCGGACACCAGTATCTTTGTTCATGTTAAGCATGCTGTCATGGAGGGTTTTAAATCTATCATGGCACTGGCGTTCTTGTAATTAGTGACAGTGCATTTCCTTCTCTTCGACAGTTTGATTTGAAAACATTGTGGCTTGATTTTGGCCAAGACAAAAATCAAAGGTGGATTCCTGTTCACGACATTAATGTCTACATTGAAGATGATAAGTCTGTAGGATTGCCATTTTCCATGCATTTACCGGGTGTAATGTTGTATCAGCTTTCAGGGGTAAAGGTAAAAAAAAACAACTGCATGTCAAACCTGGAACGTGTGTCCCGATGTGACGACGGTTTTTGCTAAACTCAGCATATACCCCTCTGAGATGAGTAAGGATTACCAAGATATTTTGAAAATGTATGTCTTTGTCATGTATGATAAATCAAGTCCCACTTCAGACATCAACGATGCAAGACTCGATTTGTTTGCTAGAAAGCAGATGTCTTACGAATCAATCCCTCCAACACGTGGAGCTCTAGTCAAACATACTAAGAGAGCTACCAAACAAGCAGGCTGCATCTGGGGCCAAAACTTAATCTGTGGTATGGAAACAGTGTGTCCCTGTTACTGGGGATCGTCTAAGCAGAACGATTGTTGTTATTATGAAGCTGTAATTGTGTACAATAAGAACGTTTTTGTAAATATGCACCAGTGAAAGTTACAGGCAGTAACATTTGCATAATAAACAGTTTTATATAAAGAAATACAAAAATAAAAAACAGCTTTTTTGTATTGATTTTCTCTCTTTTTATTTGTGAATATGTTACCTAAGGAGGGCTAAATTTACCCAAATAGGATCTTTTTTAGTATTTGTATTAATGAATTTAATAGACATGCTTTAAAAATTCATTTTAAGCCGCAAAATTTCTATTATCACCGTTCTTTCGAAAAATGGCCACCAGTTTTAAATTTCTAGTGGCTAATGTGCCTTCTAGTGGCTAACATACTGCTTAAAGAGTTTATATGGCAAGTTCGATGCTTGTGTCATTAAGTGAAAGATTTTTTCACTAATCTGCCCCACTATTACAGATGATTTAAGTAATATGAGAAGACATGTTGTAACATACCTCAACTAACTAGGCGATTTCATGAATTTATTGATGCTATCAATTTTTATTGATTGGCTATCCAATCGAGACGATTGAGAACCATTGATTAAATGCGAGGGATTTGAGACGAATTCTTAAAGTTAGACTTCCCAACTCCGCTAAATTATTGATATATACTATGATTTTCATTTATTGGTCTTCGAATCAAAATGATTGTAGCCATACTAAAAATGATGCATCATGTTTAAAAAGACGTGATGGAATTTGCCTCTGCCCTGTGATATCACAAAATTGTTGAGATTACTACTTTTATTGGTTGGAAGTATAATCAGGAATATTTATAATGATTCGAGAATTTTGAGAAGACTTACAGAAATTTTATATAACCCTCTTCGATGCCATTTGCTTAATGGTACTATAATTCTTATTGATTTGCCTTCCAATCTATATAATTGCAGAAATAGTGATAATGATGCGAGAAATTTGAAAAACTTACCTCAGCCCAGCTGATTAATTTTTTCTATTATTTTCTTTTCAGTCGATGTACTTGCAGGAGTACTAATAATCATGCGAAGACCTTGGGAGGATATGCAGAAATTAGCTTTCCACACACCGGTAATTTCGATAAAATACTAAAACTTGCTTTGCTCTCACTACAATATTGCTAACGTACTGATATTTTGACATTTGTTGACTGTCCTTCCAAAACAGATTATTACAGGAATATTTAACCCTCTAGGGCCATTCGTATCATATTTGATACAGTATGAAAACAAGCCTTGAAAAAAAATATTTTCCTGAAAAATTTTTTAAGAGAAATATTTTATAAATTTCAAATGAAAGCAGTACTGACTGCTCAGTCAATGAATACCAAATGTTTCCTTATGTTAAAACTATTCGAGAAATTTGAGACAGCTTTCTGAAACATGTCACCCCTTCACCGGAGATATTGGAGACGAATTTATACTAAAGTTTTCATTGATTAGTATTTTAATCGAAATTATTTTATGAATACTGGTAATGATGAGAGAAATTTAAAAAGTCTTGGTTCAACGTGCCTCACCGCAACAGCGATATCAGAAGCTTTCTGATATTATCTTTTTCATTGGTTGGCTTCCAATCAAGAAGATGGCAGAAATATTGATTTAAATCCTATAAATTTGAGAAGACATACTTAAACTTGCCTCCGCCATGCCGGCGATGTTATTAATTCTTTGATTTTCAATGATAAGCTTTAAAATAGTGATGATTGCAGCAATACTGATAACGATGCCAGAAATTAGTGAAGACTTGATGCATCTGACCTCTCACCGTCGATAGAGCTAATTTATTGAGATGATGTTTTTCGTTGGTTGGTCTTTCAATCGAGATGATTACATGAATATTCATAATGATAGAAGGAATTTAAGAAGACTTGCTGAACTTGCCGTCCCCCAATTGTGATATCGCTAACTTATTGATACTATGATTTTTCCGAAGACTTTCTGTAACTTCTAATCGAGCAATACCGAAAATAATGCGAGGACTTTGTGAAAACTTTCTGGAAAATGCATCTCTTACTCAGACTTTATAGTTAACTTATTGATTTTTATTGAGTAGCCTTCATTAGGTGCCCAAATACTGTTAAAGCTAGAAATTTGAGAATATTTTTTGAAACATGCTTCCTCGAATGATATTGCTAATGTTAGGATACTATAATTTTCTTTGTGTGAAATATATATATATATATAGCTGAAATGATTGCATTGTTATAATTATGCGAGTAATTTGAGAAATTTGAGAAATTTGGTGAATTTTTACAGTTGTCCTGCAATATCACTCATTTATTTATAATATGATTTTCATTGCTTGCACTTCAAATCGAGATGATTGAAAGAATACTGATAATCATGCGAAAACGTTTAGAAGATTTTTAGAAGAGTTTAATTTATTGGTCTTTCAAACGAAATGTTTACAGGATTACAGTAATGATGAGAAAAATTTGGGAAGCTTTGCTGAAATATAAGGTGTCTGCCCCGGTTATATCTCTAACTTTTGATTCTATGATTTTCATTAATTCGCTTTTCAATCGAGATGATTGCTGGAATTTAAAATTTAAAAATATCTGAAATATTCCTCCCTTATGCCGTTATTGATACTAATATTTTCATTGAGTGGCTTTTTAATCGAGAAGATAGCAAAAATACCGATAATGATGTGTGGAATTTGAGATTTACTCCGATTGGTTAGTCCATACCGGCGGCATTTACGAGGGTAATTCAATAAATAAGGTAATTTTTTCGGTATAAGAACTTCTAATACAGATATAAGCTTACTTTTTTAAAAGAAATTTTCCTTTACTTCTTTTTCAAAGGTATTTAAGTTTTTTGCAGATTGAAAAAAAAACTTTGAGAGTTTTAGAGATTAACAAAGATGACCGACTAAGAAGTATGCTCCAGGATTGAAAAGAGGTCAGTTATCAAGTTTTTGGTTGCTGAAGGGTGCAAACCAGTTGAAATTCATAAGAGAATGTCAAATGTGTATGGTGCTACATGTTTCAGCCAAAAGAAAAGTCTACAAGTGGGCTAAATTGTTTAAAGGAATTTGAAAGTGACGATGAAGTCAAAAGTGCTGAGATATCAGTTAAAAGATTTTGATGAACATATGGGAAAAGTGTGTGACACTGCTGGGAGACTACGTTAAAAAATAAAAAAACAGTAAGCTTCTCTCTGTATTAGAAAAAGTCACCTTATTTATTGAATGACCCTCGTATAATTTACCGATACTATGATTTTGAGAAAACATGCTTGAACTTGCTTCCCAACCTCTGTGATATCGATATATTATTGATACTATAATTTTCGATGATTATTCTTCTAATGAAGATGTTTGCATGAATACGGATAATGATGCTGGAATTTTGAGAAGACTTGATAAATTTTGCAACTCAGTGCGATATGGCTAACTTAATAATTCTGCAATTTACGTTGTTTGGCTTTCAACTCGTGTCGACTGCAGGAATATTAATAATGATGACGAGCTTTTGTGAAAACGTGTCGAAATTTGATTCCTGTCTATCATATCGCTATCTTATTGATTCTCTTATTTTCCCTGATTTGATTTTCAATCTATTTGCTGACAGAAAGTCTCAAAATGATGCGATGAATTGGCGAAAACTTGCTGAATCTTGCCTCTCTCCAACTGCGGTATCGGTAACTTTCGTATGCTATAACTTTCAGTCGAGATTATTGCAAGAATAGTAAAAATGATATGAGAAATTTGAGAATATTTTGCTGAAACATGAGATATCGATAACGTATTAACACTATGATTTTCATTTATTAGAATTCACAAGAAGATGATTTCACGAATACTGAAAATGATGCGAGAAATTTGAGAAAAGATGGTGGAACATGACTCGCCCCAATCGTAATATCACTAAATTATTGATACTCTGATTTTTATTGATTGATCTTCCAATCGACATGACTGACACTATAGTGATGATGCGAGAAATTTGTGAAGGCTTGATGTGACTTGCCTCCATCCAAACGTATCAGTAGCTTTCTGAAACTGTGACTTTCATTGATTGAACTTCTAATCAAAATGACTGAAGGTATACTGATAACGATGAGATAATTTCTATATGACTTTCTGAAATCTGTGCTACCGTTCGATATCGATAAATGTATTGATACTATGATTTTCATTGATTGACCTTCCAATGAATACTGATAATGATGTAAGTAATTTGAAAAGACTTGCTGAAAGTTGCCACGCCCTAACTGACATATTGCTAACTAACTGATACTATGATTTTCATTTATTGGTTTTCCAATCGATAGGATTGCATGATTATTGTAAATGGTGCAGTAAATTTATGAAGACAAGCTGGAATTTATCTCCCCCCACCCCTACTGCTTTACCGCGAAATTATTGATATTATGATTTTAATTTCACTTGCCTTCCATTCAAGATTATTAAAATATACTGTAAAATGATGCGATAAATTTTTGAACATTTGTTGTAACTTGCCTTCTTTTTAACATGTCACTAACTTCTTGAAACTAGGATTTTCATCGATTGGACTAACAATCGAGATTATTGCAAGAATACTGATAAGTATGCGAGTAAATTGTAAAGACTTGATAAAATATACCACGTTCCATGCGTTATCACTAACTTATTGATTCGACAATTTTAACTGCTTGTACCTCTAATCGAGATGAATGCAGGAACTTTAGTTAACGATGAGGGAAATTTGAGAAGTCTTGCCGAATCTGTCTTCACAACGCTTTCTTATTAACTTGCTGTAATATGCTTTCACCTTACCGTAACACGTACTTATTGATACTATTATTTTCATTGATCGGAATTTAAATTGAGGGGATTGTATGAATACTGATAACGATTTGAGTAATCTGAGAAGACATGCTGAAAATTTCCACTCCCCAATTTATATATCGCAAAATTATTGTTACTACAATTTTCAGTGATTGGATTTCTAATCGAGATGACTGCAGTAATCCTGTTAATTGTCCGAAAAAATTGTGAAGACTTGACGCCCCCGCCTACCGTATCGCTAACTTATTGAAACCATGATTTTCATTTTCTGTTTTTCCAATCGAGACGATTGCAAGAGTACTGGAAATGGTTTGATAAATTTGAGAAAACATGCCGGAAATTGTTTCTCACTCACACAAGTAATGTCTCTAAATTATTCATATCTAAACTTATTTATAAATAGAACTTTGTCTGTGTGTGTGTCTGTGTGTGTGTCTGTGTTTGTATCCGTTACCTATAGACTCCGAAACGGCTGAACCGATTTTCTTGAAAATTTACAGTTGTTCTATAAGCGCCTGCGAGTGTTCTTAGCTAAGTTTTGTGTCGAGGTACCCCCGATAAATATCGAAAATCGATAATCGAAACAATCGTGTTATAGAAGGAGTGGTCCGATTTTAATCAAATTTGATACACTCATAGACAAAGACATAAGAAACGATATTCAGAAGTTTCAATGTTGTAGTTCTTACAATAGTGCAGAAAATCGATCATATATAGATATATCGACAGGGTCTGGCACGCTGGCCTCTTATGCAAACTGCGGAGCTACGGTATAACTGGACATCCAGTCATTCCTCTCTAACCGCACATTGAAGGTAGTAAATGGGCATGCCTCCCAAAACTACCATACGAACGCGGGCGTCCCTCAAGGTTCTATCCTAGGTCCCACGCTCTTTCTGATGTACATTAATGATCTCCCCGACTCCATTAAATCCCAAGTAGGCATATACGCCGATGACACCACAATCTACTCTCGCCTCTATCAGAAACGCGGTGTGGGCGAAAAAGCGAACCTCGCTGCCGAGCTTGAAAAGGACCTCCAATCCGTAGTGGCCTGGGGTAGGAAATGGCTAGTAAATTTCAATGCTTCTAAAACAAAGCTGTTATCAACTAACCACCATAGACAATGGCATCTACCTACCATTAGCATGGAACAGGCTTGCCTCCCAGAAAGTAAAACACTACGCCTCCTTGGCCTTATACTTTCGGCGGACCTCAAATAGAATGACTATATCGAATCCATTGCCAAATCTGCCGCTATGAAAGCCGGCTCTCTGTGCAGAGCTCGGAAGTTTTTCCCGATTGAATCTATCCTGCACATATACAAATCGACCATCCGCCCATGTATTGAATACTGCTGCCAAATCTGATCGGGTGCCCCTGCTACACTCCTTGGGCTTCTTGACAAAATACAAAGGAGAATCTGTAACGTGGTTGATACTGACTTGGCAGACCGGCTGCAACCACTCTCTCACCGGCGTGATTTGGCTTCCCTGTGCCTCTTCTACAAGTACGTTCATGGCTTCTGCTCTGAAGAACTTAGATCATTGGTGCCACCTAAGCACGAATTTACACGAAATACTAGATTAGCAACTAGGTCCCACCCTTTTACAGTTAAACAGATAAGATGTAAGCGTAATTTCTATCCCAACAGTTTTTTTTCTCGTTCTTCCCGCCTGTGGAATTCCCTTCTACATGTCTGCTTTCCCGACAGCTACAATCTCCAGGTGTTTAAATGTAGGGTCAATAGACACCTCCTATCACACTAACTTCCAATTATTCTGCCAACACTTTCATCTACCCAACCCTCATTCTCGGTATTCTTACCCTCCTATCACCCACCCTCTGACATTTCCTATATTTAATCATCCTTTCTCCACTGAGCCCCCTGGCAGTAGTGGCAGTGAAATACCTTGACGGGGTGAAACGCTTATATATATATATATATATATATAAAAGGCAAGATGTTTGTGTGTGTGTGTGTGTGTGTGTGTGTGTTTATCTACTTGTATGTCTGTATTTTTTCAGTCCTTTTATTTTAGTTTTTTCTTCGAGTTTGGCTCTAAGTAAGTATAATTGTAGTTCTTAGTCTCAGCCATGATACCATTTACTCAGAGGACTTATTTAGCCTTCAAAATTCAGTTTACGACGAAAAAGACTGATTTGATATCGATACCAGAAAATCAAAATTTGACTTACATCCATACATTTATCTTTCAATCTACGGTTTAGCTTTAACTGGAAACTATTTAACTATTGCTTTTTAGTCTTTCGTGCCAACGTCCAAAGAGTCTGAGCTCCAGGACCATGGATTAGTTTTAAAGCTTTCATTACATCCGAGCAACGCCGGGCTATACTGCTAGTTTACTATGATTTTAATTGCGTGTTCTTCCAGTTGACAAGATTGCATAATTACTGGTAAAAATTGAAAAAATATGCTAGGTCTTTGCTTTAACTGGAAACTATTTAACTATTGCTTTTTAGTCTTTCGTGCCAACGTCCAAAGAGTCTGAGCTCCAGGACCATGGATTAGTTTTAAAGCTTTCATTACATCCGAGCAACGCCGGGCTATACTGCTAGTTTACTATGATTTTAATTGCGTGTTCTTCCAGTTGACAAGATTGCATAATTACTGGTAAAAATTGAAAAAATATGCTAGGTCTTTCTTTGACACAATTACTTTATCGCTAAGTTATTGATCAATGATTTCTATTAGTTGACTTTCCGTTAGGAGTGACTGTCGTAATACTGTTAATGATTTAAGATGAGTTGCTGAAAGTTACCTGCCCCGCCCTGCGATATTGCAAATTATTGGTGCTATGGTTTTGATTGACCTTCCAGTAGATATGATGGCAGCAATACTGATAATGATGCAATATTTTTGAGAAGGATTACTGAAACTTGCCCACTTTCTGCGATATCATTAACTTTTAGAAACTATGGATTTCAGTGGCTTCAATATGATTTCTGGAATACTGATAATGATAAGAGAAATTTGAGAAGTCTTGTTAAGAGTTGCGTCTCCTCACTGCTATATCGCCTTCTTATTGATACTAGGAATTTCATTAATTGGCCATCCAATCCAGATCATTTCAAGAATACCGATCATGATGCAAGAATTTAGAGAAGACTTGCCGAAACACCCGACTCGGATAACGCTAAATCATTGTTACTATGCTTATTGATTGGTTTTCTAATTGAAATATGTGCGGGTATACTGATGATTTGAGAAAAGGTCCTGTAACCTGGTCTGTAGTACATCACTAAATTATTGATACTATGAATTTATTGATTGCAGGAATACTAATAATTATGCGAGAAACTTTAGAAAATTTACTGAACATTGCAACCCCTACGATATCATTAACTTATTTTTAAAATAAGTTTCATTGATTGGCCTTTCAAGCGAGTTGATAAGGAATACTGATAATAATTCGAGACATTTGAAAAGACTTACAGAAAATTGCCTCCATTACCCCGGGGATACACCTTCAATTATTGACACTATGATTTCTGTTGTTTGGTCGTCCACGGAAGATGATTGCAAAAATATTTATAATGATGCGAAAAATTTGAGAAAACTTTATAAAACTTGCCTATACTCTATATTATTTCTGGTTTATTGATTCTATGATTCTCATTAATTTGTCTTCCAATCACGATCATTGCAAGAATACTGATAAGTAAGCGATAAATATAAGAAGACTTCCTGAAACCTGTCTCCTTCCTACGATGTCGTTAACCTATTGAAACTATCGATTGGCCTTCAAATAAAGATGATTATCGAAAGGCATTAATGCAAGCATATACGAAAATCTCACATTTCTTAATATATTCATTGATTTCAACATTGCTGTTTTCTGGATTGCCTTATATTTTAAGCGAGTGTACTTTTATTCCATTTTCTATGTTTTAGGTCTGTAATGACCAGGCAATAACCGACACCTGGTTTCAAGTAAACCCAAGACGATTATAAACATGGAAAAGCCAAGAAGCGGACGCGAAAAACCAAATTGATTAAATAAGTATAAGCAAGAGATTAAGAAATGCAGGTGTTCATTGCAAAACCTATGTAAGTGCCGACTGTGGTTATATGTAAACTAAGGATGAGACTCCAGAGATTGTAGACGCCTAGTACAGCATCCAGATGACAATACAAACGATTCGTGAACGACCTCAAATACTGCAGACAAAAATACTCAGAGAGTGTGAAATAAAACTACGAAGGACAAATTGGAAACGGTAACTCAAACTGGGACGCATTAAATGAAACGTTAGTGACATTAGCAAACGACATCGTCCCAAAGGAAAATAGACGCAAAAAAAAAAAGAATGGTTTTAGGGGTGAGATTTTCGACATGATGCAGAAGAGGCAGAAAACAATGCCAAGACACGGAAATAAATAAGGAGGAATCGCAAACAGGCTAAAGAGGAATGAATCGAAGATAAATGTGAAGAAATAGTGATATTAAACACGACTAATAAAGGAGATATGCATAAAAAATACTAAATTCAAGCAGGTACAAAAACTTAAATACCTAGGAAGTGTTCTAACAGAAGACGGAAAGTGCGATACAGAGACCCGAAGGCGAATTGGCATGGCGAAGGACGCACTCCAGAAGCTGAGTAAAGTATTAGGACACAGGAAACATTCACTAGAAACAAAGAAGAGCGTACTGGATTGCTATGTGAAACCAGTTCTTCAATATGGCAGTGAATGCTAGACAATATAATAAAAAAAACGAAGGAAAAACTTGAAGCAACTGAAATGTGGTTCCACAGAAGTTTGTTACGGATATCATGGATCGAGCATGTGAGCAATGAGGAGGTTTTGGAAAGAACTGAAACGAAAAGAAATTAATATTGAATATCATGAAGAGAAAACTCAAGTTCCTGAGACATGTAATGAAGAAGTAGGTTTGGAGAACACAATACTAACAGGCCAGATAGAGGGGAAAAGACACAGAGGGAAGCAGCGGATAACATATTTGAAGGGCCTGAGCAGGTGGATGACAGAACGGGGTTGCGATATGTTACAGGAGAAAGCGTGCTAAGAGCCACCAGGAACAGGAAGACGTGGAAGACCATGATCATCTACGTCCTGAAAGAACAGGGCACGTAGAAGAAGAAGAAGAAGAAGAAGAAGAAGAAGAAGACATGCTCCTCAACTGGATGTATAAAATCCAAGGATGGAACGTTCATGTTAGAGAAAGAAATACTTAAGCTATGGGAAGAAAATATAGGACATGCCTCCGACGACAAGAGTGAGTAACCGACAGTAAACACAAATGCCGACGGAAAATACTGAATTGAAACAAAGCAGCAAAACCAGATAGCATTGTAATAGAGATATTGACAGACTTAGACGAGTTCGGCGTTTGAGAACATTACAGAAATAATAAATGAAAACTACAACAGTGGCAATATTCCGAAAGAGACAAGCAGATTTTATTACAAAGAAATGTGAACTCCACCGAACAATCAGATTAATGAGTCACATAAGAAAAGTCTTTGTTCGAATTCTGACGAATACAACGCCCAGCAGTATCAGGCCAAAGATAGGATAAGAACAGTGTGGTTTCGTCAGGGACACTTGAAAAAACGCCATATTTATTTTTAAGATGTTATCAGAAAAAGCAATACAAATGCAGAAAGACATGTATCTGTGTTTCATAGACTAAATCATTCGATAAGTATGTCACAAATACTTGATAGAGATACTCGGCAACCTTGACATTATTGAGAAAGACATTAAAATAATGAAGAGCCTCTACTGGCCACAAACTTTCTGCATACCAACAGGAAATGAGTCCAGCAGATATCAAAAGATAGAAAGGGGTATAAGACAAGGTTGTGTCATCTCACCAGATCTATTCAAACTATTTCAATGAGACAATGCAGAGAGCCTTAGAAGTTCCAACAAGATTCTTTACTAGTGGCCGGAGTCTGAATATAGGGGTCCTGGGTATGACGGTAAATTGCATCCAGCAGCAAGGCCTCTGATTGGGAGGTTGTGAGGAGCATGGAACCACTTCTTAATTGCTGTTGTTCCCAGGTCCACTCTGACCCGGAGTGGTAGCACCTGTTATGGTCCCAGCTATGGGTAAATGGCTAACTTCAAACTGGGGTCAAAACACTATGAAAATATAAAAAATACTTTTATAGAAATATATACACTTTTGAAGGAAAAATATTACCAATAGTACTTTTTTTTAAGAAACATTATTGCCATCGTACATTTTTGAAGGAAAAAAAATTACCAGCAATAAATCTTTGAATACAAAACTAGAAGACATCTTCAGTTTTCTAAAATAAAATAAAAAATGTTCCTCAAAATCTGACTAAATCAACTTTCTTACTATAACCGAACATTAAAAAATTAAACATTAAAAAAAAATCAAACATTAAAACATTAAAAAAAAATCTTTAAACTCTACCTTTTCGGCATTAAATAACCCAAATAGGTTGATATGATGTTAAACAAAACTCCAATCGAAATCGAAATTGAATATAGGATCTGCAGTGGATACAGTGCTGATAGCAGACATGGAAAGGGAACAACATTACCTTTTACAGAAGGTAGCCTAAATAAGGGACAGCATATAAATTACAAGAAAATTGAATGCATGGTCATCAGTTAAAAGAAAAACGCAACATGCCACCTATATGCCGGGAATCCTAAAGTCAAACAAGTACAGAAATTCAAATACCCGTGAAATGTTCTAAGAGAGGAGAGAAAGTATGACACTGAGATTCAAAGTCATGGCTGACTATTGTGCGGAGAAACAGGAATATTTTGCTGGAAACAAAGAAGAGACTACTGGATTAGTATGTAATGTATGTTCTTCAATATGGTAGCGAATGATGGACAAACTTATCATAGATGAAATATAAAGTTGAAGCAACTATAAAGGATGAATACCATGGAACAAATATGAGAGACAAGATTTTGGAGAAGATGGAAAGAAAAAGGAAACTGATAATTAACATCAGGTAAAAACGACTGAAGTTTCTGGGACATATAATAAGGAAAGAGGGCTTGGTGAATCTGATGGTTGGTTGGTTGTTTTGTTTTTATGGCATATCAACCTCGGCGAGTCATTTATTGCCAACTAAATTTTATTTATTTATTGCTGATAATACATTTATCTTACAAGAATTTAATGTTGTTTTTATATAAGTTTTGTGTATAGTAATACATTTTTTCTTTTTCGAGGATCAAGATTCATTGGGATTTGTTTTTAAGGGCAGGGTCGCCAAGTTTTACCCTGTTATTTAACCCATAACTGGAGGGAAGGGACGGATTAATACCTTTCCCAAGGGTACGAGTGCTTAAGTGAATGCAGTGTATTCAACTGGAATTCGAACTCCGCTCACCAATTTCTATTTCCGAGCCGATATCCACTGCACCACAATACACATCCGTCACTAAATGCTTACAGCACCTGGTATTCTAAAGCGGTCACCCATCTAAGTACCGATCAGGCTCAACGTTGCTTAACTTCGGTGATGATTAGAGAGAGGGAAAGCGAAACAATGAAAAGCAAAGCGTAACATTTGATGAGCTTAAGTAAATGGAAGGCAGCGCGCGGCTTCTGATGGGTAACAAGAGAAAATGTATTAACTGCTACAAGGAAAAGGGAGATGTGGAGGGCCATGATCGCCTAAGACCTGAGGAGATACAGCACTTAGAAAATGTTATTGATATTAATAAACTTTCCGTTTTGGGCACTCCTACCACCTTAACAAAAATACGACCTATATCAACATTTCCGGCCTTCAGTATATACAGACTCAGTTAAGTGACATACGTGATACACGCTTGGACGATCATGTCTCGAAAGAAACATGACTGACTGGACTGAATGTTATTCCGCGGTAGGTTGCCATTGCTTTCTGCGGTAGACTGGTTTCCAGCCAAGTCTATAAAACACATTCTGTCTTGTTATTTAATCCATAACTGGAGGGAAGAGACGGATTAATACCTTTCACAAGCTTATTTGCGTGTTAGTGAATGCGACGAATTCAACTGGAATTAGAATTTGGCTTTCCGATTTCTCGCTCCGGGTCGATATTCACTAGACGATAAAGCACATTCTAATACACAGTAATAGAACCATAATTTCCTCATCTTTTCTTACTTGTTCACAATCACTTTTAATTCTGTGAATATATTTGCAACTGTTATTAAAATCGATTTGCCCGTCAATATCTTTGGATAAGTCATACCTTTCAGTAAATAATTTGGCATTTTTACAGAAAAATAGTTCAAAGTATATTAATGCATTCTAAACATATATAGTGTTCTTGGAGTATCCTGAAATATAACATTTTTTTCAGGATATCAGGGCAATTTTTTTTAAATGACGTTTTCGGTCTATATTCTAAATTTATACATAACGTTTATGAAAGCTCTCCTGCTTTATTGTATTGCTAATGTATTTTTCATTCACGCATTTTTTCACATCGCTTTCTCGTTTGTGTGTGCGTGCATAAATTTTAAGAAATATCTGGGGAAATGTGACCATTTATTTTATATGTCGTTCAGGCAAAAATGAACGTTCGCTAAAACTTATCTGCATATATTATAAGGGGCAATATACAGCGAAAAATGCAATAGTTTCAGGGGTCTTCTGTGTTAATAGTGCTTTATATATTCAAGAATTGGTTATTTGCCACATGTTGAAATTGCCAACCTACAAATGATATATCAATTTGAACGTGAAGTGCTTCCACATTTCGTATATTCTTTCTTCAGTTCTGACTTGTATTGTCGGAGGTTCCAACAATTTTCCAGTATTTAATGATTTCTCAAAGAATTAAGTGACTACATAACAAAATAATTATTTTGTAATGAAATAAAACACTTTATACTGAAATGTTGTCTGAAAATTATAGAAAGACATACAAAATGTTTTAAAAACCGAATAAGGAGAATATATGTTCATATGCATAAATGTATTTTCTTATCAATATGTTAGAAAAAATTCAATCAACCTAATATATAATTATTTACCTATTCGAAAATATTTCTTATTGTTGTATACTAAACAACGGGGAACACATAAGAGGGTCATTCAATAAATAAGGTAAATTTTTCATTATAAGAATTCTAATACAGATATAAGCTTACTTTTTAATTTTTTCATTTACTTTATTTTCAAAGGGATTTCATTTTTTTTGTAGATTGAAAAGAATTTTAAGAGTTTTAAAGATTAACAAATATGGTCGACCAAGAAGCATGCTCCAGGATTGAACAAAGGTCAGTTATCATGTTTTTGGTTTCATAGGAGAATGTCAAATGAGTATGGTTCCATATGTTTTAGACAAAAAATGTCTACAATTGGGCTAAATTGTTTAAAGAAGGATATAGCAGTGTTGAAGATGAAGACAGGCCTGGGAGGCCTACAGAAGTGAGGTCTTCTGAGGTGATCAAATCAGTCAATGAACTCATTCAGTCTGACAGAAGGATGACAGTGGATAACATTGCAAGGATTTGAGCCTATCTGTTGATCAAACGCAGGGTTCATCGGTAACATGGAGTCGTCTTGCATCAAGACAACGCAAGGCCTCGCACAGCAGCCCAAACGGTGCATACATCAAAGAGCTGTGCTGAGAACTGCTTCCTCATCCCACTTAAAGCCCGGACATTGCCCCTTCAGACTTTCAATTGTTTTGTCCCTTGAATGTGTTCACGAGAGGCACCAAAGTGACGATGAAGTCAAAAAGTGCTGTAAGCTATTATCTGAGACATCAGTCCCAAAATATTTACGCTGAGGGAATACGGAAGCTTGTGCTCAGATGAGAAAAGTGTGTCACGCTGCTGGGAGTCTACGTTGGAAAATTAGAAAAAAAGTAAACTTCTATCTGCATGAGAAGTTCTTATACCGAAAAATTCAACTTATTTATTGAATGACTCTCGTAGAAGTCCTTATGCCGAAAACTTCACCTTATTTATTGAATGATCCTCGTAGAAGTTCTTATACAGAAACATTCACCTTATATATTGAATGACCCTCGTCGAATTCCTTATACCGAAAAATTCACCTTATTTATTGAATGACCCTCGTAGAAGTCCTTATTCCGAAAAATTCACCTCATTTATTGAATGACCCTCGTAGAAAACCTTATACAAAATATTCATCTTATTTAATGAATGACCCTCGTATGAGTCTCTATACTGAAAAATTCACCTTATTTATTGAATGACACTCGTAGAAGTTTTTTATACAGAAAAATTCATCTTATTTATTGAATGACCTTCGTAGTAGACTTTATACAGAAAAATTCACTTTATTTATTGAATGATCCTCGTAAAAGTTCTTATACCAAAAAATTCACCTTATTTATTGAATAACCCTTATAGAAGTTCTTATACCAAAAAAATTACCTTTATTTATTGAATGACTCTCGTAGAAGTCCTCATACCGAAAAATTCATTTTATTTATTGAATGACCCTTGTAGAAGTCCTTATACCGAAAAATTCACCTTATTTATTGAATGACCCTCGTACACATAAATATATAATCTTATATTTGTATTTGTGTGGAGTAGGCGGGCCGTTCGCTAACACAACGAAGCTGTTGGAAGTCACAAGCCAGTAGAAGTCTCTCTTCTGTCAAATTTCTAGACTTTATACTGTCTTAAAACTCCCACACTTTCCACATGGCCACGCTCATTCACCCTGACATTTTTGCTTTTTCAGGTTGTCTCTTTGTTGACCTTATCTACGGCCAAATAAATTTGTTAATCACACCCAGCCGGGCCCATCGCCTTTCAAGCCGGTTGTCACTTTTGTTGACCTTATCTACGACCGGATGTATGTGTCAATTCCCTGTTTAATGTAATACATTACATTATGATAAATGATTCTTTACTGCGATTGTAAAAATTTTATTTTTTTCATTTTTCAGTCAATAAGTTACTGATAGAAAGTTTAGTAAATACACAAAAATAGATAGAGACCTATGACAAGGATGTGTCTACTCACCGGATTTATTCAATCATTACGGTGATGTAAACCGAAGAGCATTAGAAATCGTGCCAACATCTATTGTTGTCAGTTACAATCTCAACATCATAATATATTCAGATGGCACAATGTTGTTAGTAGACACAGTTAAGAAACAACAGCAGCTCCTGCAGATAGAAAACAGAAAAGCGAGAAGAAAGAAGTAAACATAAATGTGTAAGAATACGGCATATATGATTGTCAGCGAAAGGAAGAGCTCGATATGGGAAATCAAGCAATGGTGAAGATTTATAGACCTACGTAGTGTTTTAACAGAATGAAAAATGTCACGTCGAAATCCAATGTCATTTAGACATATAATAAAATGGCTACCAAAAGAAATAAAAAAACAACAATAGGAAAATGTTATTCCAAACAAAGAACGGACTGCCTTCGTGTAATATTGGTTCTCTTATACTGAAGTACGTGTGTGCGTTGTGGTGCAGTGGATATCGATTCGGAACGATAAAGCCGCGTTCGAATTCCAGTTGAATTCTAGGAATTCACTTACACACAAATACCCCTGGGAAAGGTATTAATCCGTCTCTTCCTTCAAGTTATGGGTTGAATAACAGGACAGAATGGGTTCTGTAGCCTTGGCTGGCAACCAGTCTACCGCAGAAAGCAATGGTAATCTACTGCGGGATAATCTTCTGTCCTGTCTGTCATGTCTCTTTCGAGATATGATCGCCAAAGCGTGTTTCATGTTAGGCACTTAACTGACTGACTGAATATAATAGTTGAAAACATGATTAAGGCATCTACTGGGCATAATGTGAGGAACAGTTTTCTATTGTTATGAAGTAATAAACTGATCCCCCACTAATTATACTTAATATAATAATATAATATAA
The DNA here is from genome assembly GCA_037127315.1 of Ascarosepion bandense. NCBI lineage: Eukaryota > Metazoa > Mollusca > Cephalopoda > Sepiida > Sepiidae > Ascarosepion > Ascarosepion bandense. The sequence goes on from JBBBDQ010001099.1 coordinate 543,652, forward strand.
TTTATATCTTCTTCCTCCAGCTATGAGTTAAATGGCAGGACAAACGGGGTACCGTAGCCTTGGAGGGCAACCAGTCTACCGCAGAAATCAGTAGCAACCTACTGCAAGATAATCTTTTGCCCAGTCAGTCATGTCTCGAAAGAGACATGATCACCCAAAGCGTGTATCCCGTATGGCACTTAACTGACTGACTGATATTGAAGTGAACGCTGATAAAAGACGAGGATTTGAAGAAGAAGGAGAAGAAGAAACCACACTTATGTAGGGACAGTAATCTTCTGAAGCCTACTTAAATTGCATCAAATAAACAACCATGTGAACATCAAATTGTGTATCTGACAATAAGCTAAGTAAATGTTTACTGAATCAAACTGAGCTTAATTTTTACATAGATATAAAAGAAAAAAATACATCAAATCCCTATATAAATTTTGCGAAAAGCCAAAGATTCACATTATATAAAATACAAAAAAATCTCATCATGGTTCTTATAATGATCAATGAGAAGATGTAGGTAAACATCACGTAGACATCCTTCTCATATCTGGAAATCGGAAAAGCATTCATCTGAAGGACCCCTTTCTGACTTCCGTCAGCATGGCTGATGCTAACCTTTAGAAAAATGATTCGCCTTTTCTTCTTGGGCTAATATTAGCGTCTGGCATGAAATAGAAAGACTGTTGAAACCATTGCTAGGTCAGCTGCTAAATTGGTCGTGATAGACAATTTTTCTCTTCAGATTTTCTCTTATATATCTATGTCTAACATTCTCCCATGTTTCGAATATTGCTGCTACATATGGTTCGATGTTGCTATAATATATTTAAAGAGAGAGAGAGAGAGAGAGAGAGAGAGAGAGAGAGAGAGAGAGAGAGAGAGAATGTAACAGGAAAATGTTTAAGTCGACCAGGACATAAGGTCACACATCCTATATTTTTATTATTCTACTCTTCCACACAAATTCCACAATCTCCAAATTTTTGCTGCCAACAAACATTCTAATGAAAACCTTCTGATTCTGATAAATCTGGATAAAACTTGTCAGCTGTGGGGAGTTCGGTTATTGTTGTCGATTCCGGATGAAGAAACACACAAAATAATGAACAACAAAACTGATATGGAGATAGAAAAATAGGTTATATTGAACGTAATATACAAACTAGAACGTGTGTTAGTCAATTCTGGAATACTATTACTAGAAATAAATATATACAAGTCATTAAGTGAAATCGTTACAAATAGTATGGCTGGGTAACTTATTCTAGCTGAGTGAAGCTCAGAGCGAGTCTGGTCTCTGGGTAATTTTGGTATCTGTCGGAACACATCAATAATTGTAACGGATCACTACGATTACTCTCCACTGTAAACTGCAACTACAACTATATTTAGTCTTCCCTCCCACTAAGGGCAACATGTGACACATGGTTAGTTATAAGTGGGGCTTCCGGGCTATATGGCCCGGCCAAAAAATGTCTGCCTATTTTTGCTCAGTCGTGATTCTACCCTTCGGCAGAACCACGACTTGGTTATTGCTCTCCTCGGAAGCAGAGAGCGCCCTCTAACCGAAGGCAGAGAGCTGACAGTAACAAAGTAGCAGCTTACAAACTGCAACTACAACTATATTTAGTTGTCCCTCCCAGTAAGGGCAACATGTGACACATGGTCAGTTTATGACTGGGATTTCCGGGCTATATGGCCCGGCCAAAAAATGGCTGTCTATTTTTGCCCAGTCGTGCTTCTACCCTTCGGCGGAACCACGACTGGGTTATTGCTCTCTGCTCGGAAGCAGAGAGCACCCTCTACCCGAAGGCAGAGTGCTGACAGTGAAAAAGGCAGTTACAGCGAGGCAACTACAACTGAGATTCTGAGATTACTTTTCTCTTCATAGCAGGATTTTATGTACATTCAGTCGAGTCCATTATCATAAAAGGGGGAGATCCCACAACAGTTAAGTATGACATAAAGCCGAATCAAAGAACCACTATCTCCCTATAGCTTTAATGTAAAGCGTTGAAATATATTTTATTTTAGTTTCTATTTATAATTAATGCGATTAAAGCATAAACCTCTACTCTAATAATGAATTCTATTGTGTTTTACTCATTTTGTGGACATATTTGTATTTTTTTTTTCATCATTTTAATTCGAAATAAGAAATTGGCGAAGCCGTGTCAAAATTTTCAGTCGGGTTTGTTAAGTTCACTTAGACTTTAGAATTATACGAATTCGCATATGGCTTCTAATTTTCTTTTAGATAATAACGATTTATTGATGCATGTCGTACTAAATGTATTAGAATTCTACGAATTCGCATATGGCTTCTAATTTTCTTTTAGATAATAACGATTTATTGATGCATGTCGTACTAAATGTATTAGAATTATACGAATTCGCATATGGCTTCTAATTTTCTTTTAGATAATAACGATTTATTGATGCATGTCGTACTAAATGTATTAGAATTATACAATTCTATGGCTTCTAATTTTCTTTTAATTAACGTTTATTCATGATGATGGTTACTAAATGTTTTCTTTTAGAATTAATAACTTGCATGGCTTTTTAATTTTGTAATTAACGTTTATTGATTCATCGTACTAAATAAACTATGTCTAAGAGAATAAGAAGAGAATAAATACTTTTTGAATATAATGAACCCGACTGGATTTGGAACTCGGCACTTCGTTATACTTTGCGCCATCTACACATTCGAACTTACAACACCTGGAATTTCCAAGCATTCTCCCATCCGGGTACTGACTAGGCCCGGCGTTCCTTAACTTCAACTTCAGTGATCATACGAGTACCGGTGTTTTAACGTGACCGTAAATCCGGTTAAATACTACAATGTATTTTTGGAAAAGTATTTTTAAAGATATTTTTATACAATATTGAATCGCAAAAAAAACCCCAAAACAATTAGTTTTACAATCTAAAGTATGCTTCAACTTCGAATAAAGTAATGTGGTTGATACAATATTAAAAAAAAAGCTAAAAAGAGAAGCAACTCTGTTCTCGAAAGATAAAACATACGGATTAAATACTAAAAATGTTAATTTCGTTATCATTGTCTTCTTTTTGTTTCTTGATTTTTCTTTAAGAGAAATGTTACTTTTCTCTAGCCACATTCACTTATAAGCGCGGAATAAAAGTGATCGCTCTCGGCTCCCACATAGATTATATACTGAGCACTGTATCTGTAACTTTGGTTATGGTGAATTTTAACAGCTGCGCAAAGCTACCAATAAGGTTCAAAATATGAATACGACGACAATTCTTCTGTACTGATATTACTTGCAGGTATGCACTTGGCTGTCGACGTTACTAATTTGGTCGTAAGCAGGCAAAATTGGGCGAACAATAGAAAATCGCCTCCCTATGTCATGAAAACAAGTCGTTGAGCTGACGCACTAATGTTTACGATCGATCAACGAGAGGAAGCTTCCAATTTATTGGTATTGTTCAGCATGTGAGAAACTTGGGACTACCAAATGACATTACGTTCTATTGTTACCTAAGAAAAAATTGTTTGGTTGATACAACTGTCTTTATTGTCTGCCAAAAGAGCTTTTCTTTTTGCACCTTGGGGAGGTGTGTTTGCGTGAGTGAATTGGCACAATGCGACAATCAGAAAATTATTTTCAGAACGGAGCTGTTGAAGGTGTTAAGTAGGACTGGCATATTGCCTACTGGACCCAAACATTGCATAAGTATTTAACAATATGTGGACAAAGTAATATTTTCTCGTTTGAAATTTTGTATATTTTGGTTGATATCTGCTAAAAATATGCGAAAATCAATAAAAACTTGACTTTAAATATTGACTGATTTTTTTTCTATACTTCTGAGATGAGGTGGTATTTACATTATTTAAAATATTCTCCTCATATTTATTGTCATATTCCCGACGTTCTGACCGTTGTACGCTTCGGCCTTCTTCAGGTGATTAGAGATTCAAACCGAACCATAACCATATTAATCGCAAAATTTCATACACTGATGTCCTCAAAGGAACATGAATAAAAGCGTTTGTTAGACCAAGTGACTTGACCCAAAATGTTTGATTTCAATACCTGGCTACAGCAATGGTGAACAAATAACATTTCATTTGGGTGAAAGGGATATTATAGGGATTATCTTATCTATTATTTTCCCGTTGTAGTTGGAGTCCGTTCTAGAGAAACGTAGTTGTATATTATTGCAGGTTAACGGAATTTGGCCTTCTGGTAGATAACCCATTATAAGTCATAAAATGATTATAAAATCAAGAAAAGCAAATTGAGTTGAAAATAACATTTATATATACACATATCAATTAATGTTTTACAATTAAATTAATACTTGAATATAGGTCCAACATAGGTTAAAATGTTCATGGCAAATAATAAGCTGAAAGAGATTTAAGGCTTAAGAATATGGGGAGCGTGTAAATGAGGAATGTTTATGATGTAGTCGCTCCTTAGGTCAGTAAGCAGTTTTGAGACTGGGAAGAAGGAAGGAGAGGTGAAGGGACGAGCATAGTAGCCACTTAACTTGGTCAAGGGAGATATTAATTACTCTCGCTTGTCACCGTCTCTGCGTCGGTCTGTCTGCAGGGTGCTTTCTGACTCGGCTTTTTATATCTGCTTTTTGGATCACAGCAGCTCGTTTGGGATTTCACACTTGTATTTGATTCCGGGCTTCCCATTGGCTGATAAATAAAATTCGCGTAGGCTCGCGAAATGGAAATTTAATATTTAATTAAATTTTTATTTTTCAACCGGAACATCTGCGCGAACCTGGATGCGCACCGACGACTTTTGGTCATTTGCCTTTTTGTCGTGATAGCGCAAACATCCGGTCCTTCGCTTTTTGCTCGGTCGGTATCACCACAATATAACTACATGGCATCCGAAATTGGCATCACACATGGAATAATAATGATCTACCCCTGTGTTCAAAATAAAGGGTTTGGTTCGAAATTCCAACAAAACGGCCAAAACCCTAAGAATATAGATATAAATATGAAGAAAATCGTTCAAATAATGTAAACAATGTAAATATTACCTAAAACATCAATCAATAAATCATCGATTTGTTTCTTTGTTCACCTTATCAACCCTTTGTACGTTTATTTAAACACATTTTCACATTGCAAGTATAATTATCTTCTGAGTGCCCATTGCATAGAAATGTTTCGAGCGTAAGAATGCCTTTTTCAGGTACAACTATTAATATATATTTTGCGCATAGCTGGGTGGAGGAGATAGATTCTTACATTTTTTCTTACGAAAGGGAATGTAACGAACCCAACTAGAATTTGAACTGGGCTCTTCGATTTACAATTAACTGCCGATATTCGTTACATCAGCTTCACATCCACCGTTTTATTTTGAGAAAAATAAGCCTAAGAATTCCATGAAAATAATTTTTTCCCAAACACCAGCCGACAGTTTCTTCTGGAAATGACATTTGTTCTTCCTGCATCTGATCCTATCCATTATATTAATTTACTTTTCGGAGCTAACCAATTTTTCAATAGCAAGTTGGTATCTCCTAGTCCGAAATTGAAACTTCTCCACTTCTTTTCTGCTCTCAGCATTTGTCCATAAGGAAAACAGCGTTCTGGATTTCATTCTGGCGAAGAACTGCTAGATCATACTCAACAACACTCGTATATACGCATGGTTGTTAGATATCAGGATATTCATGAGCGAGTACGGAACCTCAAACTCTTCCATAGTCCCAACAAATTTCCGTAGTATAAAAATAATTGTTCTCCAGTGAAACAATACTTGTAGTCACGTACTAGATTTTAGAATTCACTAGTAGATGGTGGTGTGAAATATGTTTAACCTTTATGAGCTTGTAAAGATCTTCAATACAAGTGGGTGCGTACTTTCGGAATAATGCGCGTAGTCACATGCCAGATGTTACGATTTACAGGTAGATTAAAATATAATTAACCTTTATGAACATGCAAAACCTTTAACCTTTACAAGCGTGTACCATTAAAACAATACGCGTATACCTGTACTAGATGTTAAAACACACAGGTAGTCCAACACACAGGTAGTTCAAAAATATAATCAACCCTATACTCTTGCATATCTGCAAAGATCTTTAACATTTATTGGCGTGTATACCAATACGCATACGTCGTAGTAGATGTTACGATATATTGGTAGTTTTAAGTATGTTTAAACTTTAATCTTTATAATCGTGTAAAGATACACTATAACAAAGTTCTCTACTGCACGGCAGGAGCGGATTCTCACTAACCAAATAGTGGCCATCAGAAAGTAGTTTTAAAAAGTGCTCAATGCGCACCAACACAAAACATGACTGCAATGAGCACTTTTTTCAAACTACCGTCTGCTGGTCCAACCAGCAACTATTTGGCTACTACTACTACTACTACTACTACTACTACACACACACACACACACACATATATATATATATATATATACGCTGTCACATCCTGATTGAGCACTCTGGAAGAATGGTAGACTTTGAAAAAACAGTAGCTCCTCTAGCATTTAAGCATCGTTTATTCAGTAATGAATTAGAACACTCTAACTACTGGCGTATGAATACATAAATATCACACGCTAAAAAGTCAGCTTCATTCTACTCAGCGCCCATAGCTCAGAGGTAGAATCGCTGACTGACGGTAATTCGGTCGGGTTTCAATCCTGGGTAAAAAGTAGTCGGATGTCTAACCGTACTGATGAACTGTGATGCAGTGAAACAGATCTGTCTGCGGATGATTATATATATATATATATATATATATGCATGTATATGTTAAGTGAGTATTATCATTATTGTATTGATGACATGTTTCTCCAATCGCTACACTTGACAAATGTAATGTTAACTTTTCTTTCTCGACAACTTAAAACATCAAACAGGAGAAGAAAATATTTCTAGGCCAAGCCGCTTTACTTCCTGTTATTAATGTTCTGATGAATTAAATCATTTGTAATTTTCAGTCTAATTCGATGAGTACCAAAAACCTACCCGTCGAAAATAAATTGTAGTTTATAACTGCCTTAGTTGATGCGTTGAATTTTTCTATTCTGTACAACACATTGATCTGGACAGTACCAATTAATCCGATTTATCGTCAGGGGATGTCTGTGGTTTTAATTAGTACCTGACGACTTTGTTGTGTATGAAACTAAGAATTGTGCCCCCACTGAGGAAAAATGTATAATCAATATTAATATAACTTCTAGCTCTAATTTATTAGCACCAGCACTCAATATGAAAAATATATGTGTGTGTGTGTGTGTGTCTGTGCGGTGTTTGTGTGTGCCGTGTGTGCATGTGTGTGTAGATAGATAGATAGATAGATAGATAGATAGATAGATAGATAGATAGATGAACAAACTCGGATAAATAGATAGATAGAGAGATATATAAACAAACTCGGATAGATAGATAGATAGATAGATAGATAGATAGATAGATAGATAGATAGATTGATAGATAGATAGATAGATAGATAGATAGATAGATATCAGTATTTCTTGAAAGAACACCATAATTAATATACACCCGACTGCAGGGTACAACGGCCTAAACATTATGATGATAAAAACAAGAATGAAATCCGACTAAAAATACTGTATTTGTTATATTGGCATTAATTTGGGCTTTTATGCCACTTTCAGTCATTTTTATACCTGAGTACCAAATTTCTTAAAGTATCAGATTCATATAATTGTATGTTTATTTGACATGTTCTATCAAATCATGGAAGATCATAGACTATCGTGCCCAGCTAAAAAAAAACCCTGTAGTTTTTGTTATAAAAAGTAAAGTATTTATTTGAATCGGTATACACACACAATCGTTAATTTTCTGTTTCTGTTTGATCTCCTGGCATTAGATATGTCATGTGCGTGTTAAATTCTACTCATTTAAACTCAGTTAAGTGCCATACGTGATACACGCTTGGGCGATTATGTCCCGAAAGAGATGACTGACTTGGCAGAAGATTTTCCCGCAGTAAGGCTGAAGAACCCAAATCTGTCTTACTATTTAACCCATAGCTATGGGGAGAAACGAAGGATTAGCACTTTTCTCAAGGGTATTTGCGCATAAGTGAATGTAAAGAATTTGAGTGGAATTTGAACTTATATCAGTATACCTGCCCGAAATTCCATCTCTTTCTTTCCTAGTGCAATTATAAATTTGCTTGTTAATTACATTTTGCTTCACATTTCCTCGTTATTTGCACGTTGTATCCATGGTTTTCTTAGCATTGGCCTGTTGAGCCGCATCTCTATTGCCTGAAATGGCATTTTCATCTTTACAGACACTGTTTAGTATTCCCTGTTATAGAGATTGGATATTACATAAAAGTTCAGCCCACTTTTAGTTGTTGGCGTTTTACAATTTAAATGTTCATTGTTTAATTTCTCGATGATGTATTTCACTATTCGTAAACAACTTCGCATTTCAGCGCCATATGTTCTGACTTAAGGCGTACATAGTTAGATTTCAGTACTTTCTTGAATTTGACATCTTTAGGACGCTTTTTTTGCTGATAATCATGCAGTTTGTCATTTTAAGGTAGAATATTTGATTTTCGTACCGCTATTACTTTGTTTTAGTTATATTTCTGAACCTACCATCGCTAATTCCCATATGTGTTTTTAAAGGAAGGTACGTGTTGTTTTATGCACTTAACTTCCTTTAAGCCCCTTTATTGTGAGTAGTTTTTAAAAAATCCAACTTGCAGTTAAACATTATTTACATATTTCAGTATTGTGTGATTCCACTATGTACCTTACTAAGACAAAATAATTTTCTTTAAAATTTAATTAATTACAATGTTTCATTCATAACTTATACTCCAACATCATAAAAAAAATTATTTTACTAAAATAAATGACCCACACAATACTTAATTGTTGTTCTTCATACAACATAACTAAGTATATTATAATTATTTAATCCTAATTATGACCTAACCATTACAGCCCCTTTACTCATAGATATTAGTAAAAAATCTTTTGTAAAATAAAAAAAAGTAAAAACCAAATTCAAGTTAAAAATTATTGTCTACTCATAAAAATATATAAGGTCTCTCGATGTATCTTACTCAGACAAAATTAAAAAGTGACATATCTAGATCCAAGCCATCTTGCCCCCTTTCATAACCCCAAAATTAAATCTCGTGGTTACATAATTCTCAATTTTCATTTAACAAATTGACAATTGGCATTTTCTCCAAGTATTACTCACTAATTTTCTAAAAAACCATGAATTCACCTTATATTTAAAAATAAATCATTTTTACCATTTATTTTAACACATCACCTGAAGAGGAACAGTTTTTTTCTGAAACATGAAAATTTTTGTGTAGTGATATTATGCTTTTATAAACCAGTGTAATAAAAAATTAAAGTATTAAGCTCTACTCTGTATAGAGCACTCTTTATTAAATTAAGTGCTTGATCAATGGATTTTAATCTACGTGTTCTAACACTTTATATATATATATATATATATATATATATATATATATATATATATATATATATATAAATGCACAGCAGTCTTTATTACAAGGGAGATTATATATATATATGCTATTGGACGTGTGTATAATAATAATGTACACGGTAAAAAAAAGTCTGCCTCCTTTTATCGAGAGCCCATAGCTCAGTGGTAGAATCGCCGACTGACGCCAATTCGGTCGGGTTTCAATCCTGGGTAAAAAACAATCGAATCTCTAAACATACTGATGAGCTTTGATACAGCAAAACAGATCTGTCTGTGGATGACTATATATATATATATATATATATATATATAGAGAGAGAGAGAGAGAGAGAGAGAGATCACGTTATTATATATATATATAGTGATCATATTATATTAGATAGGATTGGGCTACTTAAATGTAATTGAATCTTCGCTATTTTATTGAGGCTGTGTAACCATTTCTGTAAAAGAGTTCTTTTTTGCACCCTTTCCATTTTGCTTTTAATTCCCATCCAAATCGTCTCGTATTTCTCTTAGGATCGTCTCTTATGTAATTTGAATAAATCCTGTATAAAAACACAGACGAGATTCGACTGAACAAGACATAATTCAATATGGACACATATGTTTGCTGACTAAAAGATATGAAAGTGTACGAGATTTCAATAGCTGGTATTTAAGGAAAATTACCTAGTGTATCAGAGTTCGTTCGAGCATTTGCCTGACATAATGGTTGTTGGCTCAATCTTTGGATTGAGCAATTTGTACTTGGACTTAGTGGAAACGAGCAGTATTATAACCAAACGACATACCTCTTCACAAGGTCAGTGGATTGAGAACTGGTTTCTACTTCCCTAGATTAAATAGATGGTTCCGTTCACAAATACGGGTAGGTATATAGAAGACCGGAGCGTACGACGGCGTAAATGATGTGATAAAAACGTCAAAGACGAAGAAAATAGTGCGAATATATATGTGTAATGTCGTATTCCTCGTTCCCGGTATATTTATCGAGGTCGTGAAGGCTGTCTGCTAAATAAATTTGTACTTGTGGGATTGTATTTTCGCAGAGTTGTCGGTGCATCTTCATGTGTACATTTACGAAACGTAATAAAATAATGAGCACATAATCAGTTATACAATATCAGCTACAAAATGGCATCTTTCATTATTATTAATCATATACAAAATGACACTTTAAGGACGAAATGGAAAAAAGAATGCAATTTTGTTTTTAGTTTTGTTTGTATATATCGTGACTAATTGAATAGGGCACATTCGTTTTCGTCAATTCAAAGTCTTTGGAGAGAAAAAATAATTGTGTGTAGTTATTTTGCTGCAAATTGGTGATTCTATATTTTGTTCTGTGACCTTCTGATTTCTTTTCGTTGTTCGTTTCTGTATTCCCTATGAGAGAAATCTCATTGTCTTTGAATAGATCTATATAGTGAATTCGCTTGTGTAGTCATTGTTTTATATTATTTTTCCTCTGCTCAATTTGTTAGTTTTCTAATAGATAATTGTATTATATTAGAAGTCTTTGTCAAAAAAGAAAGCGATGCGTGAAAAGCAACGTATAACAAATAACAATATTTCCACACATAGTATTTATGTTTAGCCGTCATAAGTTCTCCGCTTATGTAGCTGAAATGGAACATGCATCTGCCAGTAGAAGGTTACAGGTAATGCATTATTATATCAAAATATACAATGACTAGCAGTATAGCTCGGCGTTGCTCGGGTGTAATGAAAGCTTTAAAACTATTTCATGGTCCTGAAGCTCAGACTCTTTGGACGTTGGCACGAAAGACTAAAAAGCAATAGTTGTTTCCAATTAAAGAGAAACCGTAGGCTGAAAAAAAATGAATGGATGTAAGTCAAATTTTGATTTGCTGGTATCGACATCAAATAATTTTTTTCGTCGTAAACTGAATTTTGAAGGCTAAATAAGTCCTCTGAGTAAATGGTATCATGGCTGAGACTAAGAACTACAATTGTACCTACTTAGATCCAAACCTGAAGCAAAACTAAAATAAAAGGGCTGAAAAAATATAAACATACAGGCAGATAAACAGACACACACACAAACATTTTGCCTTATATATATATATATATATTATCGATTTTCTGCACTATTGTAAGAACTGCAACCTTGAAACTTCTGAATATCGTTTCTTATGTTTTTGTCTATGAGTGTATGAAATTTGATTAAAATCGGACCACTCCTTCTATAACCTGATTTTTTCGATTATCGATTATCGATATTTATCGGGGGTACCTCGACACAAAACTTAGCTTAGAACACTCGCAGACGCGTATAGCACAACTGTGTAAATTTTCAAGAAAACGGTTCAGCCGTTTCGGAGTCTATAGGTAACGGACACACACACACATACACACAGACAAAATTTCATTTATAAATAAGTTTAGATATATATGATATTTATTATTAGTTACGTTTACTCAAAAATGTGCGTGTGTGTATTATAATTGTCGTGGATTCTTGTTTATAAACCACACAAAATAATAATAACAAAAAACAGATATGAGAGATAAAATATAAGTATATTAAACAAAATATATACACCCTAGAACACGGGTTAGTAGATTAAGGAATACTAGGAATAATGTTAGTAAGAATCAAAAATATACAATCTTGTAGATAAGAAGTAAGACCGGGTAATAAGTCTATATTCTTACTGACCAACTAAATTCAGACACTCACACCGTTCCCTGTATAGGCCAGATTATTTGTATACCTTAGAAGAGTTCCTTTATTGTGCAATAACAAAGTGGTGATCCCCAACAGTAATCCTAAGTAACGAAACTGCTATTGTGCAAGTGGAATTTCCACATCTTACAAGGCCCGAGGGGCATGCCTCCACATCCTACAAGGACCGACGCTCTTTCTGATCTTCATAAATGATCTCCTAGACGTGATCAAACCCCAAGTAGGCATCTACGCAGATGACACTAGAATTTACACCCGCATCAGTAAGAAATCCGGCGGGGCGGACAAACATAACCTCGCTGCTGATTTTGAGAAGGACCCACACTCAGTTATAGACTGGGGTAAGAAGTGACCTGTAAATTTCAATACTTCTAAACAAAACTGCTATCTGTCAACCATCACAGGCAACCTCCCTTGCCCCCCGTAAGCATAGGCAAAGCGAGTCTCCCTGAAAGCAAAAAACTTGCGGCTCCTCGGCCATACCCTATCTGCCGACCTCAAGTGGAATCATTAACTTCCGTCAATAGCTAAATCCACTGCTAAGTAGGTTGGGTGACTGTGTCGGACCAGGAAGTTTTTCCGCCTGAATCAATCTTGCACATATACAAATCAACCATCCGTCCGTGCATATAATACTGCTGCCATATATGGTCAGGCGCCCCTGCTGTTCATCTCAGTGTCCACGACAAGCCCCAAAGAAGAATCTCTAATGTGATAGGTCCCGACTTGGTAGCTCGACTCCAACAACTTTTTTACCGGCGCAATGTGGTTTCCCTCTGTCTATTCTACAAATATTTTCATGACCTCTGCTCCGACGAACATAAGTCACTAGTGCCCTCGCCACAAGAATTTAATCGTGTAATCAGACTGGTAACAAACTCCCACCCATTTACAGTTAGATCAACCAAATGCAGCTGACAATTCGACTGCAGCTTCTTTTATCCAACTTCCCACCTATAGAACTCCCTTCCATATACTTGCTTTCCTGACAGCTACAACCTCCAGGAATTTAAATGCAATGTCAATTTCCATCTCTTATCCACTTAACTCCAGTCCATTTTACATCACCCCGTCGATTTTGTTCTTATTCCTTTCTCTCTACTTTCGCAACTGTCTTGACACTAGTGTTGCCATCCTTCTCCTGCCCTTTCTTTGACACACCCTGTAACTTTCTTCTAACTTTACAGTCTAAACGTTTACTCTCATGCAGCCCTTGCGCATCAGTGGCGGTACTGCCTTGTTTGGGATATTTTAAATCTAAAGGTATGATCACACAGGTAAATCACAAAAACCCGATCCTTATTAATATTAATTTCATTAATATTAAAATTGATCAAGGTGGAGGGTTCGATGCAAATATTATATTCTATTTACAGAGCCAAATATGAAAAAATAACATTTTCGTTTCGCCGTTGCTGAAAAGGTGAGTATTTCATCATAGAAATGGCTATTCAACGTATTTAAATATCGAACATTTTTGTTTTATTTTATATATAACATTGTGAGGAAAACCCAACACATATTTAGACGGTTATAAATAAGGAGTTTTGCGAAATATATACAGATTTATAACCGTCTAAATATAAGTTGAGGTTTCGCTCTCAATATTTTCAGGATAAAAGCCATCAAGCTCTCTATTTTTAACTCTTTAATATTTCATGTTAAGGAGATAAAATCTTTTGAATTATCCACTTCGTCTTTACGGCTCTGCAATTCTCTCATATATGCACACACACACACACACACACACACACACACACACACACACACACACACATATATATATACATATATACTTGCTTTTTGTTTCAGGTTACACGCTCGGGATTTTTTCTTTGGGTTCCGTACTTTAAGCGAAGTTCAAGTGCTTAGCTTGTTCTTTTTTTATTACCATTTTTCCTTCCGCGTATGTACTCGGAGGTTTTTTCGAAACGAGTATAACGAAAAATTTACATTTATATATATATATATATATATATATATATATATATAGATAGATAGATAGATAATGTATAGGTCTGTGTATGTATGTGTGTACATACTTGCAAATAATAACTCCGTCTTTATATTTTGGTGACTGCTTGTACATACGTAAGACTGATATTAAAAGTTTATATTGAGGAAATTTCCGAAACACCGTCCAACATTTTGCTTTCTTTCAAAACGAGCAGATTTTACTTACTGGCTCATTCTTTGCTGAAAAAATATGAACGATCTCGTTTTCCGTATAGCAGTAAATCTTCCTGCAGACGACATGTGAGAAACAAGGAAGATTTAGCAAATGTAGGAACTGCAATGGAAAGAATTCTCTTAATTAATTCAAGTGAAATTTAAGAGGCACATCATGGAAAAAGGAGGCCTGGAAAATTTGGGATTTACGCGACATAGTCAGTCAGTTAACTGCCATACGTGATAAACGCATGGGCGATCATCTCTCGAAAGAGACATGACTGACTGGGCAGAAGATTATCCCGCACTAGGTTGCCATTGCTTTCTGTGGTAGACTGGTTGCCGACCAAGGGTATAGAACCCAATTTGTCTTGTTATTTAATCCATAACTGGAGGGAAGAGACGGATAAATACCTTTCCCAAGGGTATTTGCGCGTAAGTGAATAAAATGGATTTAGCTGGAATTCGAACTCGGCTCCGCGGTTTCCCCTTCCGAGCCGATATCCACTGTACCACAACGCACATCCACGAGACATACTAAAAGTAAAATAAAAAGAAAGAAAAAAGCAATTACATAATTAAAAATTTTGAATGAATGAATTTTGGAAGAAGAGGAAATAGTAGTAATAAAAGGACACGACACGTAAACTATGTGTATAGCTGCATAATAATGCCTTTTTTTTTTTCGTATGCATCCTCTTTTATTCCCAATAGGACAATTTCGCTAGAAACAAAGAAGAGAATACTGGATTGCTATGTGATGTTGGTTCTTCAATATGGCAGTGAATGCTGGACTATATCATCAATGATGAAGGAAAACCTTGAAGCAACTGAAATGTGTTTCTACATAAGAATGCTGCAAATATTATGGATCGAGCATGCAAGCAATGATGAGGTCTTGGAAATGATGGAAACAAAAAGGAAGTTAATACTGAGCATCAGGAAAAGACAGCTGAAGTTCCTCGGACATGCAATGAGTAAGGAGGGCTTGGAGAACCTGATACTAACAGGCCAGATAGAGTGGGAAATGAGACAGGGAAAAGCAGCGGATAACATATTTGAAGGACCTAATCAGGTGGATGATGGAACGAAGGTTGCATGGTGTAACAGGAGAACGCGTGCTAAGAGCGACCAGGGATAGGGAAGCGTGGAAAGCCATGATCGCTTACGTCCTGAAAAGACAGGGCACATAGAAAAAGAAGAAGAACCAACTGTGTCCTATCGGCATTATTGACTTGCTTAGGCTGAAATGATTAAATATGCTTTCATGTAAAATTTCTTTAGTGTTTATTTTCATGTTACACCAGAAAATATATACAGCTGAATATTTATATATTCATTCAAGAATCTTAATTAACAGATCTGTATCTTGATTGGTAGAAAGTAGTTGAATTTATATCTGAAATTGTAAATTGCTCGAATTAAGTGATTAACAGCAATCATTGAATGTAATACGTTGGAAAAGAAATCCATGATTTCAAATACATACTTGTGACTTAAATTACTTTTTTCATTATTACTTTTTAAAAGCGTGTTTGTTTAGAGATAGAATGGGAGACCTGAAGAAATGTGATTCGACAGAAGAATGCTGAGAATATCAAGCAACGAGAACATTTTAAGAAAATAGAAACTTGAACGAATCAAAAAGAAGGGCAGTTAAAATGTTTGGAGCACATAATGTGGAAAGGGGGCCCGAAAAATTTGACACACACACACACGACATACGGAATACATGAAAGTTTGTAAAAAACAGGATGATGGATTTGATTTTTTGGGGGGGTTGGTTGTTTTATGGGATATCAACATCGGCGGGTCATTTATTGCCAACTAAATTTTATTTGTCTATTGCTGGTAATACCTTTTTCTTTCAACAATTTATTGTTGTTTTTATATAGGTTTTGTGTCTAGTAATACTTTTTTCTTTGCGAGTATCAAGATTCATTGTGACTTGTTTTTAAGTGCAGCGTCCCCAAGTTCTACCCTGTTATTTAACCCATAACTGGAGGGAAGGGACGGATTAATAGCTTTCCCAAGGGGACCAGTGAATGCAGGGTATTCAACTGGAATTCGAACTCGGCTCACCGATTTCTCTTTCCGAGCCGATATCCACTGCACCACAACGCACATCCGTCAGTAAACGCTTACAGCACCTGGCATTCTCAAGCAGTCACCCATCTAAGTACTGACCAAGCACAACGTTGCTTAACTTCGGTGATCGAGCGAGAACCGTTGTATTCAACGTGATATGGCCGTAAGGCTAAAACAGGATGAACTTAATAAACAAGCATTTATAAATGCATATAAGTTCAGGACGTGGAAATGAAAATAAAATAGCAAATATTCCTAAAGCTTACAAAGGAAAATATATTTTGAATAGCATTGATCGCGAATGAAGAGGCATGTCACACGGAAGAAGAGAAAAACAAGGTTTAAACATATGCCTATATAAATTTATATCTATATCTCTCTGTTCTCTCTCTCTCTCTCTCTATCTCTCCTGCTCTGCTTACGTATTGAGCGCTTTTTTGTTATAGATTACTCGTCTCGGGTTTTCTTCTTTGGGCTACGTACTTTGACTGATGTTCACGTGCTTAGCTCTTTCTTTTTTTACATCCATTTTTTCCTTCCGCATATATACTCGGAGGGTTTTTCGAAACGAGTATAGGGATGAGTTTACACACACACACATATATATATTGTATATCGAAATTCTTTTAGAACATCTTCAGATGAGCTACTCACATAAAATCAAGTCCATATAAATATATCTCCGCAAATTCTTAGTTTTTGAGTTAAGAATTTTAAAGAGAATATTTCGGTAGATGGTGTTTTGTTGGCATAAAGTCTAGGTTACATTTGTCGTTCGTGTATTTTTGTGGATAGTCTGTTTTTAATGTTTACCGTGTGTCGTAGTGAGTTAAATGAGAGATGTTCCGTTTAACAATGGCAGGATATTCATATCGTGAGCAGGCAGTTAAGTTATATTTGTTATTCGTGTATATTTTCGGCTAGTCTGTCTTTTACGTTTAAATTGTGTAGTAGTGCGTTAACAGGATATTCATATCTTGAGCAGGCAGATAAATTACATTTGTCATTCGTGTACGTTTGTGGCTAGTCTGTTTTCAATGTTTACCGTGTTTCCTAGTGAGTTGACTGAGAAGAGTTCCGTTTAGCAATGGCGGGATATTCATATCGTGAGTAGGCATATATGATTTTTGCACCAACCCGCGAATGGTAATGAACATGGCCGTATCTGACTACCGGGCACACCGGGCACGGGTCCAGGCCGATCTGTGCAATCATAGTGAAAATCCGGGCAAGGAAAAATGTCTTCGTCATAAATCAAGCTAAACAATTCACGAAGAAAGAAAGAAAGAAAGAAAGAAAGAAAGAATGAAAAACGAAGAAAATATCCGAATGAACGCAGTAAAAATCTGTTTATTTATTAATTTTGGGAGAAAAGATTGATTATACTCAGAAAGTACGAACCCGATTTCCTGCTTTCGTTCACGTACTGTGCCTAATTTCCATTGGAATAGCCGAAAAAATCCGCAAAAATCATAGTTTCTGGAAACGGATGACACTGATGACGTCATCACATTGTCAACTAATAAATCCGGGCAATTTTCTCTGTGCCCGGTGATTTTTAGCATCAGCTACGGCCCTGGTAACGAACACGAGTCTTTGAAAAAAGATCCACTATTTTTCTCAAGAATGCATGGCAATTCACAGTGATAAAGCAATATGAATCTACGAAAAGCCAGTATAGCCTAATTCCGGAAGGGACCTTATAAATGTTTTTTGTTTTTAAAATGAAAACGCATGATTCATTGATAAAGCATGAATCCTGCGATAAATAATTTCCTAATTTTCATCTTTTCAAAAAAAACAAAAAAACAAAAAAAAAAAAACAGAAGAAAAACTTGAACGCTTTTTTTTTCAAAGTAGCCAGATGATATCAATTTTGGAAATAGATTTAAAAGAATATTCAAATGTCAATGGAGTAAAAATTGCTGAGCTATAAATATTAGATATCAACATCACTTAATATTCTGTCATTGGTTGAGTCGAATGTCTGCACATATAATAAAAGTAGAAACTGAATAAAAGCCCCTCAATTATTTACTAAATAAGGTTTCAAGAGGGCAGAATGAAAATGGCGACAGTTTTAATAAAGTTGTGGCTGAAATTGATAACTCAATGCATCCGTCTAATCCTGAATGCAGACCGAGCAAAATTGAAATAGAAGATTAAATTTTAGCGATGATCTTTGTGAGTTTTCTTGCATAAGCGGAGTCAACATATCGAATAAGAGATAATGGTAAGTTTTGAAACGTTCTTAATCTTATTTATTCTTCTGTATCAGTTTTTTTAATGGCAGAGTGCATATTTTATTTAACTAACCTTTCAAAAACACAAGACGGTAGATGAAAGTTATACTGTTTTATGAAAAGAAACAGCATTTATTCAAAGATACATATCCGAAAAATAAAGTTTTTAGTAGTATGGCATATATACCGATAAAATATAGCAACAAGGTAGGCTATGTGGAATCTGTCGGTCCCGAATGTACGTGAATTTGCACCGAAAGGGTTATGCCTCAGCTGCAGGTTGTCTTCTCCAGGGAGCAGGCCTTGGCAGGGTTTTATAAGAGATTGGCTGTTGTCCAGGCAACACGTGTTCCTTCTTTTCACCCCTGAGGGAAAGGTAGAAACTAATATATCTTGGTATCAGTGCTGTCAAAGGACTTACAAGAATTCAGTTAAACATAGCATTGTCTTTTCTTAGGGACTCGGGCTCCAGATTTATCCTCAGGGTTTACTCCTGAGGAATTTTTCCAAGGATTGGGTATGGACGCAAGACAGAAGAGATTTAAAACCCAAGATTTCCATCTTTAAGCTACTCTGTTTTGACGATAGTGATTCGCTGAATTGATATTTGTTTTGCATACACCATGTGTAAGGCAAGAAGTTGCAGGACAAACGGAATTAAATTGTACTGTCTTTACGCAATGGAACAGATACGATAATTAAAACAGAATGGAAGTAGAGAGTTTTTTTTAGTCTTCTTTAGTCTTTTGACGTAAATAAGTACAACTTCAATTTAAGTTAACGGAAGTGCATTGTGGTACAGTGGATATCGGCTCAGAATGAGAAATCGGGGAGCCGAGTTCGAATTCCAGTTGAATTTATTGCATTCACTTACGCACAAATACCCTTGGGAAAGGTACTGATCCATCTCCTCCCTCCAGTTATTGGTCAAATAATAGGACAGATTGGGTTCTATAGTCTTGGTCAGCAATCAGTCTACCGCAGAAAGCAATGGCAACCTACTGCGGGATATTCTTCCGCCCTGTCAGACATGTCTCTTTCCAGACATGATCACCCAAGCGTGTTTCACGTATGGCATTTAACTGACTGATCTAATTAACCAGGAAGATCTACTGGAATTAGTTAAAATAAATGTAATATTCTATCTGACTATCACATTTTCTTTAGCGTTCAAATGATAATGGTTATATTTTTGCTCGTATCTTTATTCAGTCTTTATAAACATCTATTTATAAAAGTTATCATTTTGTTGAAATGTCCAAAATAACCTGTACTGATACTTCCCTGGGAAATATATAGAAAAGTTTTTGAGAATATATTTATAATAGAGTCTCAAAGATTAGGGAATATCTGGAAACAATACAGTAAATAAATTGCTGAATAATGCCCAAATCAAAACATATTTTCTACTAGCAGTATAGCCCAGCGTTGCTCGGGTGTAATGAGAGCTTTAAAACTAATCCACGGTCCTGGAACTCAGACTCTTTGGACGTTGGCACGAAAGACTAAAAAGCAATAGTTGTTTCCAGTTAAAGCGAAACCGTAGACTGAAAGAAAAATGAATGGATGAAAGTCAAATTTTGATTTCCTGGTATCGATATCAAGTTTTTTGCACTATTGTAAGAACTGCAACCTTGAAGCTTCTGAATATCGTTTCTTATGTCTTTGTCTATGAGTGTGTATCAAATTTGATTAAAATCGGACCATTCATTCTATAACCCGATTTTTTCGATTATCGATTTTCGATATTTATCGGGGGTACCTCGACACAAAACCTAGCTAAGAACACTCGCAGACGCTTATAGTACAACTGTAGAAAATTTTTAAGAAAATCGGTTCAGTCGTTTCGGAATCTATAGGTAACGGACACACACACACACACACACACACACACACACACACACACACACACACACACACACACACACAGTTCCAATTATAAATAAGGTTAGATTTGCTTAATATTCTTAAAGGAAAATTGGCCAATTTTATAATATTTACTTAATTAACACTTTCACTAAACTAACATATTTACCGTAAACTTAGTTATAACTTATTTGATTTTCCGAAATGTACGTACGCTTAGATAGTTTCCTATATTCCTGTATTCATATGATTGAAAGTTAGGTTTGCATTTATTCTGTCCTAAAACTTTAAAATAGGCAAAAATATGGCTGCCCATAAAGAATGAATTATTCCGAACCTTGTTGTCTCATGAGAGATAAAATGAGATATTGATTGGCATGTAGAAGACGACGTTGAAAGCGAGCGATTTGTTTTCGTCATGAAACCTAAGAACGGATACCAAGATTCACAAGATGCTAATAAAGAAGGAAAACAAAGTATTCCATAGACATTTGTGCAGAGATCGCTAGGACAAAGGTTAAGGCATTCATAGACAGATAAACAGATCCCGTGGGCAATGCAGTTGTTTTTAGAGGTTTCCTTGTCTATCGTATTAAAAAAAAGGCAAGGGACGAAATACAATATTTTAAGCAGGCCATTCAATGGAAACATTTGCACACACGGCATACAGACTTCTTGACTAATCATAGAGGTGGAAGAGAGCATTGGGTCTTCAAATTGCAGTGAACCTACCTTATTTCAATATTGACGTTGGAAAGTTAGTCTGTTAGTCTCATAACAAACACTAGCCTCAAGTTCTATGTGCATTCACAGAATTTCAGCATCAATCAAATATAAAATAAGTTAGATAAATATATCGATAGGTCGATAGGTATCGCCGGAATGAGATAGATAGACAGATAAACAATTATATGTATATAACAAAAATATATAATTATATATAATAAGAATATATATATAATTTTTTTAATCGTATCACCCAGAGCAAGGCCGCAACGCCACTGGCGTGCAGGAGGCTACGTAATAGTGAGAAGATTGGAAAAGAGAAAGCCGGAAACCACATCCTAAACATGGAACAAGAGATGAGCCTCTTAACCTGTTCAATAGACGTGGGTGGAGTGTGAACCGGGCGATAGATAGATCTACTCCAATTGAAAAAAGTGAGAAGATTGGAAAAGAGAAAGCCGGAAACCACATCCTAAACAGGGAACAAGGGATGAGCCTCTTAACCTGTTCAATAGACGTGGGTGGAGTGTGAACCGGGCGATAGATTTATCTACTCCAATAATCGTTTCACCCCAACCAACGCACACCCGCCACTGGTCACAAGCGGTTACATTGAGAGAAAAAATCAGCGTACAGAGTATGTAGAAGAAAAGATAAGAGAAATATGGGAATCAAGGAGACATGATGGCAATTGACCTTGCATTTAAACTTTTGGAGATTGTAGCTATTAGGGAAGCAATTATTAGGAAGAGAATTCCAATGCCGGGAAGTGCAAGAAAAGAAACTGATAGAATAGAAGTGGCGGTTTAATTTGATGGTAAAAGGTTGGAACTTAAATACCGATCTCGTAGTATGAAAAAAATTTACTGGCCTGACACAATAACACAACTTTCTTAGCGGTAGAAGAAGCTATTGTTTCGCTGTAGTCGATCCCTGCCAAGATCGGTTGAGAGAACAAAGCCAATGAGGCATTACTTTCTGGGAGACTATTGCCATCCATTGGGAAAGTTTCTCTGTGGTGATTAAAGTAGAACTGCTTCGTTTTGAAATCATAAAATTTACGAGTCATTTCCTATCTCAGTTCATCACAGATTGGAGGACTTTTCAAGAGCAACGGCAAGGTAGATTTCTTATTGAGACGCGAGTAAATGATGGTGTCATCTATATAGATACCTACTTGTGAACTGATTTTATCAGGAAGATAAAAAAAGCGTAGACCATAAAATAAACCCTTGAGGTACGCTCACGTTCGTATGAAAGAATCTGGAGGCATTCTTGTTCAAAACGACCTTTATTTCAAGATTCAGTAGAAACGATCAGATTGAATCTAACAATCATCCAGAAATAGCGCAGCTCCGTAGTTTGCCAAACGTTTGACACATCAGCAGTAGACCTAGTGAAGTGGAATCGATACTGCTTGTCAGGGAGTGGTTTTGGGGATGTGAGATGATAAGTTATTTCAGTTTTGATAATAGACTCAAAAACCTAAACAAAAAGCGGTAAGAGGCTGATAAAGTGATAATTGGAGGGACCATAGAGCTGCCCAGTGTTTTTAATAGCAGAGACTACAGACACAGATTTGTAACAAACAGGAAAGCAGGAAGTGGCGAGGCATTCGTTACAGAATTTAGGGAGGGCAGCGGGGAGTTCAGGGGCATATTTATTTACGAAGGTGACTGAGATTTCATCATCTTCATTTGCCTTATAGGAGTCAAGCTTAGAAATTATGTTACAGACGAGAAACGTCATATATATATATTACTCAGTTGAGCCCCATTTCTAGTTGAGAAGTCGGGTCTGGGTACGCCAGAAGAGTCAAGTGTAGAGTTGGAAGAGAATTAGCGAGCAAAGCACTCAACAGGCAGATAATTGCCAAAAGGAGGTAGACAGATGTTAAAAGAATTAGATAGATAGATAGATAGATAGATAGATAGATAGATAGATAGATATTAACAGAATTAGAAAAATAGCATCACTATTAAATATATAGATATTAATAGAAAGAGATTACTAGAATATTATTGATAAAAATTTCGAGAATAAAATTTAGTTTTTAGGCTATTTACAATAACTGATGTAACCATTTGTAAAATTCTCGCGTGAGAGGGATCTTTTATGAATGTGTAATTTTTAAAATTAAGAAAAGTTACTTAAATGTCTTAGAACAATTCCATTCATGATTGTATTATGCTAGTATGTATTTGATGGTATGGCTATATTTGGACATAGTTTCTGTTCTTTCATTTAATCTAAATGTAAGAAGACCAACAAATAACTACAAGGATTATGCAATCATGGACGAAAGCGTTTACAAACGGTAAAATTAGCTAAAGTAAATCGCCTGAAGACATCCAAAAGTAGAAACCCGGTTCGCGAAATAACTCGTTTTCAAATGAAAAATATTAAAAATAATTTACAGTATAATTGTATTGAGCATTTTTAATACAACTGAGGACTGGTCTAATTTACCTATGAACAAAAGCTAAGTAAATAATTAATATATATATATATATATATATATATATATATATATATATATATAC
>JBBBDQ010001099.1:572500-760000 GCA_037127315.1 Ascarosepion bandense
ATTAGGCAACCCCATTGTTTTAAAAAAAATTATGTATTTCATATTTTTGTAGTATTTATTGCGTAAATCATTTCAATGATAAATATTAAGATGGACAAACTAATCCGCAATACTCTAATATTGTGGGTTATTTATTAAACTGGAAGCATATAAAATAACAATAATAATAGTAATAGTAATGAAAATGAGGCATGCATTTCACACTGTGGGTTGAATAGAAACTGGAGAGATTGGAAAATTAGTATGAGTATAAATCTGCTGCAATTGTAAAGAATAAAAGTGTAAAGTTTCCTGAGACTTCACCGTAAAATATGACAATGTCATTGAATTAAGAAGGTCAGATATTATTATCCAGAAAGAAGACACTGTTGAATCATCAATATGGCCGTACGAATGATGGTAATGGAGTGGTTAAGTAAAACAGTCGGAGAAAAAATAGCAAGATTCAAAACATATGCTAGAATGCTCGTGAGAGTTTTAGAAGGTAGAAATAATTCCTGTTGTTGATAAAATCCGAAAATAACATAAAAATGACATCCAAAAATGACATTGTTTGGGACAGGCAAAATTCGGAGAATTGTTTTGTTTATTCAAATAGGTGAAGACATGACAAGACGCGCTCCTGATAGTTAAATTACGGTATAAAATCTTCTTGAGACAGCAACAACAACAACAACAATAATAATAAGAAGAAGAATATTAACAGTATGTAGTTTTGGAGGGAATACAAAACTCTAACCTGAATCACACTGAAAATATTTTCTTTAGTCATGAAAACAACTGGAAAGAAAAAATGGAATTCAATGAATATTCTTGTTTTGCATTAATCTGTCAGATATTTGAAGACGGATAATCTGTAGTATTTTTCTTTGTCATGTACTGAAGCGATTACTAAAAGAATATGTTATTTTTATCGTCGGCGCAACTTTCATTAAAGTAAATTCATTCAAGATTAAAAATAAAACAGATAAAAAAAGCTTGGTAAGCACATTAGTGCCAAAATCGAACATATGCAATAATATCATAACACAAAAATATGTATACGAATAACTGTCACCCAATATCATGAATATTTTATTATTTTATCAAACGATTTCTTTCGTTTGTAGCTTGCATTTATAGATGGCCTCAAGAGGAGTAAATTAGTATTTAAATATATTTATTATCATGATTATTAAAGGACACGGTCGTGGATATCAAAATCAAAAGTGTTTTTTATGCAATTATAAAAATGCTATAAACATAACTGGGTTCTGGAAAATATTTTTACATGAATATTGAAATCTTTTAGCGAAATGTTTCGATACAAATATATCGAAGAGAATTCACTAATTATGACTTGTCGCAGCTACGGTTTTTTTACATTAAGACTAAAATGGTGAACTTTTCTAGTATATTGCGTTTATTAAAAAATAAAACTCCATTTATTTGTAGAATTTTTACGTATATTTAATATTTCATGCGATATGAATCAACAGTCAATGACAAAAAATTAGTTGATAATAGATATTTCTTTGTATTATTAATATGTATTATGCGAATAAAAATATAAAATTTGACCTTAGAACTGTTTGACTCTTGATACGTCAAATCTTTATTAAATATATGTTAGCCCCAAACCTTTTCAATTATATTGAATCATATTGATTTACGCGGATTGTGGCTAACCCATAGTTTCTCGTAATTGTTTATACGCAAACTGATTGTTTATTTTTATTACTAATATGTATTTTGCAAATAAATATATGAAATTCGACCTTAATTAGAACTGTTTCACTCTTGATACAACAGGTCGCTTGCCCAGCTGCTCATGTCTTCTTCTTCTTCTATGTGCCCTGTCCCTTCAGGACGTAGGCGATCATGGTCCTCCACGTCTCCCTATCCCTTGTAGCTCTTAGTATGTTTGCTCCTGTTACACCTCGCAACTCCGGTTCCGTCATCGGGCCCTGCAAATATGTTATCCACTGCCTTCCTCTGTCTCTTTTTCCTTCTATCTGGCCAGTCAGTAACTGATCTGCTCATGTACTTCTTCTTTATATCTAGATATTCTAGGTAAAATCCAAAGAAAAATCTGTCTGTTCTGGCATCACGGATTTAGTCCCTTACCAACTACCGTAACATGTCTTTCTCGTGTCTTTCCTATAAATACTTCCATAGTAAATGTTCTGATAATCCTTCATATATCGTACACATTTGTAAATTTAAGCAAAGTCTCATCTTTTTTCACATTTGAAATGGTTAGACGCAACCATATGTTCTATGCTAATAACTTCCGATCTTGCAATTCTAAATTGTGGATTTCCCTTCTCGATTCTTGCTTCCAAGTCAACTTTGATCTTCAGAATTTTAAGTGCACTGTCAATCGTTATCTTCTGTTTCCTTAATTTCTGCTATCTTATTGTCCACGCATCTACATGTTTTATTTTTATATATATTTTTAACACTGAGTTTCAACTTCTTTAAAATATTATATTTACCGTTCCCGTTTGAATGACAAAGTTAATTGCAATGAAAAGCTTTCATATAGAGATTATGATTTACCAAAGAGCTCGGTCTCCTCCTACTTGTCATTTATACACTATCTCGTAACTGCGCGCAATTTTCATGCTCTGAATTCATGGTCAGTTCTTCTTTAGCAACAACCTTGTCTAACAATGGTTGAGATGACGATACTTTGTTTTGTTATATGGTTTATCTACATTTTACAGAATATTTCAATGCAAATTTTATTGTTTTGATAAACAATAGTTATTTAGACATAGTTTCGGTTTGACAAGGCTTTAAAAAGTAATCAAATTTTCGGTTTTACAACAGTCGAATCGGTAGATATGTACACATGCATTTAGACAAACTTGTTTCGTTACTTGATGTTTTTTGGTAACTCCTGTCTTCAATACCTTCTTTTGATGTCAAATTCTACAAAATATTTTATGATTTTAAAAATGTCTGCCATTTTAATTTTCCTTAAACATTTATCTTTGCTCACATTCTTCGTCTCTGGTAATTACAGTATTCCTATTTAGCTTTACGCTTATGTAGCCTCATGTCTGCTCTTCGTCGCTGATTAAAATGTACGGCATTCATTTCAATTTCGGAGAATTTATATTATAGATCTGCCCTTTCCTTTTTCTCTAACGAAATTGTACCGATTAATTACGCCGCCTATCAAAATTCAGACATTAATATACTAAAGAGAATTAGAATTAAATTTAGTTTCGTAGAATACCTAATTAATTTGTCAATTATGAATATATCTGTACTTTCTTGGAATTCAAGAAATTATTTCACGCTGATAAACAACTTTAGATCATATTATAAAACAACTATCAATTTTCTTACAGCTATGAATTAGTACATTTTTGATCAGTAGTAACACATTATTTTTTAATAAATGCAAAAGATTCTTCGACGAACCTATGAATAAGTTACTGCCAACTTGTACGATGAATCGAAAAAAAAAACCTTTATCGAAAAGAAAGTAAAGAATTTATCCTTCCAGCGTCAAAATATCTACAGAAGTCCACCCAATAATACCGGATGAATGAATAATCGAATTCAACACCCGTCCAAGTCTCGTGTTCATCTGTGACTTGATAGATTCATAGATGATGACCCGAGAGACCAACTCGAAATAAGATATTCACGCAAAATGTGATGAGCCATATCATTCAACACTCGGCTCATTTGTCAAATAGACAAAGCAGTGTCGAAGTTATCACTACGAAAACCAATTGATTAAAAGGTGTCTTAATCAAATACCAGAAGCTTAGGCATTTATTCGGTTTTTATGACGGAGTGTTGAAATGTGCTCGGCCCTGGCTTATTTTAAAAACCGTTTCATTAATTAAACATCAAATTTTTTCTGCATGCTAAAAGAAATTGAGTAATTAATTGGCCAAATGCGTTCAAATGCGGACCGAATTCTGTAATTCTTGTTGGCCGAAGCGAGAATTCTTTAACAACCCATCATATCTGACACCCGAAAAATGCATCTGGATGTTAGGATTGAACAGCATGTGCCTGCTAAAATACTCAATAAGATGTTTTTGTCTGGTGATACGACTTGAAATACATACGGGTCTTGCATTGTAGATCATTTGATAAATAGTCCGAATTGTGCTGCGGGTTTTAGTGTGAATTGGTTTTCTGTTTTGGTCAGAGCACACTCGTTGTTCCATTTGTTGGAGACGCTGGTTATCAAGTCTAGGTGACCCTCCCTTTGTAAACAAAGGGACTGTTTGCTTGGGCCTGCTCTGCTGGGTCTCTAGCATCTTCCCATGTAATAACTTTTATTCTTTCCTTTTCGTTCATTCATGTCATCTATGATAGATTTTCTTTTCATAATTTTCCCCCGTTTACAGTTCTAATGAGAGAAGACGAAATCGCTAAATGCTAAAAGATTTTCTTTGTATCTTGAACATAAGCTCGTTAAGATTCTAAATCTAAACATTTGAATTTAATATTTTCAGCATTCTATTGATTTATAGATATTCATTTATTTCTATGAACAATTCCTGAGATTTTTACATAAAGAATATTGTAGGTAGACGAGTCCGTCTTGAAGTTTTTTGAGACTCAATTTCAAAATTAATCAAACCTTGATCTACCTTCAAATATCGTAATCTCGTCTTTTTTAATTTTGTTAAGGCCCTACATTATCTAGCACGAGACATTTTGCATGACGCCAGCCACATTCAGTATGATCTTGATATACACTTTTTATGTCGATTTCGACTTGTGAGCTAATCTGTTTTCTTAATTTATTTCCTCAGCTAAGTTATCCTCTCGATGTTCACTCTGACTATATGGCCACTAAATCTCAATCAGCATCGAACTATTAGATCATATCTATCGATAGAATAACTACACCTGAGGACATTTACGTCAATCGTGTACATTTGCAAACGTACATGGCTCTGTCACTGTTGGTGAAATACTCCAACGTTTTCATGTGTTTCCGGTAATTGATCCAGGTTTCACATGGAATGTAGCAATGAAGACAAAACACAAGTATTGTACACTTTCAACTTCTTAATCAATATTACATGATGGGACGATGCATGTCTTTCTAGTTTCCTGAAAATTTAATATATCTGTGTTTGTGTATCTGCGTAATGAATAGATTACGTTATGAACTGGTAACCCATTTTCTTATGATTAATTTGATATTTTTTATCAAGTCTCGCAAGCTGTCAAAATAATTAATCATATCATAGCAAACGTTATATCAAAGTGTCCATATGAAGAAAGCATATAAAAAGTTTCACTTCTCTTTTTCAATGAGTAATTTATACGAATTATTAAATTAGTTTTCATTGAATGAAACAAGAACAGCTTAAAACTCGGTGATCTAATTTTGGAAAATGAACTATCCGTAAGTGCATATGTCGGCTTAATTTGATCACGAAAATAAGCGTTATTTTATGCGTTTCGGTTTTGTGAGCAAGCCGGCGCATTGATCTTAGTATTTTGAAAGTTCTGTTTCACAATATTTCATCATTGTGAACGATTATTATAGTCATTTCATTTTTCATTGACTAATTTTCATTTATGAATTTATACATCTGCCTGTCTAACATAATGTTTTGAAACAATATTTGTGACAGAAACCTACTCAGAAACAACCACAGTTTCTACTCTATCACTTTTATAATTCACTGTTATTATCACTCCTATCATTTGCAGTGTACACATTAGTCATATACACGAATCAATACACATTAGTCTCATATACACGAATCAATACACATTAGTCTCATATACACGAATCAATACACATTAGTCTCATATACACGAATCAATACACATTAGTCTCATATACACGAATCAATACACATTAGTCTCATATACACGAATCAATACACATTAGTCTCATATACACGAATCAATACACATTAGTCTCATATACACGAATCAATACACATTAGTCTCATATACACGAATCAATACACATTAGTCTCATATACACGAATCAATACACATTAGTCTCATATACACGAATCAATACACATTAGTCTCATATACACGAATCAATACACATTAGTCTCATATACACGAATCAGTAAAAAAGGTATTGTAATGGAATATAATTTTCAGCGAAGCAAGTTCAAATAAAGATGGCGTATACCCTTTTATGCAATAACCGATGTGACAAAAATTGGTAAACCTGTTATAGTTTTATATAATCTTCAAAGAATGCAATATAAACATTTACAGAGTAAACCAAATTTCATGCAAGTTAACATGGCCTGTGTTCCTTCCCATTGTTTTCGTTAAATAAATGTGAACTGAAAACTATATAGAAAAATATGTTTAAGCAACTATACTATAATTGAAATATCCATAAAATGATACAATATGTATTTAGGTATTTAACTCTGTTTTAGTATTTCTCTATATTTTTTAGACAAGGTAGTATTTACAGTATTTACATTATTCGGACTTTCTTCCTCATCTTTTTTGCCATTTGTACGACGTTTCGGCCGTTGTACGCTTCGGTCTTCTTCAGGTTACTGGACATTATGTTTATAAGTCCCCAAAATTCAGTTGTCCTTGTCCTTAAGGACACGTGGCCCAGTGTATATAGACGTTGGTTAGTTCCTGACTTGACTCATAGAGTTGTGAATTCAATACCATGCTACAGCAGTGGTGAACAAGTACTTGCAGGGTTAGAGGGAGATCACCCATGACTTACAATCCAAGCTTTACGCAAGAAATGAGGATGATATACCCCAGTGTAACAAAGGGTTTAGTGCGAAGTTCCTAGCACCTGAAGAAGACCGGAGCGTACAACGGCCGAAACGTCGTACAAATGGCAACAAAGATGAGGTCAATCGTCCGAATAATGTACATACTGTTAACTTTGTTTTATTTCACTTTTCGATACATCATCCTTTTTATCTGTCTTCGTTGTCAATCATTTTATATTGAGAAACTCAAATCTTATTTTTTTTTATCTGAATCTCCAAAATTGTGTTAGTGCTATTTTGGGAGATAATTAAGATATATTGTATTTATTTTATGATTACCTGAAATAGGTATTATAACTGAATATCAGTTAAATAATTAATTCTGTTTCTTTTTTGCTTTTCATTAAAGGTAAATAAATAATCAATTATTTAAATAAACAATGCTGAACAGAATTTAAAATAAGTCAGCAACTATTTAGACTTCAATTTCTACCTTTTCTGACCTCCTCAATATTAAGTATGACAAAAATAATTTTTCCAAATCTGAAGTCTTAATGTGAAAATCATTTCATATCTGTTTGAAATGATGAATATAAAGGAAGTATTTTGTTACAGTATTGTCAATGTTACGATATCTATCCTTATCGATAATACCATAGAGTCTTAAATAATAAGGTATGTTTTTATATTAACAATGGATTTATTGCGAGAAGAATGAATAAGAGGGAGTCTTTTAAAAACTCCAACTTTTTTTTAGTGTTTTTACAGATTCTGTCATTTGTCCACAGCATCACAATTTATTCAATCTTGATTTTAATATTTTTTGTCAATATTTAAAATGTCCCAACTATTCTTTTTAATTCATTCTCTGGCTTAACATTAATATATTTTCAATTGCACATCTTCTGACCTGATAGTATAACTACGTTATAGCGGTTGCTATGTTTTTTACACTCACATACACTCCAAGTCATTTACTCGTCTGCGATTGGCTAATAAATCATTACTGTTTTTGTAGAAGACAATTTAGCAATCGCAGTCGCTATTAAATCATTTGGCTCCGAAGCAGCTGTTTTATAAGTGTGTAGTGATTGGTTAATTTTTAGCCAATCTCATATATTTAATGCAAAATCAAGTTTTCCCGCAGAGAGTTCTGAAGCCAACTCTCCTCTTTAAATGCGGTAACTTTTCGCAAGTTCGTCAGTAAGACACTAGGCTGTGAAAGGAATCCGCATAAGTCTTACTCAAACTTTTTAACGCACACACAGACACAGAACTTTGTAATAACAATTTTCTCTCTGAACATTTCGCCAAGAAATTCTTTTGAACTTTTGACGAAAACAGTGTTATACACAATCACATTCAAAGTAATTCTATTCTTCATGTTATTCCTTCTTAGATGCAAACATTTCTAACACGAAATTGTATATCTTTTCACAGGAAAGAAGTTGACTTTGATCAACGAGCAGTCAAAGGGGAGCAACTCTGTCGTCCCACTCTATGTGTACTGATATTACATGCTTTGTTTTGTTCATTGTTTTATTTGATTGAATATACATATATATTTATTGGTTAAAAATTGGAGTTATTGTCTTTATTATCTTGAATCGTATGTTGGACGAGTCGTAATAAAAATCGTAAAGGACCTTAAAATCCTCTACAAGGTCCATTATCTGACATATCCTGTTTCACTTAATTACGTCTCACTAATTCCTGTCTCCCTCTTTGGAAGGGCCTAAGGGCCTAAGGCTAATTCCTGTCTCCCTCTTTGGAAGGGCCTAAGGGCCTAAGGCTAATTCCTGTCTCCCTCTTTGGAAGGGCCTAAGGGCCTAAGGCTAATTCCTGTCTCCCTCTTTGGAAGGGACTAAGGGCCTAAGGCTAATTCCTGTCTCCCTCTTTGGAAGGGCCTAAGGGCCCAAGGCTAATTCCTGTCTCCCTCTTTGGAAGGGCCTAAGGGCCTAAGGCTCTATCACGTTCAAAACACTCAATAATCACTGAAGTTAAGCAGCGACTCGAAACATAAAATTGGGTAGCTGTGTTCCAATACCAGTCTGTTTCGTTATATTCTCTAACACAATTCTACTCTCATATTCTTTTCTCGCGCTTCCCGCCCGTGGAACTCCCTTCCATATAGTTGCTTTCCTGATGGCTACAACCTCCAGGAATTTAAATGCAAAGTCAATTCTCATCTCTTATCCACTTGACTCCAACCCTTTCTAGATCAACCCGTGTATCTTATTCTTTTCTTTTCTCTCTACGTTCGCAACTGTCTTCACTCCTGTGTTCACATCCTTCTCTTGCCCTTTTTCTTTCACCACCTGTAGCTGATTCGTCTTTTTCTTCACTCTCCTCCTGCTTAATACTTCATCTCTCTTATATAACCTCTTGCACATCAGTGGTGTTAACGCCTTGCTTGGGGTGAAATGATTAAAAAAAGAACACACATATACAATTGTGAAAAATATGCATTTAACTCTTCTCCTACAGCTATGGGTTAATTACTATTTCTAAAAATATTCTTGCAATTTAAAAATATTTTCTGGCTTCAAATAGGATCAAATAATTTTATAAGTCGTAAAAAAAAACAAATCGATTTATGATAGTTTTGACGAAATGTTCAAATCTCAAATTTATACGAAATTTTCTGCTTTATTATTTTAACGCATATGTTCTGATTTGTGATCATTCCAATGTACTTACATCAGTCAGTTAACTGCCGTACGTGATAAACGCATGGGCGATCATGTCTCGAAAGAGACATAACTGACTGGGCAGAAGATTATCCCGCAGTAGGTTGCCATTGCTTGTAGTAGACTGGTTGCCGACCAAGGGTATAGAACCCAATTTGTCCTGTTATTTAACCCATAATAACTGGAGGGAAGAGACGGATAAATACCTTTCCTAAGGGTATTTTCGAGTAAATGAATGCAAGGAATTCAACCGGAATTCGAACTCAGCTCTCTGATTTCTCGTTTCTAGCCGACATCCACTGCACCACAATGCACATCCTTACATCATCAATACCAGAACATTTGAACAATGTCTAGTGTACCAGTGTTTCTACGCTGTCGAGTGTATTACGTTAGCCTAGTTGCTTGTTTCACAAATTAAGTTTTTTGATGTATTTTGAGTTGATCACTTTGATCCTATTGATGGCATGATAAGAAATAGCCTCAATCTTTTCCGGATATATTTAAAGTGTCACTTCTATGGCTGATCACAGCAACATTTTGTTTACATTCTTCTTGGGAAGTCCTTATTATTATTATTACTATTTATTTGATTTATGATGAATACTCATTTATTTGATTTATGATGAATACTCATTTATTTGATTTATGATGAATACTCATTTATTTGATTTATGATGAATGCTCATTTATTTGATTTATGATGAATACTCATTTATTTGATTTATGATGAATACTCATTTATTTGATTAATGATGTCTACTCATTTATTTGATTTATGATGAATACTCATTTATTTGATTTATGATGAATACTCATTTATTTGATTTTTGATGTCTACTCATTTATTTGATTTATGATGAATACTCATTTATTTTATTTATGATGAATACTCATTTATTTGATTTATGATGTCTACTCATTTATTTGATTTATGATGAATACTCATTTATTTGATTTATGATGTCTACTCATTTATTTGATTTATGATGAATACTCATTTATTTGATTTATGATGTCTACTCATTTATGTGATTTATGATGAATACTCATTTATTTGATTTATGATGAATACTCATTTATTTCCGGGTCACAACCAGAGACATGTCTTCACTCCTGTGTTCACATCCTTCACTTGCCCTTTTTCTTACACCACCTGCAGCTGAAAATACCATGATGATATTTTCAACTGAGCACTTTTTGAGGTTTCTCTATGTGATCCATTGCATTTACCTTCACCTTCTTTTATAATTGTTTTGGTCACTAAAATAGGTGCATGATGTTTAGTCTTGTATTTCTTCACCCACTTGAAAAAAAACTTTGAACTTTTTGACTATCTTTAGTCCCCACTGAAATAAAATAACACAAAATAAATAACACAAAATTGTACTGATAAGTTCAGTTTTAACTGGTTCACGGTTGTGTCTCGGTCACACTGTGTATTCCATTTAACAGTGCTGGAGGCTCAGTATATCAGGTCCAGCAAACCTTCTCTCTGTAAACAGCGTGAATATTTGCTGGGACTTGCTATCATTAGACTCTAGTGCTTCTTTCCCTTTCATACTATTCATTTTTTCCCTCCGTCAGTCATACCAAGATTTATTTTATTCTAATTCTTTATCTCCGGATGAATCCTGAAAAGCGGGAGCGAAACTAGTTGCTGAGTGTCTAATTTTATTCAGCTACACACTTTATAGTTATAATCAGGTTCTGTAACAAGAAAAATATCTTATATATATATATATATATATATATATATATATATATATATATATATGTTAGGCATTGTTGTTCATATAATGCGTTGTTTCTTCCTACGTGTAAAGTTACGTTTCTAATATTTTAGGGCTTGTAAAATAATTTGTGGAGTCCATTTCAATATAACCACATCCGAATATAACAAGCGATAAATCATCAAATACATTAGTAAATAGTAACAATTTTGGTCGTAAAAATAGCTTATAAAACAACAAAAAAACACCATGCCACGAAAAGAAGATTGGAAAAAAAACGATTTCACCGTAGAGTCTTCCATACTTCAGGCACTTTTAGATCCCTTACAAATGAGGACAAATCCATTATATTAGAGCAATGTTTAACGAGGAATTAAATGTCTGGAATATATATTTGAATTTTCTATAATCTCATTTTTCTTTACTATTAGGAAAATATTTAAAAACCTAATTTAAAAACCAACTTGAGATTCAAAAGAATATGTTACAAAATGATGACACTTTGTCTAACCTTTGCTAAAATAGTTTTCACCCGACCACCTTTACCGTAAATCTCTTCCTAAGTAGATAGCGATATCAGTTCGACATCTTTATAACAAAATTCATATGTCTTTATACAGTTCACTTCTGATTAGATAGGATCATGTTTTGATAGATTGAGATAAATGTTCTAGAAGTTTTGTGTCAATAGGGATATTTACAGCAAATCGATATGAAAACTCTCCTAAGTAGTTTTGAGTCATTCGAGACTCATTGTCGAAATGACTTCTTCATAAATCAAACTTACGTGTTCCTTGTGAATCGTTGTAAGCGTTAAAACTATTATGCCAACTTATCTAATGTTGCAGTTACGTGTGTGTCCCATTAGGCGTTGAAAAATATAGAAAGTAATACCCATTAGTCTGGGGTGTGCGGTCTTAATATATCGAAACACCGGTTACAGTATTATTATCAAAGTTAAGTAACATCAAGCTGGTAAGTAACCATTTGAAAATACCAGATGATGTAAACATGGATGTGAGGGTGGTGCAATGGATATTGACTCGAATTTTTTAAAAGGAGTTTTAATTCCAATCGTGTTCATTATAATCCTTTTGTGCAAATACCAATAAGAAAGTTATGAATCCACCTCTTTTTCTCCAAACTATGGGTTATTTAGTAAGGCTTACATCATTAAATCATTTTATTTCAAAAGATCATTGCAATCTAAAATATTTTCTGGTTTCAAATAACCAGGAATATGTTGATAGTCATAGAAAATAAATTGATTAATCAAAAGGGAAACCTTCGTTAGATTCATCATCCGATACCAAGTCAATGACAATAGTGATCAGAGTTTATTTTGTTTGAATGGAACATTGATATTAGTACAAATCAAAAGTTGTTTATAGCAAATTAATGGCACGGCATATTTCTAGAACAGTGAACTCGTTCTTTTGTTTTCTCACTTGGCTGTTCATCGTTTTTTGTTTGTTTTCTTTCGTTCTTTGTTCCAAACGTCTCATTTATGAATACCCTATTTTATTATAATAAATAAATAGTTCAGTCTTTTAAGAATAACAAATGATTAAGCCCATAATATTACAATGCTTAGTTTAAGATTTCTTTCTTTATTATAATTCGAATCCATATGGTTAACTCAAAATTCAAAAGAAATATACAGTAAATATTTAGCTGTCAATGCAAATGTATGTACAGCTAATGTATATAAAGGTTTTTAAGATTTAGTATCTGGAATAAGCTAAGAACATTTTGCTCTACGTTTTAGAAAAGAATAATCAAAATAAACAGATTGACATACAAACCATCGTTTTCTGATATAATATTATCATTGTAAAGTCTAATATATTATATAATATTATTATTGTAAAGTCTAATATATTATATAATATTATTATTGTAAAGTCTAATATATTATATAATATTATCATTGTAAAGTCTAATATATTATATAATATTATCATTGTAAAGTCTAATATATTATATAATATTATCACTGTAAAGTCTAATATATTATATAATATTATCATTGTAAAGTCTAATATATTATATAATATTATTATTGTAAAGTCTAATATATTATATAATATTATTATTGTAAAGTCTAATATATTATATAATATTATCATTGTAAAATCTAATATATTATATAATATTATCATTGTAAAATCTAATATATTATATAATATTATTATTGTAAAGTCTAATATATTATATAATATTACCATTGTAAAGTCTAATATATTATATAATATCATTGTAAAGTCTAATATATTATATAATATTATCATTGTAAAGTCTAATATATTATATAATATTATCATTGTAAAATCTAATATATTATATAATATTATCATTGTAAAGTCTAATATATTATATAATATTATTATTGTAAAGTCTAATATATTATCATTGTAAAGTTAAAGTTTAATCTTTCTTACATAAAACTGTTATTTAATCTTGTATTTCGTTAATTAATATTAGCCAGTAGATCAATGATTTAGAAATTTTATTTGAATGTTGATTTAATTTCGACGTGCATTTAATGGGGTAAGAAGTGACTTGTAAATTTCAATGCGTCTAAGACCAAGCTGCTCTCTGTCAATTATCACAGGCAACTTCTGTCTCCAATAGGCATAGACCAAGCGAGTCTCCCCGATAGTAACAAACTGCGCATTCTCGGCTTTATCCTCACTTCCGATCTCAAGTGGAATTATTACATTGAGTCAATAGCT
The DNA here is from genome assembly GCA_037127315.1 of Ascarosepion bandense. Taxonomy (NCBI): domain Eukaryota; kingdom Metazoa; phylum Mollusca; class Cephalopoda; order Sepiida; family Sepiidae; genus Ascarosepion; species Ascarosepion bandense. The sequence continues at coordinate 586,348 of JBBBDQ010001099.1, forward strand.
AAATCTACTGCTAGGAAGGTTGGGTCACTGTATTGGGCAAAGATGTTTTTTTTCAGTCTGAATCCATCCTGCATATATACAAATCAACCATCCACCACTGCATGGAGTACTGCTGTCACATATAGTCAGGCACACGCGCTGTTCATCTGTGTTCTTGACAGGCTCCAAAGAAGAATCAGTAATGTGATAGGTACCGACTTGGCGGCTCGACTCCAGCCACTTTCCCACCGACGTGATGTGACTTCCCTTTGTCTGTCCTATACATACATTCATAGCTTCTGCTTCGACGAACTTAAGTAACTTGTGCACCTGCAACAGGTGTTTACTCGTGCGACAAGACTGGCAACTGGGTCTCACCCATTCACAGTTAGATCAACCAAATGCAGACGACAATTCTACTCCTGCAGCTTCTTTTCTCGCACTTGCCGCCTGTGAAACTCGCTACTATATTATTGCTTTCCTGACGGCTACAATCTCCAAGAATTTAAATGCAATGTCAATACCCATTAACCACTTGACTCTAGTTATTTCTCCATCACCTTGTATATCTTTTCCTTTCTCTCCACCTTTGCAACTATGATCACACATGTATATGTAATTTTACGATTATATATATATATATATATATATATTTTTTTTTTTATGGATGTTGATATGAAAAGAAAATTGTCATATATTTCTGGCATCCATTTGTCCTACGTGTACACATTTTATGCCCAGCAGAGTGTAACGGATATGAAGGGAACAGCCACTGACATGGTTTGAGGCGGCAATACCTCTCTTTATAGTTCAAGTCTTCTATGTAACCATGCATCTCTTATGATCTGCTGAAACACTAACGGCAATTATTTAGAGGGATCTCAGTATTTACTAGAATCGCTACAAATCAATTTATCATGGAACAAAAGTTTTCTAATGATATTCATTTCAGACCAGTTAGAGTTTCTTAATGTGAATAGTGTACTAACAGGAAACCAATAGAAAAACCTCAATTCATTTGAATCAATAATTGATATTTGAACTGATACGGCTGCTACACTTGACTACTTTTAAATAACACCGACTTTGAGCCCAGCTTAAATGTCAAGGACTCTTATACCAATTTTCAAGGTAGCTACTCTCCCCAAATTTAGAATACTGATGTAACTACATGAGCGCGTTGTATTCTCGGTCACGCACCTGGGCAGGCGTTTTTAATGCCCAGTGGATATCAGGTACCATATTTGTAAGTAGAAAGGTCAATTTGCTAGCGATTAATTTTGTCTGTTTTAATTTTCAAAGCTTTATCTTTTTCGAAAATGTAGGACAGAGCTTGTTGGTTCGTGACAAGAATAAAATATTTACCTTTCAGGTAATGACTCCATTCCCTATAGCTTCGATGATTGCGTAGCCTCTTTCCCTGTTTGAGAGTGGTTTCGTTCCGAGTGGTTTAGAGTTCTGGGCCAGAATGCAGCATGACTACCTCCTTGATTTGGCGTCGGATCTAGGCTTACACTTCAAAAGTCATTTAACGATTAGTTGCGAGTTGATAATATGCACTTTTTAAGTCTAGTTTAGATTACAGACTATACATTGCTATTTCCGAAACCATCATTGTAATCTTAGATACAGGATAGGTACCTTTTAAAATAAAAAGGTTTATCGTCTGTGAATGATCTATGACTAACCTTTATTGTTTTATATATTATCAGTACTTGCGTTCACCACAGAGATTTACTGGGTTCAATGTTATCGGAATCTAGTAGGCATTTTTATCTTATAAATGCTTCCTCTTCTCTAGAGTATATTCAGGATTTCACAGATATAAGTCTACAGTCAGGTGACAGATATTCAAACAGAGGAAGAGATGGCTTCCTCTTGTTATTTAGTAAATACACTTTTAGAGGTGTTCTGTTACCCTCATATGAAATTTCTATTTTTTTTGTGTGCAAGCCATGGAATTAGCAGAGAAACTTAAGAAAAATTAATTTACACTTATTACAATATTTTTAAAAGTTCATGTCTCCACCACAAGATTTGCTTTGCATTTTCTTCCAATTTTCAATAACAAGTCAGACAAAGCCATGCTGACTATAAAGTTAGTAGGTCTAACGTCTAAACTCATAGACTGAACTATTTTGGTGACTCTACTAGCGTCGTTACCTTTTTATTTATTATTTACGAGGCATTTTAGTGAATATTTCGAAACTCCCTGTATCCCAGTAGTTATCGTGAATATGACGGGTAATATAGCAGAAAACTTATTAGCTTAAAACGAAAGACTTTAGCGAAATGACTTTCCTTCATGCGTTCACACTCCACCCATGTCTATTGAACAGGTGTAGAGGCTCATCCCTTGTTCCTGTTTAGGATGTGGTTTCCGACTTTCTCTTTTCCAATCTTTTCACTCTTACGTAGCCCCCTGCACATCAGTGGCGTTACCGCTTTGCTCGTGGGGATATGATTAAAAAAAAATTGTAGCAACTCATTGCACAAGCCGGTCTCTTACTTCTAGGGTTACTAGGGTCTCTTCTAAAAACACCATTTAATAAATCGGGGCTAGCAGCAGTATTCCGAGAGTCCTTCTCTTTTTGATTGTCGTCTTGAAACGAAATTAGGTCGTTACTCTGAAATCCCGATACTAACTTGTTTGTGTATCAGCAGAATATTAGGATATCCCTTTCCATATTCGTGCTTGATTTCCAGCTTCTATGAAGGAGAATATTTGTTTTCGAGAAATTTCTGTCGGATAGAAGTCAAGGATAACTCACAAAAGAATTTCTAATAGTTTCCTCTTTGTAAACTTGCACGGTAATGTATTTCAATTTACAATCCTTTGCCATATCGTGCAATGCTTGAAGATATTGATCCAAGGTTTTTGTTGTCTGTTGCGTTCTTGTTGCAAATACATGCTTGACGTACCTTTTCCTTGGACAGAATCTTTATTGTTGTGGATTCCGGGTGAAGAACCGCACAAAATAATGAACAACAAAAACAAGAGATAGAAAAATAGGTTATACTGAACACTGGTTAGTAAATCCAGGAATACTATTAGTAAGAAATAAATATATACAAGTCTTGAAGGAAAGTCGCTGAAAATAGTGTATCCATGTATATTCTTCTAGCTGAGTGGAGATCAGAGCTAGTCTGACTTCTGATGCGGTAATCTATGGGTAACTTCGGTATCTCTCGGTAACTTACGTGTCAGTTCCGGTACTCTTCGATAACTCTAACGGATCTCTCCATGACTCTAGGGCAGCTCCAGTATCTCACTATAGCAGGAGTATATGTATACTCAAGTCGAGTCCATTATCATAGAAAAAGGAGAGGTCCCACAACATTTATTTGGAAAGTTAATTACTTCTTCAAAGTGTATAAATTCGCTGAAAACTTTGTATACATCAAGTAAATTATAAGAATATCTGTCTCTCCTCCTCAATATACTTGAGCAATTTGAAAAATATTCGGTACCAATTATTCCATGTTTTCTAATCGAATGGCCATAATAACTAAATTTTAGGTTTTAGAACCCTGTTCATTTTGAGATATGAACCATATATTAGTAGGGAATAAAATGTTATAAATTATAATTAGTTAAAAAAGTTATAATAATGTTAGAATGTTATAGAATGTTATAAATCATAACTAGTTAAAACTTAAAAGTACTTATTTCTCTAGTTAGGTTAGGGTTTGTGCCATTCCCCAAGATGTGACAAAATGGTGAAATTTAAAGTAGATTTAACGGTCATACCGAGCAAAATATTTTCAACCTTCCGCAGTACTTCCTCGTTTTTGGACGTAAGAGAGGAATTGCCTGGTGGGCGGGTGGAAATCTTCTGAGGCATGGGCTAATATTTAAAGAATACAATTTCGTAAAAATGTTAGAATTTATTTGGCCTTCAGTTGTATCAACTGCTATTTAAAAGGTTGAGGTTTGCTTATGAATATCATGAACACCTTCAACATCATCCCTCATAGCAACAAGCAAGTCAATTGATTATAATAAATTGATTTGTGTAAGATCTGTTTTCAGTATTTTTCGTGCTCTGCTTTGATGTCATCAGGTTCACTCTTTGGTAAACTTTTTCAAAACCTTTTGTGAATTTGTTTATCCTTGAGAAGAATGACTTCTAAATTTCTTCAATACCAGAGTCCGATAAAGCTAATGATACTTCAACATCTGATTGTCAGTTGGTGGCAACTATATTTGCTAGACGTCAATGGGAACCAAAATATAATTCTTTCTATTGTGTATTTTTAATTGTCATTTTCTTCAAAAAGGTGAATTTTATTTTGACAATTTACTCTTCTACGCGTTGACCTCGCTGTATGATTATTCGTAATCCAGACCTTTTCCCGCATCTATTCACGCTAATAGTCAGTTTGCAACTCAGGAATTGACATAGCTTTGCAGCTATTCTTTCCTTCCTAAAACAATGATCTGTTTCGAATCCTACGCTGGTCAATACTGAAAATTTCATCAACAGAAGTAAATTGTTTTCAATATTGTAAAAATGAAAACACGCACTCACTTTTTAATATTTGGTGGAATTTGAACATGCAGTTAAGTGCCATACGTGATACACAATTGGGTGATCATGTCTCTAAAGAGACATGACCGACTGGGTAAAAGATCTTCCCTTAGTAGATTGCCAATATTGATTGCACCACCATGAACATCCCAAATTTGAACTGATTGATCAATTTATGTAACTGTCAATTACGTATCCATTTTTTCATGTCTAGCCAGATATTTTTCATTTCTTTCAAAGTCTCTTCATCGAGAAACGAAGAATCGGATTTTATTTATACCATTTAAAGGAAAACATTTTGCGCATTTCTTGTATAAATAAATGTGTATGTATATATGTATATGTGTGCGTGATTTCATGTTTGGTATTCAGTATGTAGATAAAAATTCCTGAGTGTATGTGTATGTGTGCAATCGAGTAAGCACATTTTTTCATTTAAAGTAATTGAAACTTCGAATATTGATAAAATCGAAATAAATGTTTGCCGAACATATATGATAAATTGAAGCACTTCCGATAAAAGTAAGGAAATATTGATTTTTTGTGGAGGAAATTGATTCAATTTGTAGAAGGAATTTATTTGGTTTCATCTGTTCCGATAATGTTGACTGTAACCCACATCTGCCCAATGCCAACAAGTCTGGGTCATGTAAGCATCATGTGAATAGAATAACATACAAAAGTGACCGGATCAAGGCTAATGTTTCTCCGTTAGATATCAACATTGCAAAATTCCGTTCAGATCAATCATACTGGCTTGATGCTTCAATTGGTGTAATTCATAAAAATATCCAGAACCAATGTTAATGGTAATATTAGTTGTTTCCTTAAGTTAAACATTTGGCATTCATTTACCAAACAGCCAGTGCTACTTTCGAAATCTTTAAAATCATTATCTTAAGAAATTTCTTCGTGAAAATAGGTGTCTAAAGATAATTAGCTGTTATACAATAGATGAGAGCTTTTCTTTTATTTGAAGTAGTGTAGAATGTCAATATCTCGATTATGACATTAGTTATATCCATTTTAGTTGTTGCTGTTGTTGAAACTCCTTAAATGATGTGATTTCTGTCATCTGGCACAGCTTGTTTTGTAACTCTGTAGCACCAATTCACAAGGTTCAAAGAAGTATGATCTTCAGCAAAATTCAACGGCTTCACATGATTAAAGATATCTTTAAGGAAATATATTAAAAATCAGTTCTATACAACTGACAATGTAGATATTTCTGAATAGGTTTGGAGTCCTGTATGATATAATGGTAGTGTACTGAAATCTTTTTTCTTCTTGCAAGATTTTTTTTGTTAAAGACAAGAAAAAAAAAAACAAATTTAGAGTTACAAAGAACACGTCTGTGGTATCTTTCTGGAAAGTTTTTTTTGTAAAATAACATTAGTTGAATTATAAATAATGTCAACGCTGTTGTTGCAGGGATGTAAGTTTCTCTCCAGTTGAAATCACGTTCTTCGGGAAGAGTATTGTTTTTCCTTAAATTAATGTAATGTGTACCTTACTATTTTCTTCTTCTATGTGCCGTGTCTCTACTTGATGTAAACGATCATGGCCTTCCACATCTCCCTATCCCTATTGTCTCTCCTGTTACCCAACCAAAGCGCCGCTCAGTCATTTTTACGCCTCAAGTTCATAAAGTATTTTACGCGATGTTTCCTCTGTTTCTCTTTCCGTCTATCTGACTGGTGAGTATTTAATTCTCTAAACCCTTCTACCTCATTACATGTTCCAAGAGCTTCAACTGTCTTTTCCTGATGCATTAGCTTTCTTTGCGTTTCCATTCGCTCCAAAACCTAATTGGTTCATGGTATCCTCATCATCATATTGTAGAACCATATTTTGGTCGCTTTGAAGAGGGTGTCCTTTATCTTTGAGGAGATTGTCTAGCATTCATTGCCATATTGAAGAAAAGACATCACATAAGGGCTGAAATTAAAATTAATCAATCAAATAAAATACTGGTAAAACAGATTTTATATATATATATATATATATATATATATATATATATATATATATATATATATATATTCATTTAGATAGGTGTGCATTTGTGACGCTGTAGTTTGTCTGACGATAGCAAGAGCGTGAAATCCAGGGTAACAAACTCACTTCACATCTATCTAAATGAGTGTGTCAGCTCTAACATTGATATTGAGCGCTTTCAAGTCAGTACGGCGCATATATAATATATAAATAATATATATAACCAATTTCATATATATATATATATATATATATATATATATATATATATATATATACGAGTGAATAAAGAACAAAGAAAAAAATTTTTTTACAACGTCCAAAACATTCATTCAGAAATATGACCGGGTCAGAAACAATGACAAAGAAACGTGTGCTGACATCAGAGGCAGCCGGTTTCAAGCTCAGAAAATATAAGCAATTGCAAAAAAAGGTGTGATCACGTAAGGGGCAGCTATAGATGACGCAATTAAGCGAAATTTGATGTCAGGAAGATCGCCATCCTTGCTTTTTTAGATTATATAGAACTACACCTCAGACTGCAAATGCCTTAATTATTATGTGCTGGTAGTAGTTGAGCGAGAGATCAAAAAACTTCTTGTCACACCAAAGATGAATTGAAGGGTTAGGGTTGTCGCAGCCTTCACCACCTAAAACAAAAAGACCGTCCAGAAGAGTTGCAAGCGATACCGAAGTAGGCTGAAATCTATTATCAAAGCTAAGGACAATTTTATTGAATAAATTTACTCTTTAGTATTTCAATATATTTTTGTGCAATTTTGGTAAATACATCTGTTAAAATGAGATGCCAGTGTTATTTTCATTTTTGCGTAATTAGACGAGAGTTTATTCATCGCACCGTGAATTAGAGGTAATGGACTTATCTATTTAATAACAATTCCGTTAATCACGCAGCACATATCTTTTCATTACTCTGTAATTATTGTAAATTACTGAAAATGTGTTTTATAGTAAGCCTATTGGCATTAGATTTAAATGAAACATTCAACAACCCAATTCTGTAAATCTCATTTGCCTTATTTCCTAAGCGCTAAACATATAAATGAAAGCCTAACGAAGTAAATGATTCTTCATTCCATATCCACACTGGTTACTTATGAAAAAATTTCAAAGATGCAATTTATAAAAGGTAGGATCTTTGAGTAACAGAACCTTTGTTCATTGAATGAAAATACATTATTATCGTGGTTATTAATCTATTGACAATTTCTTTTTCGTGCGTAAAATTTAGACTTAATTAAGTTTTAAATTTATGTTCTCAATATTATCGATGACGTTCTGTATTATTCTCCTTCTTTGTGTGCCGTGTCTTTTTAGGACGTAGGCGGACATAGGCTTTGCTTACCTCAATCCTTTGTCGTTATTTGATTTCTTCTCAAACCCCGTTCCACCATTTACTTGCTGAAGTCCATCAAGTATGTCTCGCACTGCTTTCATCTGTCTCTCATTCCCACTATTCGTCCTGTGGGTGTTAGATTCTTCCTTCCTCATTACGTGTCCCAGAAACCTCAGCTGTCTCTCCTCCTGATGCTAAGTATAAGTTTTCTTTTCTTTTGTATCCTCCCTCAAACCTTGTCGTTGCTCACATATTCGTTCCATGGTATCGTCAGTATATTTTTGCAAGAGAACATTTCTGTTGCTTCGAGTTTCTCCATCTTTGATGAGATTGTTCAGCATTCGCTACCATAAGGCAGGACAGATATTACATAACAGTTTATTATTCTTTTTTTTCCAATGAAATCTTTCTGTCTTTCAATATTCTACTCAGCCTTTGGAATCCGTCTTTTGGCCATGCCAATACTCCTCATTGTTCACTTTCCGTTCTCTGTTAGAACGCTTCCCAGGTATTTAAATTTCTGTACCCGCTTGATTCCATTATCCCCAACTTGTAGTAGACCCTTTGGACTTTTTTTTACTGATGATCATGCATTCAGTTTTCTTTTAATTTATGTTTAGTCCTTTGTTTTTGCTTTTTAAGCTACTTTCTTTAGAAAGTCTTGTAGTTTCCTTTACGTGTCTGCCATCAGTACTGTATTATCTGTGTGTCTTAGATTGTGGCTGCTGATAACAATTCATGATAGAACTTCTATTTCTCTCAGAATTGCCTTGCAGTATAGGTTGAATAGGTTTTTCTATTTTTGCACATCTGCTGATTTTGTTTCCTGTCTGTACACAGGCAGCCTGCTGTCCGTATAGGTTCTTGATAACTCTAATGTTCTTTCCGAATATGTAAAGTTTGGCGAGCATTTCTATCAAGTCTTTATGACGTACATTGTCGAACGTCTTTGCGTATGCTATGAAACACAGGTCCATGTTATTCGGCATTTGTATTGACCATTCCGATAATATTCTGACTAATAAATTGTATAAAAGCTAACACAGACAAGAATTGACAAAAAAATGTATTTGCAGAGATAAAATAAATAATTATATTTTCAATGCATTCAATTGAATTAAAGGGTATATCTGTAGATATGAAGAACGTTCTCATTAGTGTGAGCCACACACTTGCCAGGAAGTGAGCCACACAATTGCCAGGAAGTGAGCCACACACTTGCCAGGAAGTGAGCCACACACTTGCCAGGAAGTGAGCCACACACTTGCCAGGAAGTGAGCCACACACTTGCCAGGAAGTGAGCCACACACTTGCCAGGAAGTGAGCCACACACTTGCCAGGAAGTGAGCCACACACTTGCCAGGAAGTGAGCCACACAACTTGCCAGGAAGTGAGCCACACACTTGCCAGGAAGTGAGCCACACACTTGCCAGGAAGTGAACCCCAACTTGCCAGGAAGTGAGCCACACACTTGCCAGGAAGTGAGCCACACACTTGCCAGGAAGTGACCCACACACTTGCTCTCACAAACTGCCTCTGTAGCAAATATGGAATAAGACCTGCAGAAGACAATAAAGAAATTTCCAACGGAGTGCCGCTGACTCGGTCATATTTCCAATTGGCACTTTCTGTAGAACATCCATCATGCGTAGATTTGCATTAGTTTTGTCTTGTAAAAGATTTAAATTTCTGTCTTCGAGAGATTGAATTCTTAACGGTTTGGCAAGCGAACGCAAGCAACATAACTCGACTATATTCTGTAAAAAACGGTTTAATTTCTATTTTTGTCTTCAGAAATTGAATTAAATCAACTTTACAGTGTTAGCTGCTTGTGGTAAGTCAACTGGGATTCAGTCCATTTTTCAGTCTGTTTTTGTGAAATTTCTTTGAAATTATTTTATTTATTTTTTATTTTTTTTTCTTTCGTCTTTTGGCCGTCTTTGTTTTTTTTTTTTTTTTTTCGTCACTTAATTTGTGTAAATAATTTTGCTATTCAAGGGTATTTTCGACTAATGATAAATAGCATCACGGTTCAATTATTTGCATTAGTTTTGTCTTGTAAAAGATTTAAATTTCTGTCTTCGAGAGATTGAATTCTTAACGGTTTGGCAAGCGAACGCAAGCAACATAACTCGACTATATTCTGTAAAAAACGGTTTAATTTCTATTTTTGTCTTCAGAAATTGAATTAAATCAACTTTACAGTGTTAGCTGCTTGTGGTAAGTCAACTGGGATTCAGTCCATTTTTCAGTCTGTTTTTGTGAAATTTCTTTGAAATTATTTTATTTATTTTTTATTTTTTTTCTTTCGTCTTTTGGCCGTCTTTGTTTTTTTTTTTTTTTTCGTCACTTAATTTGTGTAAATAATTTTGCTATTCAAGGGTATTTTCGACTAATGATAAATAGCATCACGGTTCAATTATTTGCATTAGTTTTGTCTTGTAAAAGATTTAAATTTCTGTCTTCGAGAGATTGAATTCTTAACGGTTTGGCAAGCGAACGCAAGCAACATAACTCGACTATATTCTGTAAAAAACGGTTTAATTTCTATTTTTGTCTTCAGAAATTGAATTAAATCAACTTTACAGTGTTAGCTGCTTGTGGTAAGTCAACTGGGATTCAGTCCATTTTTCAGTCTGTTTTTGTGAAATTTCTTTGAAATTATTTTATTTATTTTTTATTTTTTTTTCTTTCGTCTTTTGGCCGTCTTTGTTTTTTGTTTTTTTTTTCGTCACTTAATTTGTGTAAATAATTTTGCTATTCAAGGGTATTTTCGACTTTTACTAAGTTAAAACTTTGTAAGCCTCAGTCACTTTTTCCTTGTTTTTTTTTTTTTTTTTTTTTTTTTTTAATTGGAGTAGATAGTTTCTACTATCGCCCGGTCTCACACTCCACCCCCTTCTTTTGAATGAGTTTAGAGGTGATCACCTTGTTTCTTGTTTAGGAAGGGGTTCCCGGTTCATCCCCTTTCTCTGGTCTTGGTGTTAGTTCAGCTGGAAGCTCTTTGCAGTTACGGAGTATGGTGGCAAAGTCTTTACATTCTGAGGGTACCGGGTTGGCAGTTTCCTGGTTGCTGCTTCCGACTGGTAGTTAGGAGCCCGAACTCTTGCGTAGCGTCTTGAGAGGCTGCTCTGATCAACAGTTGAATAATACCGGGGTTCTTGTAGTGCCATATCGCGCATGGACGGGCGTCCCTGCATGGAACGTTCGGTGGGCAACCCCGAGGCCACATTATGTTGTAGGCCGCGCCAGTCTCCATCCTTCACAAGTTGCAAATGATTGACCGACTGATTCTATTCTAAGACCACTCCTTAACTGAATTACTATGGAAAAAAGCAAACATAATAACAAAACTAAACCAGCTCATTTGAAAACGCCCAAACCTGTCTGCATCTCTTTCACTAACATACGCGGCATCCGCACCAACTTCCCCAGCGTAGATTCTTTCCTCCATAATAACTCACCTGATATATTAGCCCTATGTGAAACTAATCTTAACTCTTCTATCCCCTCATCTGAGTTCTGCGTTCCTGGCTACCTTCCCCTCTTCAGGAAGGACTCCAATGTTCATATGCATGGGCTTGGTGTCTATGTCAGCGAACACCTTCCCTTAGCTAGGGTGTCATCTTTTGAATCCCCAGATTATTCTTTCATGTGCTTCCGCCTCTCACTTCTCCGCTCGATTAGCTATCTCTTCTTTCTGTACCGCTCTCCTTCCTCCCCTGACTGTTCATTACTTGACATCATTTCTGACAATATTGACAAAGCCATTTCTACCCATCCCTCTGCCCATGTATTCGTGTTTGGTGACTTTAACGCCCACCACACCAAGTGGCTGAAGAACGCTGTCACTGACCCTGCTGGTGTCCACACCATGAACTTTTCAATCACCCAATCCCTTACGCAAGTAGTGGACTTCCCCACACGTTTCTCCGACAACCCTAACGGAAGGAACTCACTTCTAGACCTCTGCTTCACTTCCATCCCAGACTCTTGCACTACCAGACAACTCTGCCCACTTGGAAACTCTGACCACACTGTAGTGTCCGTCAATATTTCACTCCACTCCCGCCCGACCCATGAAACACAGATAAGTAGAATATCATACTGCTATCAAAGAGCAGACTGGGATTCGTTCCGAGACTTCCTCTGTGACATCCCTTGGAACAACGTCTTTAGTCTTCCCATCGAAGAATGTGCATCCGAGGTCTCCTCCTGGGTTAAGGCTGGCATTGATGCCTTCATCCCTGCTAGGAAATTCCAGCTTAAATCTCATTCGTCTCCATGGTTCTCACCCGCTTGTTCGGCTGCCATTGCCCACCGGAATCATTTCTTCCGACTTTATCGTAACTATGCGTCGGAACAAAACAGGCGCCTTTTCACTTCAGCTCGTAATAAGTGTAAAAGGGTACTTAACGAAGCTAAGATGTTGTTTGCTGCCAGAATGAAGCAACGCATAGCATGCTCTAAATTCGGCTCTAAAGACTACTGGCGACTCTGTAAAAGAGTACTTAACAAGAGCAAGTCCACAATACCCCCGCTAATCAACAAATTTGAGGTCCTCACCTCCCCAGCAGATAAGGCTGAATGTTTTGCCCGCAGATTTTCGAACAATTCGAGTCTGGACTCGTCTGGAGTTTTTACACCCGACTTCTCACCTAGAACCGAGGCACAACTGAATGATGTCCACATTACACCTTCGCTTGTCTCTAAGATTATCTTAAAACTTGACCCTCACAAAGCGAGCGGTGGTGACGGAATCCCAACCATAGTCTTAAAGAAATGTGCCCCTGAACTCTCCTCTATCCTTTCTAAGCTATACAACCTCTGCCTATCTGCTTCCTGCTTTCCTGCCTGTTGGAAATCTTCCTCTATAGTTCCTATATTTAAAAACACTGGAGAACCCTCTGACCCTGCAAATTACCGCCCTATCAGCCTTCTTCCGATCTTTGGCAAAGTGTTCGAAGCCATTATCAACGCCGAGGTGGTTCAGCATCTCACAGCACACAGGCTCCTCTCGGACAAGCAATATGGTTTCCGCTTCACCAGGTCTACTGCTGATATGCTAACGACCATCACCGAGTACATATACCAGGCACTCGACAGGAATGGCGAAGCTCGAACCGTTGCATTGGATATATCTAAGGCGTTCGACAGAGTATGGCATGCTGGCCTTCTATGTAAACTGCGGAGCTATGGTATAACTGGACATTTGTTTGAACTAATCCAGTCCTTCCTCTCTAACCGCACAATGAAAGTGGTATTAAACGGACATGCCTCTCAGAACTACCATACAAACGCAGGTGTCCCCCAAGGCTCCATCTTAGGTCCTACACTCTTCCTGATATATATTAATGATCTCCCTGATTCCATAAGAACCCAAATAGGTTTGTACGCCGATGACACCACAGTTTACTCTCGCCTCCAACAAAAATCTGGTGTAGGCGTCAAAGCTAAACTTGCAGCCGAGATTGAAAAAGACCTCCAATCCATATTGGACTGGGGTAAGAAATGGCTAGTAAATTTTAATGCTTCTAAAACGAAGCTACTGTCAATTAACCATCATCGACAATCTCACCTACCTCCCATTAGCATGGACCAGGCTTGCCTCCCAGAGAGTAAAACACTACGCCTCCTTGGTCTCACACTTTCAGCGGACCTCAAATGGAATGACTATATCGAATCCATTGCTAAATCCGCTGCTATGAAAGTCGGTTCTCTGTGTAGGGCCCGGAAGTTTTTTCCGTCTAAATCTATCCTGCACATTTACAAATCTACCATCCGCCCGTGCATTGAATACTGCTGCCATATCTGGTCGGGTGCCCCTGCTGTTCTCCTCGGGCTTCTCGATAAGGTTCAGAGGAGGGTCTGTAATGTGATAGATACCGACTTGGCAGACCGCCTGCAGTCTCTCTCCCACCGGCGAGACGTGGCTTCGCTGTGTCTCTTCTATAAATACTTTCACGGCTTCTGCTCCGATGAACTTAGATCACTGGTGCCCCCTAAATACGAATTTGCACGAGATACTAGATTAGCAACTAGATCCCACCCTTTTACAGTGAAATCGATAAAATGCAGCCGTAACTTCTACTCCAACAGTTTCTTTCCTCGCACTTCCCGACTGTGGAATTCTCTTCCAAACGATTGCTTCCCCGACGGCTACAATCTCCAGGAGTTTAAATGTAAGGTCAATAGACACCTCCTAACACACTAACCTGCTCCCATTCTATCAAACACTCTTCCCATCTGCCCGACACTCATCCTCGCTATCATTACTCATCTATCACCTTTCTCCTGACATTCCCTATGTCTATCCACTCCTTCTCTTTACCTTCCCCTATGTAGCCCCATGCGCAATAGTGGCAGTGGAATGCCTTGCTTGGGGTGAGATGATTAAAAAAAAAAAAAAAAAAAAAAAAACCTCTTTATCCATTGGTTCAACCAAGGAGATCTGTAATAATTGTCATCCGTTTATTCAACCGTTAAGGCTTCTCTTTATTCACGTTTAAGCTAAGCCATCGCCTTCAACCTTGCTGCGATGGGTAGCCTACCAGGAGTTTAGAACTTCTGACGGCATCGCTCTCATAATGGTATGAATACAGATGAATCTACTTCGAGTGAGTGGGTTTTGGCTTGCAATTCCTTGATTATCTTTAATACGGCCAACATTGATAAAAGCTGAACGCGCAACGAATGAAAAGATGTGATTAAAAACATGATCAGAACACACACGCACACAGTCACACTCTCTCTTTCACACACACACACACTCTCTCTGTTTCTATTCTCTCTTTCTTCCTCACTCTGTTTTCTTTTTTCTCTAATTTCTGTCTGTCACTTAAAAGCAGAGCTAGCTATACTGAATCACTTACAAATTCCATATTAATTATGGTGCGGAAACAGTTACGGGTGGATTATAGTTTTCAATACCTTTTGTCACAAACATGGATTACTCTAAAAAATTGGGTTAAAATATCTGTTTTCTATATGAAAATTGTTAGATGCTAATCACTGCATGTGTTGCGCAGTAATGTGAGAGCTGACGATATTGTTCTGATATCAACTGAAACCTCTTTAAAAAACAACGCATAACCAAATAAATATCTCGATTTCTAAGATCAATGTTTAAAATGCCTTTGAACTTTGGAAGGCTATGGGTTTTGCTAAAAACAACACTACAAATTTTGCGCATTGCGACACAGAATCAGAAAACTTTATCAAATAAAATCACTTGACAAATTTTAAAATTGTTTTGTAATCATTTCACACTATGCAAGGTAGAAATACCAGTGGTGCGCAGGAGGCTACAATGAGAGAATAAAAAAAATACAAGATATCGATGAAAAGATAAAAAAATGGATTGGAATAAAGTAAAAAAAATATTGCAATTATCGTTGAATTTAATGTAGTTATCAGGGAGGAATGTGCTATAGACTCGGAACTATAAATCGGGTGTCCGAAATCCAGTTGAATTCCTTACATTCACTTACGCGCAAATACCCTTGGGAAAGGTATAATCCGTCTCTTCCCTCCAGTTATGGATTAAATAACAGGACAGGTTGGGTTCTTTAGCCTTAGCTGGCAACCAGTCTACCACAGAAAGTAATGACAACCTACTGCGGGATAATCTTCTTCCCAGTCAGTCATGTCTCAAAAGAGACATGATCGCCCAAGCGTGTATCGCGTATGGCACTTAACTGACTGACTTTCTAACAGGGAAAAAAAAAGTGAAGAATTGAACAGAAGATTCAAGAGAGATCGCTCTAGCCAGAAAGAGATCTTCACTGACATTTACACCCAGACCATGCATGTGGATTTGGAATCCTTCCTAAAGAGAGGAAGATATTCAGAAATCGAGAAAACTGAGGTAGGAATTTTATGTATGGGCTTAGTGTCGCAGAGAGCTAGAATGTCAGTAGAGAGCTACTGAAAAAATTAGTACGGATATAACGGAAGTTAGAGATACTGATAATATTTATGCGGTTCAACATGTAATTAAAAAGCCAACAATAAATGCCAGAAATGACAGCTAACACTATAGAAATATCAGCTAATTGTTTAGTTGATGTTTGTTAGCTTGTTTAGCTTTATATCTTTGATCATGTAATGTCATGATTAAAGTTATTTTGGCAAGGCGAGGCCTACAGTAGTAGTAGCCGTAGTAGTAGTAGTCAGACTGCAGCTTAATGTGGCCTCAAGGTTGCCCATCGGATACACTCATACATGCGTTACATGGCGCTACAAGAACCCCGATATTATTCAACTGCTGATCAGAGCAGCCTCTCATGACACTACGCAAGAGTTCGGGCTCCTAATTACCAGTCGGAATCAGTAACCAGAAGACTGCCAGTATGAAGAGCCGTTGCTACCATCCAAACAAATCACAAAAAACAAATCTCATGACAGCATCACTATTAAGACCTGATGCGAAAAAAGAAACCGGGGATTTTCTTCTTAAACAGGAAACAGATGATGAGTCACTACTCCTGTTTAATTAAGGGGGAAGTGTAGAGACTGACCTATCGACATTTATTGATTTTTTTCAAATTAAAACAATATTATTAAGTTTTAAATTAGCAGGTATCAGAAAAACTTATTATAATCTATTAAAACAGGAAAAATAATAACTGAAAAATCAAAAATATATAAATAAATAAACAAATGAATAAAATAAAAATTAAATGTTTAAACATATATAGAGAAAAGTATATTACATTTTCCAATCTTCCCCCAAATAATTTATTTATAACATAAACAATCAAATAAAATAAACGTTAAGACTTCAAACGCTCAGACAAATCTGAAAATAATTCCTGTCCAAATTAAAAATGTTATTTTCAGACACTAAACAAGAAAATGATGAGCAAATAGATTAACAAAACAAACAAAAACGTTTGAATAATAAAAGGAAATCAGTGATAGAATTTAGAAAGTCACATCCTCATTTCTAAAAGCAGGAACGTTACACTAAATATGAAACAAGTTAGAATTATTCATAAGTTAGAAATATTATTAATAAGTTAATATATTCAGTTAAGTATTATATTAAGTATTATATTATTAATAAGTTAATATATTATTAAGTTAGAATTATTCATCCCAATATATAAATGTATAATTAACTTAACAAATACAGGGTATTGAATATTCTTAATCTAATAATTCTTAAACTTGTGACGTAACACTTATTTTAAAAAATAACAGTAAAAATCAATAGATATCATAAATTATCTTAAAAATAAACAAGTATGTATATTAATTATCAAAGATTACAAATGCGTAATAATATAACAAATATTATAATATTTAAAGATCAAAAATGTAACAGTAAGTGGATTATTAATAAAAAATAAAAATTTGACTTTCAAAATACAACTGTATTTTATTCAATTATTCATTAAATTAAACGATTTTAATTATAACTTTTTGCCTTTAATTAATTAATGGTTTTAAACAGACAAAATTCTTTATTTTATTGAATCTTGAATACAGAAGTATACACAAAATGTAAAAGCATCACGAGAAATGGCAAAATAAAAAGTTATTTTGTCGTGTTCTGAAAATATATGCTGTACTTTGATAAGTATTTAAATAGTTCGCCGAAAATCATGTTATAAGAAAACAATGAAAAATGGTCTTATATTAATTTGTAAGAAAGTAAACATAAAATTATTTTTATAAAAATACAATAAAAGCGATATATTTCGAGTCAACTGATTGAAGTTTACGCCAGTGTGAAAACAAGCATCTTTTGCGGATATGACAGCATACATTCTAACATGATTCAAGCAAGAACTTAAGGGAAAATTTAGTTGCAATTTAGTTGCAATACTGAGAATACGATTGGTGCTTTCTGCATAAATTTCCTTGAGAAATCGACAATTAAATGAATAATTTTTATTCAAAAGAGAAAGTAACGGAGAAAAATGACGAACGAATATACAGATCATCTACATGTGTGTGTGTGTGTGTGTGTGTGTGTGTGTGTGTGTGTGTGTGTGTGTGTGTGCGTGCGTGTGAGTGTGTGTGGACAAAGCTGATGTGGTTCAAGATTTAATTAAGAAGCCAACAATAAATATCAGAAATGACAGCTAACTCTATAGACATATCAGCTAATTGTTTAGTTGATTTTTGTTTAGGGGATATCAATCACTATAGATTATTTGATGTCAAATTTTCTATATTTTGTGTGTAATTTAATCCTTTCATATATTTTGTAAATAAGTTTATACGTTTAAAGTCAAAGATATTTTTAGATATAGTTTGTAGATCATAAAATGTGTTAGAAATTTTACTATGAAAATGTCTTTTTATATATTTTTAGTACCGCATTAATTGTCATTTTGCTATAAAATTGTACTGTTACTAATATTATTAAAAAAATCTACTACTTATTTTTGTTTGTAATGTAATGAATATATAATGAATATGACCTCAAGGCCAGCGGTACCAGTGTGTCAAACGCCACCATCGCAGGGAGGTTCGAGGCGAAAAATACTTTGCAAAAAAGTCGTTCGATTATGTCCAAACCCTAAAAAGAGGAAATATTGAAGCTAAATTTCACGGAAAAATTTATCTCAGGGGGAGGTGATGTAATGAATATGCATACACCTTGGTTTCCCCTTACAATAATGTGATTGGCTGGCGTCAGCCATAAATACAGACAAAGGTCTGGACGCATAGCGGTGTACAGGTCTACGACCCGAGTTGTACGTCCATAGGTCTATCGCTAGAGGTTTACGACTATTAGTCTATGTCTATTCACAGTGCCTACGTCTCAGTATACGGCATACGACGAGTACCGTCTATTAGGTCTACATATTGGATTGACCTACCCGGTTACATTTGCCAAAACCGTTTACTACCTCGAATCATATATATATATATTTTCCTTTCCGGGACATATCATTTTGGGTTTCATTATTTGCTTATAAATGGAACTCTAACAGCTGCTACCACCCCACTTCGGGGTGGATCTGAGAGCAACAGCAGTTAAGAGGTCGTTCTACGCTCCTCAAAACATCCACTCTCCTGATTAGAAGCCTTCCTGCCGGACGTAATTCATTGTCATACCCAGGATGACATGTCATTTTTTTATCCGAAAAAAATAATTCGTCTCGTTAGGTACCGATAATGTTGGACTCAGATCAGCAAGAGACACAAAAAGTTTCTTATGAGAGTTTTAAACGTGTGAGAACCACGTTCTGATGTATATCGGAGTTGAGAATCTAATCTAACTGGAAAGCAAGAAGCCGGAAGAGAGTTCCACGATCGAGAATTGCGAGCGTAGAAACTGTTAGCGGCGGACTACATCTGGCAAGACCAACTGTAGTATGATGAGGCTTGATGGCAATCTAATAGGACGATTAAATCCATACTCTAGACACCAAAGAGAACAGCTCATTAAAACAGCGTAAAAATATTTTTTTGAAAATGTGCAGGAAACCTACTTTAAAAACGATGGGCAAGTGACTGATGTCGACATGCACGCCTATTACCACGAACACTGCAGATTATTCTTTGTATTTTATTAAGAACTTTTAAATAGATAGTAGAACACCCGACCAAATGTATTAGCTCTATTCAATGAATGAACGAATAACAGACTTATAAATGACTAACACAGATTTTTAAATCGTTTCATCCAAAGCAAGGCGGTGCCGGCAGTGATGCGCAGGGGTTTACATAAGTGTAAAAGTTTAGGCAGGAGGAAAATAAAAGGGAGAGTAAAAGTTTAGGTAGGAGGAAAGTGAAGACAAGTGAAGACAAATACGAACCAGTTACAGGGAGTGTCAGAGAAAGTTCAAGAGAATGATGGAAACAAAGGTGTGAAGACAGTTGTGAAGGTAGAGAGAAAGGAAAAGAACAAGATATACAGGGTGATGTAGAAAGAACTGGAGTCAAATGGATAAGAGGTGTTATTGACATTACATTTAAATTCCTGGAGGTTGTAGCTGTCAGGAAAGCAACTATATTGAAGGGAGTTCCATAATTGCCGAGGACATATTGTCTAGAACGAAAAAATGTTTCAACATTCCTAAAAACAGACGTCTCAATTAATTTAATATAATATTTATTCTGTATATTATAAAATTTCTCTTAATTCCATTTTTAATGAACATTTTGAACGACCCGCTTATAAGATCTACTATTTCCTGTGACCGATACATTAAAGTGCATGAAAATGTATTGCACAGAGGGTAATCTCCATTGTTATTTTATATAACCTTAGGATTCTGTTCCTTTTGAAAATAGCTTTTAAATAGGGAAGCATCTTATATAAACGTGAGAGTTAAACAATGACAAACGGTTTGTTATAGAAGCGATTAATGGAATAACGAAGCAAAGATATTAAATATAAAGTTGAGTAAGGGCGAGCAAAATGCATAAGAAAGCAAGACAACACCAGAAAGGATGAAAAGCAAAATAAAAATAAGTCACATTCATAATTAAAGAAAACAAAACGACACATGAAAATATACACAAATCAACAATATGGCGAAGTAATGATAATTGGCAAGAATACGTCTTCTTGAATAACAATTTCATTTGAACAATGGAAGTTATACATTTGAAACGGTTACCTTTTTGTCTCATGTGATTTTGTCTTACTATTTTTCCCATTTATCAGAAGGTAAGAAGAAAGAGACGTATTATTCTTAAAAAGTTTAAAGTTTATTGTCAGCTGTCAAATGATAAAACTCCTAAGTCTATTAGCGTTAATGGAAAACTGCTTAAAATGTTTCTAATGGGAATTTCACGATTCTATTTCTGCGGCGTTGAAATTATCTGCCTCAAAGAAAGAACCAGTTTCTACAGATTTATATCGAAGCATTTAATTTTTGTTTAACTTACGCTTAAAGTCAGTCAATATATTAAAATAAAATCATACGTTTGTTTCTTTTTTTAATATTTACTTTAACATTTTCCTGGTTTTAAATTGTGTATTTTATTGGGTTACCTCTATTTACGTTTTCATCTTATGATTTACTAGCTGCATAGCACGGCGTTGCACGGGGATCTTAGTCGTTATGTTGAAATGGTAAAGTCAAAAAGTTGAGGTTGCAGTGACGCGTAATTTAAAAAAATGCGAAGTAACTATTAGTTTTAGTTATATTTTTTAAACGAGATTCATGCTTGGACAATTTTGACAATAAACAAAATGATGTATGTACAATTGAAAGAACGGGGACGGGCGTTACAGCAGACTGTAATGTGATGCAATGACGTTGTTAAGCAGAAAAAGTAGATGCATTGTTCCTACAACGTCGGAGTGGTTGTCACCTTGTAGAAAATGGGAAATTGTTATGGCATATGATAAGATAGAAGTTACAAAAATGACCTGATTTTTACTGAGCGTTTCGAAGAAATAAACAATCCCAAAAAGCAACATTTTCTATTCATTTTTGCCCCACACTGTTTTTCAATTGAAAATTTTGTTCGCATATCAGACGATGATCTACCAGTGACTTAATTTTGTTCGCATATCAGACCATGATCTACCAGTGACATTAATTTTGTTCGCATATAGACCATGATCTCCAGTGATCTAATTTTGTTCGCATATAGACCATGATCACCAGTGACTTAATTTTGTTCGCATATCAGACCATGATCTACCAGTGACTTAATTTTGTTCGCATATCAGACCATGATCTACCAGTGACTTAATTTTGTTCGCATATCAGACCATGATCTACCAGTGACTTAATTTTGTTCGCATATCAGACCATGATCTACCAGTGACTTAATTTTGTTCGCATATCAGACCATGATCTACCAGTGACTTAATTTTGTTCGCATATCAGACCATGATCTACCAGTGACTTAATTTTGTTCGCATATCAGACCATGATCTACCAGTGACATAATTTTGTTCGCATATCAGACCATGATCTACCAGTGACTTAATTTTGTTCGCATATCAGACCATGATCTACCAGTGACTTAATTTTGTTCGCATATCAGACCATGATCTACCAGTGACTTAATTTTGTTCGCATATCAGACCATGATCTACCAGTGACTTAATTTTGTTCGCATATCAGACCATGATCTACCAGTGACTTAATTTTGTTCGCATATCAGACCATGAATTCTACCAGATGACATAATTTTGTTCGCATATCAGACCATGATCTACCAGTGACTTAATTTTGTTCGCATATCAGACCATGATCTACCAGTGACTTAATTTTGTTCGCATATCAGACCATGATCTACCAGTGACTTAATTTTGTTCGCATATCAGACCATGATCTACCAGTGACTTAATTTTGTTCGCATATCAGACCATGATCTACCAGTGACTTAATTTTGTTCGCATATCAGACCATGATCTACCAGTGACTTAATTTTGTTCGCATATCAGACCATGATCTACCAGTGACTTAATTTTGTTCGCATATCAGACCATGATCTACCAGTGACTTAATTTTGTTCGCATATCAGACCATGATCTACCAGTGACTTAATTTTGTTCGCATATCAGACCATGATCTACCAGTGACTTAATTTTGTTCGCATATCAGACCATGATCTACCAGTGACTTAATTTTTGGTTGAGTGAAGCGTAATGGAGAAATGCATAAAGTGTGCAAAAGATTACTCAAAATTATGTTTGTTATTGATTTTTGACAAAACCTGTACATTGATTCGAAAAAAATGTTGTGTACATCAAAGTTTCGGACCTTGAGCTACAAGTTATACGATGTTGGTTGATCGTAAACTATAAGCATTTAAGCAATTTCTCCCGTACCCTGCAAATCGTTTCAAAAACTTTTTTCATACATCAAACGTTCATGTCATGATCGACAAGTGACACAATTTTGGTTAGAGTTTCAGAGGAGTAGGGTTCGTTAGAATGCAAACACACAAATACACACAGACAAACAGTCATATCCATATATATATATATATATATATATATATATATATATGTCATCCACATACAAGCCTGTTTTACTGTATCACAGCTCATCAGTGTGGCTAGACGCATCCACTCGCCTCTGGCCGGGATCCAAACTTGGTGTCAGTCGGAGTCTCTACTTCCTATGCCATCGACGCATGGTATTAGAGAAGGGAAATTTTAACGTGTTGTATATCAGTAGTGTTTACACACGCCAATTCCGGAGAGAACTCAATTCCTTTCTGAAGAGTCACGCATATAGCTGAAGTGGAGCCTGTTTTTAAAATTTTCTTCTCTAGAGAGCTCAATCGTAATGAGAGCATAATATATTAGTCATCCCCATACAAACCAGTTTCGCTGTATCACAGCTCATCAGTGTGGCTAGACGCATCTACTCGTCTCTGGCTGGGATCGAAACTCGACCAATTTGATGTATATATATATATATATATATATATATATATAGAGAGAGAGAGAGAGAGAGAGAAAGAAAGAGAGAGAAATTTAATTGTTTTCTCAAAAATGTGAATGTAGTATATTAGAAGAAAAAAAAACACCTGACCCTTCTGATATTCTATGTTCCACCATTAGCGGATATTTTCAAAATTCAAAAACATATGCAACCACACACACAAACTACATCTGATCACGTGATTCTTCAACATTTTAAAAAAATGAATATAGTATTATTTATTAAAGAATATCCTACATTAGAATATATATATATATATATATATGTGTGTGTGTGTGTGTGTGTGTGTAGCACGTTAATCCCGAGTGGCTCGCCGTCTAATGGTGACGCTCGTCCTCGTCGACGGTCGTGACGTTCCCAGTTGTGATACTGCTACCCGGCTAGCCGGTTGGTTCGTTCGCTGTTGCTGGTCGTGACGTCGTCGCAAAAGCTGATTTACAAGACGTCTCTTGCCACAACGCGCCACTGTCCCATGTTATGAATTGATCCCAGAGATCGCGTCGTGTAATTTTAGTAGTGGCCTGGTGCACACTTGTGGCAAAAAAAATAAATAAATACGGCAACAAAGAAATTTTAATAAATTAAATGAATAAGGTTGAACACGCCTGGAGGGTTAAGAAGAATGTCTTCATATATAAAAAAACAATGTTTTTCTTTTTCACAGGAGCAGATAATACAGTCGTCAGATTGATTATACAGCCGTCGGAATGCCGTTACAACGGAGAGAGAAAGTTCGTTAAAAATATCAGAGCTTTCAATCCTTAAATAAAAATGTCTTTTCTAAGTTTTGTTAAAGTAAATAGAGCTCTTCAAATTTTCACTAACGTCTTTTCACGTATTCATTAAATTTTCATTAAAGCCTTTTCACATATTCTCTATGCAACTTCTAAAATAACAAAGTCCTTTCGGGTCCTTATCGGGGTTTAACGGAGTTTACCGAAGTAAGCGAACGAGGAATCAGAATTTTCGATTCTCCCGTGATTAAAAAAAAACAAAAAACAAAACAATAACGTTCTTTCGGAATTCATATCGAAGGTGCATTATTCCAAATTAACTCTTTAAGTTAATCGGCAGCAGGCTTTATTCGAAATTAACTCTTTAGCCATAAGTTCTATGTTAGGCGACCAGCTGTGGGCATGGCTCCCCAGTTGGGAACCTTTTTCCACAGTCGTTACATTTCGACTGATAGCTACTCAGCCAACTTAAAACAAAACTGATTTTTCTCGCCAAGTCCGGATTTTTATAACACTTTTCAATCCTACCGGGGATCTAGTCGACTCGAAGACTTCGGCCAATGAAATCATTTTTCGCTCACTCGATCTGCGGAAGGGGTTAGCTCGACGAATGAGATATCGCCAGCTCATATCATTTCCAATTTCCCACAGACTTCTGTTCTCAGGACACATCTGTTGAGGGAATTTAACCCCACCTGACCCCATCAAATAATCCTGACATTTTATTATGACTGCGAACATTTCGTCAAATTTCCACCTAGCCCAAAATAATGCGTATCGTATATGAAAAAGAAAGAAAACTATAATGAAAATGAAAGAAAATTACATTTCTCTCTTTCCCTCCAATTGTCAGATAATTTATCTATTCCCCGGATTTTACAAGTACATGACAGCATTAAAATAGCTAACTTTTCTATTCCCCGGAGTTTTACAAGTATATGATAGCATTAAATAGTTTTTTTTATATAAGCTCACATCGCGATTTACAATAAAGCACAACCAATAATACTACCTATATTAATTCCTCTATCTCCGCTGTATTAAACCAACAAAAGAAAGTATCCACGCAAGAGATAGTGTCACACATACACACACACACACACACACACATACACACATACACACACACACACACATATATATATATATATATATATATATGATAAGCTGAAGACGAATATTACATAAATACATATATATGTTATCCTAATGAAGGGTGTAACATTATATATATATATATATATATATATATATATATATATAGAGAGAGAGAGAGAGAGAGAGAGAGAGAGAGAAAGAGAAAGAAAATATGACCTATTGAGTTTTCGATGTTCCATCTCAATTTTTCATTCACTAGCTTAGAGAAGTTAATTTCTATTCTTAAAGTGTTTATCATATATCATATATATCATATATCATATATACTCAATAAAAGTATGAACGAATCAACATATTAAAGCATAATTTTTTTCAGGATTGTATCTTATTTACCTAATCTTTCTTGCTGTCTGATGTAAATCTGAGAATGGATGAATTTAAAATTATAAGTAACCTCTTCTCTAAAGTGGAGACTTACTAATAATTAAATTCATTTAATGGAAGGTTTGCGTGATTGCAATTATTTTATCTAATTTAATCTATTTACAATTTGGTAGTTGTTCAAATTGATGAGTATTCGCCCGATGTTTTTCACGTACAGAAATAAAATGTCACTTAACAAACAAGAATACATTGTTGTCTAATAGTTTACGCATACTTTAAAATTATGTCCTATACAAGATATACAGCACTTTTTATATGGCTGAAATCAGTAGTCCCGAAAATGTTAAATTATATTTTTACGTCATTTCATATAAGACCATTTTTCTAAGCCAAAATAGGCGATGAAACTATCTAGTAGCGGGTAGCTAATTAGTTGGTGGGTTGATGTTTGGTAGATAAGCGCATAGCGTGCTAGTAAATATTCCGTGAGGAAAAATGTTTAAAAATCAGTAACTTTTTACCAAATATCAATGTCCATGTTACTGATCATCAAACATACTTCATCCCATTAATATGAACAATTCATTAAAAAGGTACATGAATTTATTTTACTGTGTTTTATTAGTATCTCGATTATTTAGTATTTTTCACATCATCATCAACATTTATTTTTGCCCGCATTTAAAAATTTTTTTTTTAATCATATCACTCCGAGCAAGGCGGTAACGCCACTGATGTGCAGGGGGCTACATAGGAGTGAAAAGATTGGAAAAGAGAAAGCCGGAAACCCCATCCTAAACAGGGAACAAGGGATGAGCCTCTACACCTGTTCAATAGACGTGGGTGGAATGTGAACCTGGCGATAGTTTAGTCTATCTGCTGCAATTGATTGACATGCCAAGTCATAACCAATGACCTATTTCAATTGAAGGATATGAATTTTTGTTTTGGTTTCGCTTAACTAAAGCGAAAGGCAACTGTAAACAAAAACATAAATAGACAAAACACTTTGCAGCGTATGGGGTGTGCTTGTTAAAACTAGTTTTGGATATCCTGATGTAAAAATCCTTAAATTGTGTTGGTTTGTTGTTGGCTTCCATTATTTATCAGACACAAAGCTCCAACCACAAAGGAACTTCTTTAGTATTTAAGCGCTACATTCTTCCTTTTTTAAGCTCCTGGTTTTTGTATTTGCTTAGTCTTTTCAAAAAGCCTTCACAGAGATCTTTTTGTCATTTGATAGATTCATGTCCCTCACCTTGCTAACCTTTTCCGTTCTGTTTTTCGAAATAATGTCTAAGTACATTTGCTTTATTGAACGGAAAATCGCAGAAGATAGTAGTAACTGCTCCTTCAAATACAAGTTTCGATTATTATTATTATTATTATTATTAGTAGTAGTAGTAGTGGGAGTAGTAGTAGCAGTAGTAGTAGACGAGTGGAATCTGCCAGACGGTCGCATTCTAAAACACCTCCTGTATGGAGAGCTGACCTCTGGAAGAAGACCCACTAAGTGCCCACAACTGCAGTATTGTGTCATTATAAAACGCAATATGAAAGCTTTGGGAATCAACACGGTGTTATGGGAGAGCGTAGCAGTAAACCGGTTTAAATGGAGAGGAACCTTTGCCCAAAAACTTAGATCAAGGGAAGAGCAACTAACACAAGCCTCTATGAAGAGGCGGGTTCGCAGGAAGCATGTAGTGAATTTGCAAGACAGTTCAAAGTTTCCGATGAAACAGTTAGACTTCACCTGCACCTCCTAGGTAAGACATACAAACTGAGCAAGTGGGTTCCGAAAAGGCTGTTGGAGGCCCACCAGGGACAACGAGTAGTAGCCTGCGTATCGCTGCTTTCTCGCCAGCGCATCCTTATTCAATCGAGTGCTTATTAGTGATGAAAAGTGGGTTCGGTATGAAACTCCCAAGCGCTCCAGACATTGGTTGTCTCCTCAGGATGCTGTCCCTCACACCGCAAGACCTCCTATGCAAGCACGCAAGATTTGTGTCTGATAGACAGGTCGTCAAGTGGTTCATTATGAACTGCTACCAACGGGCCAAACGGTTACTGGAGACCTATACTCGCAGGAATTGAAATGTGTGCAACAGGCATTGCGCCAGAGGGAGCTAGCACTGGTGAATCGTAAATGTTTGTTTTTCCTCCATGACAACGACAGGCCGCATGCCGCGCGAGTGGTTATGGATACCATACTGCAACTTGGGTGGGAGACTTTGTGCCATACACCTTATTCACCTGACCTTGCGCCATCCGATTACTAACTCTTCCGCTCCCTGGATAATCATCTTCGTGGGAAATCCTTTACCAATGAAGCAAACTTTCGCAAATCCCTCACTGACATCTTTGTGTCAAAATCCCCCGAGGTCTATCGCAAGGGCATTGAACAGCTGGAAACACGTTGGCAGAAGGTGTTGGATGCCGGTGGCGATTACTTCGAAGACTACATATAAATTACACATACTGTGAAGAGTTTTCTTTTTTCCTTTAAAAACGGACAGAACCTTTTTGGTTACCTCGGCAAGGATAGATAATCTGCAGCATGAACTGCATCTATTGTTTCAAATCGCAATCCATGTTTATAAACATCATTTGCCATTCATCCCCAAATATTCTCAATTGGGTTGAGGTATGGTGAGCACAGTAGATGTCTCAAAAGCTGAATCTTGTTTTCCCCTTCGAGCATTGTGAATTGCAGTATTGGCCTGCTAGAAAATCCAGTTTTCTCTATATAGACAAGGGCCGTCAATAATTAGTGATGCCTTTCATAAAATGTCAATATAATTAGCAGCTGTTTGAAAACCTTTTACCACCTGTAACTTAAGAGATGCATTGTACAAAAATGCACCCCAGGCCATACTTGATCTACCTCCACCGTGTCGTGTTGTGAAAATTTTCTTTTAGGACATACTTTGGTTGCCAGTAACGCTGAAAATTCCTATGGACTATCAAGGTTGATTTTTTTCTCCACATCCCAAGTTTGATAAGTGGAAGAAAATTGTAAACGCAAAGTTTTATGGCAAGGATGAAGGCAAGGATTCTGCAGCGGTTTCAGGTTCTTAAACAGTTTCTTATTTAGATTCGTTCGAATTCTGCATCTGTATTCGCTTTTTTCTGATATGATGCTAGGCTTGAATTACTCGTAACGTTTCGGTTTTTCTTCAGATGGTGCGATTTGATTGAGGCAACCGTTTGATTGTTTAAAAGCATACTCATCCGGATTTTTAATGAGGATAGCAATGACAGTTCTGCTACGGCTAAGTTTATTATTGCTCGTTGAGAAAGACCTCATCTTTGAAGTTCAATAATCCTGCCCTGTTCGAACTTTGTTAAAAGTTTACCTTTAGCCATTTTAAATTCTGAAACTTAATGCTGGAAATGAGCTAAATAGTTATGAAGCTACGAGCAAACTGATTGGGTTGAACATTTTTGTCCAGGAATATTTCTTAACGCATGGGATTATTCTTATGAAGAAAAAAATGTTTTACAATATTTAAATCAATAAATTAGAAAACTTGAAATAATCACATGTTTGTTGGTAAACTACATTTTCTAACTAAATGTAAATGTTTCACATATATATTTCGATTAAAGTAACAGTACTTTATATTTGGTTAACCATTTTATATCTGGTCTTAAAATTTTGACCAGGAGTATATATATATATATATATATATATATATATATATGGAGAAAATATTGTAAAAGATGAGATGAGCTGTTTGAGTTTTCCTTTATAAACTTCATATCCCTCTGGTTAATGCCCATCGAGATCTCTATATGGATTTACCTATTAATAATTTATATTAAAGAAATCTTGGATTATCCTCACCGTTTACGGACTGACAACTATACCTATATATATAATACTCTGTTAAAATGAACAATAAATTCTATTTGGAGTTGTTTGGAGTTGAAATTTACCTTACCAAACATCACGGATTCTACTCTTTATATATATATATATATATATATATATATATATATGAGAGAGATGAAAATATAGATGAAGACATTTCAAATTGATGTACCTCTATTTATATATTTTCCTGAATTTCCTGATCGTACCAAACTATTAAAAAAAAGTGCTGTGCAGAACGACTGCTATTACAGCATATTCTTTGTTCTGTATTCATTGTTGTCACTGATCCTTACTACAAAACATTTCTTTCACTGTATTGTTAGCATTAAAAGCTAGAATCATGTCTCTGGCGCTTCAATTCTTCTACATATGTCGTAAGATTGTCACGCATACACCGTACAAAAGATTAAGTAACATGTCATTACGCTTTTTGTTTCTTTGTATATTCATCGCTAGAACTCTGTTGCAGTTGTTTTCAAACTGATATATACTTTCGGCACTAGTAATCATAATTATAAACAGATGTCAACATCGAATAAATTGCCTTTGCCTTCAGTGAAGTTATTATATAATTCCCAACAGTGTTAGAGATCAGCATTCTTGCTCAAACGAAAGTCACGATTTTTGAATGCAGGCGAATTCTTACAACTGCCAATATTAAAATCACAGAGATTTCATATTTTTTTTTTTTTTTATAAGCGTTTCACCCCGAGCAAGGCATGTCACTGCCACTACTGTGCAGGGGGCTACGTAGAGTGGAGAAAGGCTGGTTAAATATAGGAAATAACAGAGGGTGGGTGATAGGCGGGTGAGGATACCGAGAATGAGGGTTGGGTAGATGAGAGTGTTGTGAGAATAGTTGGGAGTTAGTGTGATAGGAGGTGTCTATTGACCCTACATTTAAACACCTGGAGATTGTAACTGTCGGGAAAGCAGACTTGTGGAAGGGAGTTCCACAGGCGGGAAGCGCGAGAAAAGAAGCTGTTGGAGTAGAATTTACGGTTACATCTTATTTGTTTAACTGTAAAATGGTGGGACCTAGTTGCTAATCTAGTATCTCGTGTAAATTCGTGCTTGGGCGGCACCAGTGATCTAAGCTCATCGGAGCAGAAGCCATGAAAGTACTTGTAGAAGAGGCACAGGGAAGCTACATCACGCCGGTGTGAGAGCGGCTGCAGCCGGTCTGCCAAGTCAGTATCAACCACGTTACAGATCCTCCTTTGTATTTTGTCAAGAAGCCCAAGGAGAGCAGCAGGGGCACCCGACCAGATATGGCAGCAATATTCAATACACGGGAGGATGGTAGATTTGTATATGTGCAGAATAGTTTCAGGTGGGAAAAATTTCCGGGCCCTGCACAGAGAGCCGACTTTCATAGCAGCAGATTTGGCAATGGATTCAATATAGTCATTCCATTTGAGGTCCGCCGAGAGTGTAAGGCCAAGGAGGCGTAGTATTTTACTCTCTGGGAGGCTAGCCTGTCCCATGCTAATGGGAGGTAGGTGCGATTGTCTATGGTGGTTAGTTGATAACAGCTTTGTTTTGGAGGCATTGAAATTTACCAACCATTTCCTACCCCAGATCACTACGGATTATTCCCATTTTTTTCTTTGGACTTGTGTAATATAACTCATATATTTCTTCTGAATTTGGCCTTGAAATAAAATTTAAAGACAATTTCTGAAAATATAAATGGTCGGAGAATGCATAAAAACAATTTAAAAAATGTCTATACCAAATTGTCTTTTCGTGATATATATATATATATATATATATATATATACAATATACAATATATATATATATATATATACAATATACAATATATATATATATATATATATATATATATATATACAATACAAGAAATCTAGAAGTGAGCCACCACTTCTAGATGATGGCTCACTTCTAGATTTCTTGTCTTGTATTCTCGCTCTAATTTCGTACTTTCGTATCGAGCACTTTGTTGTTAAGGTTTCGTCTTGGTTTTTTTTTCTTTCAAACTGGCACTAGACGTATTGTTTTTGTGCGCTGTTTGTTTCTTTTTTTTTCTCCCCAATTATTTAACCCACGAGGCAGTTCTTGCCCGGTTACAAGACGGTTAAAATTACTGTTAAGGTAGCATTATTTTCGGATGTTTAGTCTGTCATTATTAGTGTTGACTTACTGTGATTAAGTTCATTATATATATATATATCTATATAAAAACAAAGAACTATATTTCTTGTAAAAATAGAATATGATATTTTTAATGAATTTTATTTAGAGAAATCAGATATCTCTTCATTATTTTACTATTTTGGATTTTTTTACACTAATGGACAATAATTACCTTAGTTGATTTTTTTCATGAAGAGTTCATCCAATGCAATGCTTTCGAATCATACAAGTTAGAGGGTTAAAACATGAGTTTGTTATAGCGAAGTAGAAAGGGATATATAAAGAGTAACAGGAAGATAGGTAAATTTTGACCATAGACTTGAAGACGACAATATTTAGTTTTCCTTTAAGCGTCCACATAAGAGTTTTTTGTGTTCTTGAGAAGAATCTGTTCTTGTTGAACTTCCTTCTTACAAATCGAATACGAAGAAAATAATGACGATTCATTTCTTTGAATATATTATGGCGGAAATTAGTGTGAATGTCTGAACTGAGAAATGAAGTAGTTTTATTTGTGAAAATATTTTTTCAATAAATAGTTGACTTATATGAATATTTTTGTTAGGCTCATAGCTATTATTTGTATCTCTTAAAGAATCATCTCTTAAGGCTTTTGAGTGAATTTGAAGCTCCCATCATGTTGTATGTAACCTATAATTTCACTGCTTAAAATAATAGAAAGAAACGTTATTCCACATTCTCATATTTGTTTTTATGTTATTCTATATCGACGAAAACTCCAATCTCTAACTCAGTCATCAGGTTCATCCAATAGAACTTTATATTCATCGCACTGAATTACTGCTGATTTTAATGTTTTTTTCTTTAGATTCTTGCTTAAAATTGGTGACTGGGCTGTTTTTTTAAGATTTATCTAATATGTTTTTTCAGAAATCAAGATGTCGAGTTAGATAGATAGATAGATAGATAGATAGATAGATAGATAGATATATATATATATAGATAGATAGATAGATAGATAGATAGATAGATAGATAGATAGATAGATTCCAACATACCAATCCAGTAACCAAATAATACGTTATTTTGGTGAGAAACGGCTTCTGGATCGGACAGGGACGTCGTAGCGAAATCTAAGGATAGCTAGATATTAAATAAGTGTAGTATACCAAAATTCTATGCCTTACCCACTTCCCGAAACCTTGCTAAATGATCAAGCATAAGATTTTCTTGACAGCGGGCTAGAATATATTAAGAGCTTTTTCGAAATAAATTCTAGCAGTAGATAGATAGATAGATTTGGAAAATACGTGAGTATGGTGAAAATTCTCGATGAGATCTTTTCTGCAAAACTCGAAAAAAATTTAAAATTTCAGAATGTTTTAATAGATAGTTGTTGGTTAGAACATAACTGTTGTTTGTGCAGAGAACGTTTTTGCACTTCCTCGTAGATAGATAGATAGATAGATAGATAGATAGATAGATAGATAGATAGATAGATAGATAGATTTCAACGAATAAATACTTCGGAGAAGAGTTTTAGAAAATTAAATTGTTGTTGAAAAGTCTCCAAAACTTCTACATAAGACACAAAATGTTCTCTTTTCCAACAGCCTCTCTATATACGTTTTGAAGAAAAATATGAAAAACATATTTATTGCAAAGGTGTGCAAATAAGCACAATTCAATCGCATAAATTTTAAACGTATTTATTTTGTTATAAGTATCTATCATGTTCTTTTTCTATTTATTTTAAAATATTCACTGAAAATAAATTTTGTGTAACAAGTTCGTTGTCGTTTAAGGATCCAATTAATGTCTATTTATTTAAAAAAAAGAACCAGTATATTCTCATTTTCCTCGCATTCGTTATGCACAGTTGTTCTTTAAGCGAGTTGAGTATAGACTTTGATCTTTATTTTTCTTATTCTCACTTGCTTTATAATAAATTTGTCTGTTTAGTTTCTTCTTGCTTAAGTCTATGTTGACCCGTGTATGTCGCCAACATTTCCTTCGTAATGCTCTTAACTACGGAGAAACAAGTCGAAACTTTTACCTGCTTAAATACTCCCCAACTGTGCTTGTTGTTATGTCTATAATTACTAAACAGATAAGCGCTTTCGATTTACAATCCTAGCGTGTGTACACGGTACAATAAAATTTCAGATCTTTAAATTGTTTAATGTTATAAATCGGCTTAGACGTAAGTATGAATAAATTCAGGAAGTTCTGAGTTTACGTTTCCTTCATAGGTTTAGACTTTATGGCGATAGCTCTTAGTGATGTAATCTTATCAATGGATTCCTCGCCTTGAAGTAGCACTCTTTATCCGCAATCTTCTTTTAGCGTATTTTATCCTCTTTGGGTACTCCGCATTCATGAATTTGTGCTGCACATTGTCAATATGAAAGTCATCTTGTAAGAACATAGTTTGCAAAATTTACATTATTTCTGATTCATAAATAATTTTACTTAATACAAATTAATCTTTCCAACAACCTACATATCGATTCGTTTTTCCCTCTAGAACATATCAATTTCCGTATCGGGCAATTTTTATATCAAATACAAATTTTATTGTAACCAAATTATGTACGATAATGGATCATATGCAATATAAAGGAACAATTCGACAGGAAAATATTGAAAATAAAAGACAAACATTTAATTGACTTAAAATACAAATTAGGGACATATCATAATAGGTCCTTTTTAAAATATTTAATTGAGTTAAAATAAAAATTAAAGGCATGTCGTAATAGATCCTTTTTAAAAAAATTAATTGACGTAAAATAAAAATTAGTGACATGTCATAATAAATCCTTCTTAAAAAATTTAATAAACTTAAAATACAAATTAGAGGCACGTCATAATAGACGCTTTTTAAAAAAATTAATTGACTTAAAATACAAATTAAAGACATGTCATAATCCATCTCAAATTTTAAACGTATTTATTTTGTTATAAGTATCAATTATATCCTTTTTCTATTTATTTCTAAAAATATTCACCGAAAATAAATTTTGTGTAACAAGTTCGTTGTCGTTTAAGGATCCAATTAATGTCTATTTATTTAAAAGAAGAACCATCTTAAATAAATCAACAATATTTTGCAGTAATTTTTAACATCAAATAACTATTTTTCTCGTGAAAAGATTTAATAATTTTAACTCATTTAACATAATAAATAAAACATAGTGAATTTTATGTAATGTTATTTTAGACTTAGTTCATGCAAAAGAAATTCACGGATTTTGACTAAAAAGAAACAAACTCCAGAATGACGTCAGAAACCCGGAAATGTTTTCATTCTTTAATAGTCATATAATTCTGAGATGAGTTAATATTTACAGTATTTACGTTACTCGGATTTATGTCCTCGTCTTTGTTGCCATTTGTACGATTACCAAAAGAGGCACTAGTACGCAAGGCATGAAGATCATATACCCCGGTGATTGTAATAAAGGATTCGGTTCGAAATTTTTGGCACTTGTACAAGGCCGGAGCATTACAACGGCCGAAATGTCGTACAAAGATGAGGACATTAGTCTGAATAATGTAAATACTTTAATAGTCAGTTGTGTTTACATTAATTAGTAACATATACAAATGTAGATAGTAAAAAACAAATGTTGATAAAATAGTCCCAAACTCAACCAAGTTTGTCTACCTATTAGATGTTGGGGAGGCGGTCAGGTAGTGATACCAATTTTTTTTAATTTAATTTAAAAAATTTGAACAGTTTATCTGTTTTAATTTTAATTTTAAAATAGTTTAAAATGTGCCATACCGTTTCAATCCATCATTCATATTGGCATGTTTTCTTTTTTTCTATAATCATTACAACATTTTTTCTTCAGTTGTCTGTCTTCTCATTCCGGTAATTTTCTCTGAACTTAAAAACGAACACATTATTGCATCCACCCGGATAGGTTTTCCTTATCAAAATTCTTATGTTAAACGTATATTTCATATCAGTTAATATTACTGCAAGGGATTTCAGTTAAGTTCCATACGTGAAACACGCTTGTGCAATCATATCTCTTTCGAGACGTGACTGACTGGGCAGAAGATTATCCTGCAGTTGTTTGCCATTGCTTTCTGCGGTAGATTGGTGGCCAGCCAAGGCTACAGAACCCAATCTGTCCTGTTATTTAACCCATAACTGGAAGAAAGAGACGGATTAATACCTTTCCCAAGAGTATTTGTGCGTAAGTGAATGCAAGGAATTCGACTGGAATTCAAACTCGTCCCCACGATTTCTCGTTCCGAGCCGATATCCACTGCACCACGAGGCACATCCGCTTCAACGGATACATAGCTTAATGGAAGTTTAGCAAATTGCTAAACTTCGTTTGGTTCCCTGGATGTTGTGTGTGGAATTACTTGGTATGACAGTGGAGAACAGTCAAATACTGCAATTAAGTAGAAGAAATAAACAAGAAAGACGATAATACGACTGTATTAACGAATATAATTAGAAAGTGGAATGAAACAAGACAATATGTATGGATTAATAAAAAAAAAAGGTTTCTGCTCAAAATTCTCAGAAGTTTTTGGTGTACAAATACATATTCTAGAAGAAGGAACAGTTGATATACATTGGGATACACTACTAAACTTAAGGCTAGCTAGATTTAATCCCCATTAAGAGAACCCGGCATATGTTAGAGAACTAACTTTAAATTCCATTCACTCACAACGAACAAGATATTGCGTCCCTATAAACTATAAGATCTGATTATTATTCTTTCATTATACGGCAAATATAATGTGGGAATTTATGGTAATATGAAATTATGATAAATAATTCAGTAAATATTTAAAAAGGTGATGAAATTTTACTTTTCATTCGGAAATTAAAATGATGCATAGTCTAATGGATTCTAACAAATTGTTAAACTACTCAACTGGTTTGATTTATTTGTTTTTTACAGCTTATCAACCTTTAAATGCTATTTAAAACCAAAACATACTTTTGGATTGTTAGAATGCTTTGGGGATAATAATTATTTATTTATAGTTATTGTTAGAATGTTTGGCGGATAATAATTATTTACTTATACAAGACTTACTATTTAACCCATAGATGGGAGACGGACAAACGTATTATAGACATAATGTCACGGCGATTGTTAATCGGGCGTTATGTTGCGCTTAGTAGCCTAGTATATAACTGCAACTATATTGTTAACGCTTCACTTTAATATTAGGAGTGAACTTTTTTAAACGCCATTATTCGTAGGCAATAATGGCCTCTATAAATTTGCTTAGTTTATTATAAGGGAATCATCATAACTTCCGGTACTGAATGTTATTGATTGTGTAATGTCTCTTTGTTAAATAAAAAAATCCCTTTATGATGGGTTTCGGAGATAATTAACTGCCTACATATTTTATTCATTTAGGAATTAAACACTCTAAACAAAATAGATCTTTATACTCATTTCAAATTAAAAGGCGTAATTATTTTTTATTAAGCCTTTTTTGCTTATTTAATCAATGTTATTTTGGATTACATGTTTTTCTCATTATTATCATTAATCTCACTTTAATAACAATTAATATGATTTAATATGGAAAAGTCTAATCGTATAAAATAGCTCATGGCTTTAGAACCTAATCGATCACGGTTTTCCACAGATTAATTTTCTTTACTATCTGTGAATTGCCAAGACATCTTAAGGAAGATGGTGGTACGGTTTACTCATCACCTTGTCCATGATTATGAGTTTTAAGTTTTTTTTTCCCAACTCTCTGATGACAAACCACCACGTCTACATATTTAATACTTAGTTGAGAATAATTAGGGGAAAATGATGATATTTTCTAATTAGATTGTCTCCGAAATTAATAATAAAAACCTGTTAATATTTATATTATTAATCCAGTTACGTTAGTCCTTGATAATCATCTCGTGAATCAAGTAAACGTATTCGATGAAAGAAATTGACGCCGCTCACGAAAACAACGAGAAAAAGATCCGTTATGATTTTTTATTCCGAATTAGCACACAAATTAAAGTTTTGAGATTAAAAATGGGCTTTAATTTCAGCCTCAGACTAAAAGTAAAATGTCAGCACATTTTTTATATTCATTGACTTATTTATCATATAATTTCATATTGCCATAAATTTCCACATTAAATTTTCCGTATAATAAATGAATGATAATCAGATCCTACAGTCTATATGGACAGAATGTCTGTCATTTGATGTCTCAAAGATTAATTAAACTGTCCCTCTGCGTAGACGCAAATTTGATTTTCACACACCGACACAAATTAAGGCATTAAAGATTGTCAACAATTCACGTGATCTGAGATTCTGTGTACCCATGAGAATAAAGCGAGATAATAGCATAAATAAAACAAGTACATTCGCAGAAGATATAATGAGAAACACAAAACACTTATTATTTCACTTTTAATTCTTAACAATTGTACGTCCTAAGCATCGACCTTGTCAGGACATTTTTTATATTAAAATCCCTAAATAAAATATGATGCTATTTTCATAGAATATAACGAAAATCTGTAGTAGAATTCTTGAACGAACTTATTAGTCTGCTTTTGACTGAGAATAATATGGGAACGTTTCAATTTATTTAAAATAGATTAAACGGTTTTATTCAATTCACGGATACTGTCTATAGGTCAGAGTTGATTAAATTTCTGGGGGATAAGTGATAAATTGAATTTTCAGATTTTTATATATCCATTTCATTTATTTATTTAATAAACTGATTTCGGCTCAAAAATTTGTTATTTAAAAAAAGTTTATTAGAATTAGGTTACTGGATTTTATTTAGATTTTGAATCATAATATTCTTAAAGGTAGCCGAGTAAGAATAGTTTCTTATGTCTGGAAATGATTATATATATAATAAAAATTAAGTCAGACACGTTATTTCATGGTAAATCGG
Source organism: Ascarosepion bandense (assembly GCA_037127315.1). Lineage (NCBI taxonomy): Eukaryota > Metazoa > Mollusca > Cephalopoda > Sepiida > Sepiidae > Ascarosepion > Ascarosepion bandense. Next base: position 624,732 of record JBBBDQ010001099.1, read on the forward strand.
AAGTAGAGGCCTATTTCAGGCGAAACATCAACAGCTTCCGTCTTTATTGTACAAAAGATTTTACACGAATCTTGTAAAATCTTTTGTACAATAAAGACGGAAGCTGATGATGGTTCGCCTGAAATAGGCCTCTACTTCCAATTTACCATGAAATAACAGGCCTGCCCTAATTTTTCTTATATTTGCTCTATATGTATTTATATACATATATATTTTGAGCTCTCTTAGAGAGTTATCCTACCACTGTATGTACAAGATACTCCTTTGGATTCTTCTATATCTACACCGCATGCTGATATATATATATATATATATATATATATATATATATATATGAAAGCAGTATCCCTTGTAATTTGTAAGGTTAATTCCACAGGGGATTGTAATCCGATGAGAACACAATGTTAGAAGTTAACAGACTATTTTTCCCGTCTTTTTGCCAGCATTGTAATTCGACATCGGAAAAAAAAAAACGATTCGCTAACCACGAGTCAACTAATTTTCGTTATCTTCATGAGAATGAAAGTGCTGCTTAGCCAGGCCATGTACCCTTGATCAGAACAAATCATAATCGAACGGGGCAATGTCTGCCGGATACGGTGTGTGAAGCAGGAATTTCTATTTAAGTATTTCCAAGCAGGTTTTCACCCATTTAGCAACATGTGGCTCAGCATTCTCATGTGTGTGTGTGTGTGTGTGTGTGTGTGTGTGTGTATATTTCATTAGAAATGAAAGACAAGGTATTATCAATCAGTTTTTTAAATAATGTTTCATGTTTTCTCATGTTTATTCTTTTCAGAATTGAAAAAATATAAAAATTGTCTAAAGCTTTTGTATTTTCGATCGCTTTCAGCTATACTTTTAGCCATTATCGAAAATTCATTTTGTTTTACTTGTAAATAAGTATATGTAAATATATACATAGACTACTGTGTATCTTAAGTTTCGAACATGTTAAGCACCTAGTTACCGTGTTCATAATTGATATTATTAAAGGCAGGGTTACTTTTTTTGTGATTCTACCATTATTTCTAACCCTCTTTTGTCTAACGATGATACTATTACGTATATATTGTTAACAAGTGTGTTAGGGATAGGTCCCGGACATTCTCAATGTGTGTTTAATTGAGAGCAAATGATAATACGTTGTCTATCATTTTTATCAAACCTGCATAAAAGAGAGATTGTTGCCTAAATACACACACACACATATACATATATATTTTTCTAAACATGAACTGTTAAATATAAGAGCCAAAGAATGTCTATTATATTTAATCATGAGCCGTTCTAAACATCGTATTTTGGCTTTAATTTCAAGTGAAAATAAAGACAAAATTCTCCAACATTTGGATATTCTTTTATGTTGTTTCTAAGATTTCGGCTCACATGAGCCATCTTTAAAGAGGTTACAGGGACTTTAGCTTAAAAACATCCACCATTAAAATGATTTTATTTTCTTTTTACATAAAACTTTGCTTAGCAAAGATAACAGCTACCAAATAGCAGACACAGTTCGTAAATTTGTAATGCGGTTCTATGACATCATACCGCGTGTGAACTCGAAATGTTGAAAGGATCAAATATTTAACTGCAATGTAAAGTGTTATGACTAGATTTAAATGTGATTTTATTAAGTGTGGGTCGTTTTGATTTAATGTAGATGGCCTCCAATACCTGAAAGTTCTTTTTACTGTGTGTATGAGTGACTATTATTGTATTGTTGACTAAAACCTTTCTAAAATTATCTACATGACTATGTTTTTGTAAGAAATGTTGTTTAATTGAACTCTGATCATAAAGGTGACAGGTAAGTCTACGGGAGAGCGTGGTTGCAGTAAAACCAATATATGTAGTGGGTTTATTATTAGTACCAGAGATACAATCTCTGAACGGGCATGTATATTGATACACTACATTGGTTTTCTGTAGAGGATTTAGTTGTATATATATATATACATTTATGTAGGTAGAATTTGTGCAATTATTATCTGCATGAAAACTGGAACCAACGAGCCAAGTTCAACTTTTATCCCAATTAGTTGCGTTCATAATCAACTTTGAAAAATGTATCTGCGCCTCCCTTATCAACACAAAATGGCTTAAATAGCTAAGTAGATTAGTTTCACTAACTTTCGGTTGTAGCAATTTAGTAGAATCCAACGGGGAAAAAGCTCTGTTATTTTTCCAAAAATGTCATGGCAATACATAAATAATAAAAAAAAACGGAATAATTATTGCCTAATTCCTTAAGATATATGACAATTTATAATCGATTAAACACTACTGTTACAAGTAGTCACGTTTAATATGTGACATTGTCACAATATATTAAATTGCGGTCAATTATGAATGGGGCTTTATGTCCGTGATTCTTCCACCAAATTCATTGTATGACTGGTAATTTTCGGTTAAAAAACGATATTTTATAAGCTTTGTCGTTGCGTTGTCATTTTCGTTTCCTCTGTTTTCTTGGTGTCGGGTTGGTCTATCTTGTTAAAAATTGAATTAGATATATATTTCCCTAGGAGAGAGGCCCCTTCTTATGACAGCACTTTGTATATAATCTGAATTGTCTGATTTTATTCGATTGGTAGGAAACGTTTACCGAGTCCTCGTCAGTAACAGTAAGAGATACTTCTATCCTCGCAGCTCGGCACCTAGTCATGGTATAATGGTTCGCAAGCTTGTCTTGCTAGAACCTATTACAACTGAGTAGTAAGTTCGATCCTCACTGGGCACCCCATACTTTTGCCACATCTAAGCAGTGCTTAGAAAATCAACCATCCTCGCAGTTTTAGACCAGCTTGTTACCTAAAAGGCTTCATTTCACACGAGAAATTTGGCAAAGAAAGTCTTTTTCTAAAGAAATTCCACTCTCACATATTCGTTTTACTGAAAAATTCATAGTCGAATTAAAACGACCTCGATCATGTTACATTTGCTTCAATAAGCCGAGGCGTTTTTCTCATTTTTTTATTTACAACTTTTTGCAATGACCGCTCCCAAAATACGAACACAAACGTTATAACAATCTGATACTTTAATGACCCTATAAATTACTCAGACATGTTGCACCCATTTTGATGAGGATTTTTACAAGTTACTGAATATTCTACATTTCAGAAATATGAGATATTTTTAATAGTTTTTTCGGCTAGTTATTATTTTGTAGTGACAAAATGAATCCATTTTAAATTTTAACAGCAATCATTACACTTATTAATGAATATAGGTCTTTTGTCTTAAATAAAATATAATTTTGAAAATAATTCCAAACAAAATTAAAGGAATGATTCCAAAGTTTCGGCTGTTGTAAGCTCCGATCTGGCCTTCTTCAGGTGCTAGAAATTTTGAACCGAAACATTTATTTCGAACACTGGTGTATATAATTCTCATTCCATGTGTGATGCCACTTCTCGTCATTATTACTATCATTGGCTAACATATAGATGGAATGGTTCGAAGAGATGTCATTAGAACTCATACAAATCTATGGCTGAGATACTTTGATGACACCCTCATACTCTGGCTACACCAGGAAGAGGTCCAGCCCCTACTAGACCATATGATTTCTATCATCGATACTGCTTACAACAGAGAAAGAGAACGACAACAAACTAGCATTCCTGGGTGTACTAATATCTCGAACAGAGTGGGTTCAAGACATCAGTATACCGCAAGCCAACATTCACCGAACAATACCTCGACTTCAACTCCCACCAACCGTATAATGTAAAAAAAATGGACCGTCAGCTGCTTGCATCAACGAGTAAAAGTCACAAGCGGCGATTCAGAGAATGTAAACAGGAAATGGTCAGTATAAGGAGTACTCTACAACGGAACAACTACGAAGTGGATATGACAATAGCTCTAACCAACGTGGAAGGGAGGGAGAGTACATGAGGATAACAAGGCTCAGAAAATAACCTCGGACTGCCTGCCCTATGCGAAGTGGTTATCGGAGAAAATACAAATAATCAGATCATCAGGACGACCTTCAAAAAGTGGTTCTACATTTTCCAAATACCTCTACCGATTAAGATCTCCAGTAAAGCAGAAGATGACTAAGAACTGTGTGTACGCAATTCCATGTAGCTGTGGAAAGAAATACAAGGGAGAAACATGCCCCACTTAAGGCCATCATACGAGGAAAGATAAAAAGATCAGGCGTAGCTGACCAAATATGCAGGGAGAAGGGGGATCACCGGCCCCTATGGCATGAATTTAAAATAATAGATAGAGAACGTCACAAGAAACTACATAGATTTAAGGAATCAGCGCATATGCTCGGTTAAAAAAATCTCTTAAGCCGACCAAGCATAGAAATGAATACAATATGGGACTACGTAATACAGAGTGCTAGAGAAAATCAATAGCTTTATAGATTGCAATATGAGCTCTGGTAAAAAATGCTTACTTAGACATTAGTTTTATAAGTCCCAGAAATTCATAAACAAATTTGTTTCTTTCTTAGTTAATTTAATTCCTTATTCGCTGGGTGTGAATACCTGCCTCTCCGTTAGATTTTGAAGCTCACTTCTGTGTTGGATACGGAATAAAAATAACTCTTTTCTTCACTGTTTAAAAATTCGCGAGCCAGCGTGAAATCTAATTTTCACCAATGTTTTAGAAATAAATTTCTACTTCTTTATACAAACGAAACAGATTTTAACTCTCTCATTCTTCTGACCTCAAGGAAATTGTGGGGAGGTTGGTTATGTTTGACACAAGGCCAATTTAATAAACATGATAGAGATTCATTAATTCGGTAACAACGATGACGTCTACAAATGCCATTCTGAAGATTGAAACTGCCACTGCTGGTGATAATTTTAATATTTTGAAATGAAAATTTAAATAATGTTAGCAATATTTCTCAGATTATTTATACGAAGGTCCTTTAATAAATAACGTGCATTTTTTGGTATAAGGACATCTACGAGGGTCATTCAATAAATATGGTGAATTTTTCGGTATACTGACTTCTACGAGTGTCATTCAATAAATAAGATTAATTTTTTGGTATAAGGATTTTTACGAGGGTCATTCAATAAGTAAAGTGAAATTTTTCGGTATAAGAACTTCTACGCGAGAGACATTCAATAAATAAGGTGAATTGTTCGGCATAAGAACTTCTAATACAAATAGAAGCTTATTCTTTTTTAATTGTTTTCCTTTACTTCTTTTTTAAAGGGATTTAATGTTTTTGCAGATTGAAAAACTATGAGATTTTTGGAGATTAACAAAGATGGCCGATCAAGAAGCATGCTCCAGGATTAAACAGCACACAAAATTGTCCATGATGACCTTGCCTACTCGGTCAGCTGCCGGTTGGTGCCAAAGATGCTTATTCAGAGCACAAACAGAAGAGGGTCGAGTGGTCCCAGCAGTGTCTCTCCCGCTATGAGAAGGATTGCCCCTTCAGACTTTCACCTGGTTGGTTCCTTGAAAGCTTTCACCGGAGGCACGAAGTTTGAAAGTGACGATGAAGTTAAAAGTGCTGTGAGCGATTGGCTGAGACCTCAGTTCAAAGATTTTTACGCTGAGAGAATACGGAAGCTTGTGCACAGATGGGAAAAGCGTGTGACACTGCTGTGAGACTACGTTGAAAAATTAAAAACAAAATGTAAGCTTCTATCTGTATTAGAAGTCGTTATATCTAAGAAGTAACCTTATTTATTGAATTACTCTCGTATTATTGCCTTAAAGATGCTAAGGATTAAGATTTAATAATTTTAATTTAACTTTAAGTCTTTACACAGGCTTTTAGCTGACGAGTTATTTTTTAAAACTCTCTTTTGATATTAGGCTAAAACAGTGGGGGAACTTTAAGAACCAAACACAATAAAATGACGTAACACATGCAATATGCAGATGTTTAAAAGACGTATGAGCCATGTAAAGCGAGCAAAGGATAAAGAAACAGAGAAAATATGTTAGAAACGAAGAAAAAAGTACTAGACTCTTATATAGTAACTGTTCTCTTATTGAATACTGTACGATATTCTCATAGATAAAGAAGACACTTGAAGCAACCGATATATAGTTTTACAGAAGGATACTGAGCATTACCATAGACAGAAAATGTGAGGTTTTAGGCACACCTGAAACAAGAAGGACACTTATACTTAGAATCAGAAAGTAAGAGTGTGAATTTCAGCGCCACAGAAAAAATGGTGTAAGAAAAATAGACACAGGAAATATTGAAGGCGAATAAAAAATAACAGGGCGGCGTAACCGATCCGACGGACCTCTGTAATAGCTCGGAGATTAATACAAGAAATCTTTGAAGCGCTAAAAAAAACAAAAAATGTTCTGGAAGAACACAAAACCATGAAAGATAAAGAACTGCTTAAGAAAACTTGAACAAGAATCATGATATTTAGTTAAAATCATTATTAATAATCATTTGCATTAGATTTTTTAAAAAGAACATCATGATAAATTTTACAAAAAATTCTAATAACATATGCTTAAAGTTTCTACTAAAAAGCATTAGGAAATTATTCAATATCTTACATATTAAAATATATTAAAGATCTACTAGATTAATTTGCATTGATCTACGGGACTAATCTATCTATCTATCTATCTATCTATCTATCTATCTATCTATCTATCTATCTATATATATATATATATATATATATATATATAAAACGTAGAATACTTGGTATATTAGTCAGGTAAATTCAGATAAAAACGAACTCAAAGGAACTCAATGTTAAATTTATTTATTTAATTTAACAGAGTAATATATTTTAAAAAAAATTTAGATATTCTACAATTTCATGGACAATACGTATTTCGCCGCTGGTGACCTGATATATAAATATAATAAGTAAAGAACAAGTAAGAAAAATATCTTTAATGTAACATGTTTCACTATAACAAGCTTCTTCAGAGATTTATTAAAGAACAATTATTTAATAATCTAAAAGATAGTATGTTGATTGAGGTATAGTTTCATTGGTCATATACGAGTCACGTGTGATAAAGCAATACATGAATATTAAATGTAGAAGAAAAAACTTTTGTTTAAGTGCGTGTGCCAATGCTTAATAAAAATATTAAATGTTTATTATGAATGTAAATATATGTAAGCGAAAACAATGTGTGTTGAGTGCATTTAAACTATAGACGAACTAGCAGTATAGCTCGGCGTTGCTCGGGTGTAATGAAAGCTTTAAAACTAATCCATGGTCCTGGAGCTCAAACTCTTTGGAAATTGGCACGAAAGACTAAAAAGCAATAGTTGTTTCCAGTTAAAGCGAAACCGTAGACTGAAAATAATGAATGGATGTAAGTAAAATTTTGATTTCCTGGTATCGATATCAAATAAGTTTTTTCATCGTAAACTGAATTTTGAAGGCTAAATAAATCCTCTGAGTAAATGGTATCATGACAGAGACTAAGAACTACAATTTTGCCTATTTAGAGCCAAACCCGAAGAAAAACTAAAATAAAACGGCTGAAAAAAATACAGACATACAGGCAGATAAACAGACACACAAACAAACATCTTGCCTTTTATATATATATTATTGATTTTCTGCACTATTGTAAGAACTGCAACATTGAAACTTCTGAATATCGTTTCTTATGTCTTTGTCTATGAGTGTATCAAATTTGATTAAAATCGGACCACCCCTTCTATAACCCGATTTTTTCGATTATCGATTTTCGATATTTATCGGGGGTACCTCGAAACAAAACCTAGCTAAGAACACTCACAGACGCTTATAGTGCAACTGTGTAAATTTTCAAGAAAATCGGCTCAGCCGTTTCGGAGTCTATAGGTAACGGACACACGCACACAGACAAAGTTCCATTTATAAATAAGTTTAGATTAGATTAAGTGTGTGTGCATATGTCGGTAACGTTAGTATGTGTGAATGACAGTGACGGAATACATTTCCGTTCAAAATACGTAACAAGTATTGACCACACGTGTCAAGGATGGAACGAATTTTCTTTTTAAAGGAAAATAAGAGAATCAGTTGTGTTTGTATGTCTTGAGAGAAATTATGTGTGAATGTGTGCGTTTATGAGTCAGTAAAGTTGATATGTGAACTGTGGAATACACGTGTCAAGTGACTGGACGATTTTCCATTCTAAATAACGTGAGAGAATCATGTATGAATGTACGTGTATGAAAGAATCATGTATAAATATGTGCGCATATTACGAATTTTTGCCTCTGCTGGAATAGCCTTAATATTTAATATTGAACCCATCATGCAACGGATATGACATAAGGTCAATTTTTTAGGTGGATTTATTGGTAGTACCGTAGAAAAATTCCCAAACCTTCTCGACACTTCCTCTTTTTAGGTACTCCTCAGGCGCCGGGCATTAAACTCAGCCACCCTCCTGAGGTTAAGGTAAAGCCTAGGGTAATGGCTTCCTCGGGTTTAGCACCCCAGAGTATAATTTTCCTCAGCTGCATGTCTGTCCTCGGACAGACATACAACTATGTCGCACTCTGCCCGAGGACAGAGACGCAACTGAAAGGGGGACCCATTTTCCAACCTTATCTGGAATAGCCTTCCTGTTACAAAACAAAAACGTTGGCTTATTTATAGTTTGGAAGTGTTCATTACTATAAGAATATATATATTTGAAAGCTTATCTTTTTTCATTTATTAGAATCTTTTGAGATTTGTCTCCCCTGAATATATAGATATGATGGAAGAGCTATATATATCCAGTAAATGGTGCATAAGGGCTGAAATCCAATGCAAAATCATTTTAAAATACATTATGTACAACAACGAGGAAATGTGAGTCGAATATATTTAATGTCTTCTATACTTTGCTCGCATCTAATTACAGACGTAAAGAGACGGACACTCATCCTTTAACCATACCTTACTCCATCTCATACGAATGTATTAATAGAAAAAACATCTCTTGCTTAACCCCCGAGACCAATGTACTGATGATGTGGATTTATACTGGCAACATACGTATTTATATATGTGATAAGAAAGTTCATGAATGAAAGAAGTTTTCTATTAAATGTTCCAAGTAGTAGTGATTACGATAATCTATTTTAAAAAAGAAAATATGACTCTGAACTGGAATTAAATCAGGGATAACAAATACTGTGAATACTTCATGAAAATCCAGGTTATAGTATTAATGAATGTAAAACACTTCGTATACCTTATAGCATGGATCTTTTATAACACTTTAAGTATATAAAATATAAAGAGGTTAAACATGGAATAAGCTGTGTTCAGCATAGTTTTGCTCAACACCTCCAGATGCCACAGAGTCAAAACATGAACAATTCTTTATATTGATATCATGAATGTGTTGCAAAAAAGGAAAACAAAGAGTTGGTAGGAAACAACCGCAGGAAAGTATGACAAACAGTCAAACAAAATTCACAAGTCTTGTCTTAATCTCTGAAACGATATTCTCGCGCAAACGACAACTTAAATAACAACAAAAACACACTCTCAAATGAGCATACCACGTGTTATGCACTCGACCTTACTACCACTCAGCCAATAACCGCTCAGCACACTAAATATAAACGGCTACAAGCGACACCAATACTCTTTACTACGAAGTGCTGTTCGATTCTCCATCCAACCAACGCTCGCCAATTTGCCGTCCCCACACTCCCATGCAGAACATACACCCGACTATGGCCCTTCTGGGTCGCCGAGGTAAGTCACTATTACAGCATGGCACCTACCCGTTTCAAAATGTTTGAAGTATTAGCTGTACACAATTTCTTTCTCAGATCAGTGATTAAAATTAACTTAGAGCAAATGATGCGTTCTATCTCATTGAGATGACAATTCTTTATCTAACATTGTAGGCGCTACACAATCACATCCAAAGAACAGTTCTAAACAGTGTATCCACAACTGAAAGGCATAGCAGATATAACTCTAAAAAAATTATGATATAATCTCCGTTTGACGTTGCAAACAGTTTCGAACAAAATTTTAGAAAGGAAAATCCCATCTGGACTGAAAAGAGTGATAACAGTTTGTGAACTTATAAATGCATTTTGCTGAAAATTGGATCAATACAAGAGTTTATAGAATTCAACCTCAATGTTACTGGCTGGTCGGTCATTGAATTCTGAATATTTTCATAAACAAACACAACCAATATTACGTTTACTATTATCACTCATGTCCTGAATGGACACGGCATATCGATGTACACGCACATTTCCTCTTAACTACACTAGTTATCTTTCATAGAAAATTCTTATAAAAAGAAGAAAGGTTTATGCTTTTTTTATGTGTTTATCTTAAAGCTTGTCTTCTATTTTCGTTTTGCCAAAATGCGATGTCAGAATTTAAATCTAACTCATTTGCTTTCTTTTTCTCAGTGTTTGTCTTGTGTACCTCAGCGCATGCGCAAACATGGATTACCGCCAAGGTTTTTCTTCTTTTTTTTTTGTGAACCTTTCAATAATTTTCTCTATTAGTTGGACAGATACAAAGAACGACATTCTCTAGCTTTGAAATAATCAAAACATTGGCAACGAGGGGGGGGGAAATGTTTTTTCTACGCATTCTCTTTTATTTTTGTCTTTTTTGTTCTTATGTTATCGACACTGTTCACCTTTACTTGTTCGAAAAGAATAGTCTTCGTTATCTGAGTAAATTGTTTCTTTGTGGAATTTCTCGAAACACTTCGTATCAGTGTTATGCGTAATACGCTTTCGAATATTATTATTATTTCTTTTTGTATATGCGATTAATTCATGTACTTTAAGTCTGTTTATTTTGTACGGTCGTCGCATTTTCTCAAATCATCAAAAGAAAATAACTAAATGAAAGTGGGGAAGAAAAAAAACATTAATTTGAATCTTTTTATTCATTCACTCAAATTTGACACAAAAATATCAGTTTGTTTTTGTGGACTCCTTGTTTTAGTTCTAGTTATATACAAACTATTCTATTTTTAGAATTCTGAATAAACAGAATATTGAATGGCACATAAAAATGGCCAACTGAAGGATAATGCAAAGCAATTTCGTGGGGAGAAATAATGGTATAGTCTGAGAATGTATACCTCGGAGACAAATGGAGACAGGCAGAATCACTTACATTAGAGATTTTGTTTTTGCTTAAAACTAATTTGATATACTCTAGCTAGAGCAATGTGCTTAATCCTCTTTCTGTTCTACACTAATGTAGTTTTATCTATCGTAAGAGTGGGCAAATTTTTCCAGTGTCTTTATTAAAAATCAGACCTGAATTCCTGAAAACTAAATTCTATTAAGCAACTATTTCACACACCGAGTTCAAATTCCTACCAAGTCTATAACATTCATTTTAAAATATAAGCGCAGATACAGCAATTATAAGAGTCCAACTTTGGAAGTCCAACTTTGGAAGTGCAATTTTAGAAGTGCAATTTTGGAAGTGCAATTTTGGAAGTGCAACTTTGGAAGTACAACTTGGAAGTGCAACTTTGGAAGTTGAAATTTAGAAGTGCAACTTTGACAGTGCAATTTTGGAAGTTCAACTTTGGAAGTGCAACTTTAAAAGTTCAATTTTGGAATTCCTAGTTTAGAAGTGCAAATTTAGAAGTTCAATTATAGAAGTGCAACTTTGGAAGTGCAACTTTAGAAGTTCATAATTGAGAGTGCAATTTTGGAAGTGCAACTTTAGAAATGCAACTTTAAAAGTCCAAATTTGGAAGTGCAACTTTCGTAGTGTAAATTTGAAAGTGCAAATTTGAAAGTGCAACTTTGGAAGTGCAACTTTGGAAGTGCAACTTTAAAAGTCCAATTTTAGCTGTGCAATTTTGGAATCCAACTTTAGAAGTGCAACTGTGGAAATGCAATTTTGGAAGTGCAAATTTGGAAGTGCAATTTTAGAAGTGAAAATTTGAAAGTGCAACATTAGAAGTGCAACTTTAAAAGTCCAACTTCCGAAGTCCAACTTTGGAAGTGAAACTTTAAAAGTCTAAATTTGGATGTGCAATTTTAAAAGTGGAACTTTGGTAGTGCAACTTTAGAAGTTGAAATATTGATGTACAATTTTGGAAGTGCAAATTATAGACGTGCAACGAGCTTACAAGTAAAACGATGGCATAAAAGTTGTAAAATAAAAAATTGCTTCACTATCTTTGCCAAGAAAACAGGAAGGTATGAGCGGTTATATTCTAAAAGCATTAAGCATTTGCTAAATATATGAAACATATCTCGTGCATAACTGAATTTTATTGACTTAGTCTATCAGATCTTTGAGCGTCGTGTGTGTAAGTTTCTGATATGTTGCAAGAATCGATTGGCTCTAATACAAGACTATGTTGAGTAAACAGGATTTTGGAGACGTGAGAGTTTTAGCAATTAGATTTTTAAAAACCCATAAAAATGCTACTTGTACGTTCAAATATATGTGGTCGAAGTAAGAAGGAGGATCACGCATTAGAATAGCTGCCATGAAAATATTTATATAAAAGAAAAAAAGGAAGCAACGTCTGAAGTCGAGATGCCAGGTTAGGAACCTTTATTTAAATTTTCTTGCTTACTAACCACCATTTTGTATAAGTTTAACTCGATAATTAGTAAAATTAAAACAAAGAACAAAAAAAGTATAAGGAAATAACAGGCTACTATGTTTTATCTAAGAAAAAACAGACAAATATAATAACTACTGTCGTGAACCCGGTTAAGAAGTCCAGCAAGAAATGATATAACAACAACAAAATAGGAAATAACAAATATATATATTAAACACAGCAAAAGATAAATATTTGGAACTCTGTTAGTAAAACGAGAAAATACGGGATAGGTCGTAATACTAGAACTGGGACTCACAATGGTCGTATGGTAGCAGTCTTGGCTATCTCTGCTGATCTGCTTATGCTGATCTCCTGCGGATCTATCACTTCCTCTGACATCTCTCCTCTTCTTGTGAGGGGAAGTATATGTAGTTGTAGGAAGAGTTCATTCCGTTGCAATGGGTGATGCCACCATGACAATTACCAATACAAATAATACATGCAGAATAATAAATCTGAAAATCTAATTCCATATTTCATCTTTGCCAGAAGTAGTGCTGCTGTGGCTTAATCAATAAAGGAGACTTCAAAATCGCATTTGTGGCCTTTTGGATATTTCTAACCTAAATCCATTTTCTCACAGACAACGAGTCGGAAATATTTCGCTGTTCTATCACTATTTCCAAATTAGTTATACCGTTGAGTTACATTTTTATTTCTTCTAATTGAGAACATTACAAATAAGACCAGCCATGTCGGGTACAGATGGTAATTTCTTTCGCATTTCGTTTGTAAGAAGGGAGATCGAGTCAGACTCTTTCGTTGCAAGCATCATGACACCCGAGAGGGTTCTTCCCTATTTACTCCGATAATAATCTCTTCAAGCCGAGGGTTATCTACGTTCGACCACCTATTTAGTACTCCTCTACATAGAGTGGATTTTAGACCTTGTATCAAGGAAACGAAAGTAAAAAGAAACAAAGTTCATTGGAATATTCGAGACTCCTGAGGGAAAATGATACTCTGAACTTCTTTTATATTACTGATCAATAGTTTTTACCTACGGCTGTAGAATAACGAATTCAAATATCAGCGATGAACACTGCCAAAATTAAACTGAAAGAAATGGGATCCGAGAGCATTAATCGATATTAAGCCTGATTCATGTTTGCAATATTAGAGAATCCTTTTAAGATCGTGCAGATATTGTTAACACTGTACGAAGGCAACCCGAAAACCTTCCCTAATCTTCATCAATTAAGTACGAATTCAAAAATTCATTCAAGCAATTCTGCATCTTTTACAATTTTAGTCACTTGAACTTCAAACAAGTACGATTTTCTTCAAATATTTTTTCTGTGATCGTGAATCAAAATGAGAGAGAATTTTATATGAATTCTTGTCTAAGAAAGGATTACGATTTTGACAAATCTTGAAGCAAGGAAAGAAATTCTTTCAAAAGATTCCTGCTCGAAAGATTTTATTTCATGTATTTATTAAAATAGTAAAGCGATAAATAATGATAATAGTTCTTTCTATTTTAATTGTTTTGTCTGCCGTGTTTAATTAGAGACGGCAAATAAATGGGTTGCGGAGAAATTTTATTCTACACAAACACTAACCATTATTGTAAAATCTTACCATGTCATGAGCACACACGGATATAGCAATTTTCATGTCATGAGCACACAAGGATATAGCATGTGTGCTCATGACATTTACCATGTCATGAACACACAAGGATATAGCAATTTTCAGTTGATATATATATATATATATATATATATATATATATATATATATATATATATATATATATATATATATATATATATATATATATTGCGTATTTAGGCAGCAATCCTTCTTTTATGCAAGTTTCATTTAAAATGACTGGTATTATGGTTAAGTTTTTATATAATTTTTCATGTGATCTTTTTTGTCCGAGCCTTTATTTTTTTAGCCATTATCGAGTATGACATTAATTTACGTGTGAGAGTACTGGATTGCTATCTGATGTCACTCCTGCAATATGGCAGCGAATGTTGGACAATATCATTAAAGATGAAAGAAAAACTTGAAGCAACTGAAATAGGATTCGACAGAAGGATGCTGCAAATATTATGGATTGAGCATGTGAGCAACGATGAGGTTTTGGAGATGATGGAAACGAAAAAGAAATTAATAGTGAGCATCAGAAAGAGACAGCTAAAGTTCCTGGGACATACGATGAGGAAAGAAGGCTTGGAGAACCTGATACTAACAGGCCACATAGAGAGAAAAAGAGACAAGGGAAAGCAGCGGATAACATATTTGAAGAATCTACTCAGGTGGATGACGGAACGAAGGTTGTATGGTGTAACAAGAGAAAGCGTGCTAAGAGCCACCAGGAATAGGGAGATGTTGAAAGCCATGATCGCCTACGTCCTGAAAGGACAAGGCACATAAAGAAGAAGAAGAAGAAGAAGAAGAAGATGCAATGTTGTTATCGTGTTCGTAATTGATATTATTAATTGTTGAATTTTTTATCAATAATAACGGTGACGTTAAAATAAAATATCATGGATACACATTACGACTAATCATTTCTCAGATTCTACACACATACATAGCACTTCGCGTATTTTGTTACACGTAAAATAAAATTTATCCTCAATAATGGCCAAAAGTATAGCTGAAAGCGATTAAAAAACAAAACGTTTAGACATTTTTTTTATAATTCATGTTATGAAAATTAAAAATTACAAAATCACAGAAAAAACTATATAAAAAGCTTAACCACATTACCATGGATGTCATTCTTAATAAAACCTCTTTCTCTCTCTCTCACTCTCTCTGTATATATATATATATATATATATATATATATATATATATATATATATATTCTAAACATATACTGTTAAATATAAGAGACAATGGATTACTATTATGTTTAAACTTAACCCTAACCCTAAACATCGTATTTTGGCTTTAGTTTCACGTGAAAATAAAGACAAAAATTCTCCAACATTTGGATAATTTTTTATTAAGTTGGTTCACATGCTTAGCGGAGTTTTATGTCAAGAAAAGATAAAATTGTCGCTGATGGTGGGTATTTCTGTGTTAACGCCCTTGTAACCTTTTCGAAAATGGCTCATGTGAGCCGAAAGCTTAGAACCAACTTAATAAAAGATTATCCAAATGTTGGAGAATTTTTGTCTTTATTTTCACCTGAAATTAAAGCCAAAATACGATGTTTAGAACGGCTGATGGTTAAACATAATAGACATTCATGTCTCTTATATTTAACAGTATATGTTTAATATATATATATATATATATATATATATATATATATATATATATATATATATAATCGTATAATTATGAATTAAAAATATATTGCTCACGGAAATTTCTGTTTCGAGATTTCTATCTCCACATTATATAATGTTTGATTTTAGTTGTGAAAATGATTTACATTTAAAAACAACAAACAATCAGTTTGCTATTTATGTGTGTGAGAACACATAAAATTTATGCGTGTGTTCTTTTTATGTAAATTAGAATAAAAAATAAAAGTGTTATCTATAAATTAAAAGTTTGGAAAAAATTAGAATTAAATAAAGAACTAATAAGAACAGTAGATTTACACAAACAGCCGCTTTAAGTTATACTGAAAATATAAAAAGTTTTCTTTCCTTTTTCATCTCTTTTCTGTTTTCTATGAGAAGAGATCAAGATGTGGAAAAGCGAAAAGGACATTTTTAGTACAAGAATGTATACATCAAAGGTAATAAAATCTAGTGAATGTTAATAAAAATAAAAATAAAAAATAAAAATAAAAATAAAATTAGGTTAAAAGGAGGGTGACACTTTGACTATTAGAGATGGAAGAAAGAAAGTATGTAGTTCCTAAAAATAGAATTTTCTTGCCAAATTTCAAAATGAATCTTCATTCTTATTAGTTAAAAGGAACACATACATAAATTTTATGTATTCCTACATCCATAAGTAGCAAACGGATTGTTTTTTGTATTTTAATGTAAATCATTTTCACAAATGACATCTAACATTGCCTAACGACGAGATAGAAATTTCCAGACATAGAAATTTCCGTGTCGCAACGTATTTATAATTAATAATGGTGGCTTTGTGGTCCCTGATCCGATTACAGGCATTTGAGTATGTATACGCCACCATTTTGTCAGTGTCTGCGGCCATCCGCCACGGTAGGGATGGACTTGTCTCTTCAATTTAATTCTCTTTATTGTTAATAATTCAAATGTTCTATTTTACTGTGTGTTAATATTTATTCTTTGATAATGGCTTATGTGAGCTGAAAGCTTAGACACGATAAAACAATCAACAATTACTGTGATTTTTGTTGTCTTTCAACGATATCACCATCAAGTATATCAGACGGTACGAACGGATCCTACACAAAATTAATAGATAAAACTTGTCTATGTTATTCAATGAAACCTGCATTAATGAAAAAATATATTTATATATTATCGTGTTTTACTCACAGATCTGAGTTTCACACATTTCAGCAATCTTCAGGTTACTAACATATCATCCTGGCTTATGTTAGTAACCTAAACGTTGCGGAGATGCATGAAACTCAGAGTCGTGAGTAAAACATAAGATAATGTGTTTTTTTTGTTTTTTTTTATAAGCGTTTCACCCCGAGCAAGGCATGTCACTGCCACTACTGCGCAGGGGGCTACGTAGAGTGGAGAAAGGCTGATTAAATATGGGAAATGTCAGAGGGTGGGTGATAGGCGGGTAAGGATACTGAGAATGAGGGTTGGGTAGATGAGAGTGTTCTGAGAATAGTTGGGAGTTAGTGTGATAGGAGGTGTCTATTGACCCTACATTTAAACACCTGGAGATTGTAACTGTTGGGAAAGCAGACTTGTGGAAGGGAGTTCCACAGGCGGGAAGCGCGAGAAAAGAAGCTGTTGGAGTAGAATTTACGGTTACATCTTATTTGTTTAACTGTAAAAGGGTGGGACCTAGTTGCTAATCTAGTATCTCGTGTAAATTCCATCTTAGGCGGCACCAGTGATCTAAGCTCATCGGAGAAGAAGCCATGAAAGTACTTGTAGAAGAGGCACAGGGAAGCCACATCACGCCGGTGAGAGAGCGGCTGCAGCCGGTCTGCCAAGTCAGTATCAACCACGTTACAGATCCTCCTTTGTATTTTGATATTTATTAATATATATTATTGCTCTGTTATACAACATTGAGGACTGTACCATTCACACCTGATTAATATTTATATATTGATGTCGATATACGCGTATACACAGATATACTTATTTACCTCCTTATCTACCTATCTATCTATCTATCTATCTATCTATCTATCTATCTATCTATCTATCTATCTATCTGTCCGAATCTGTTCATCTATCTATCTATCTATCTATCTATCTATCTATCTATCTATCTATCTATCTATCTGTGTGTGTGTGTGTGTGTGTGTGTGTATGTGTTCGGAGATAAGTTTCATCGTTCAGGTTTTGCCTGTCTCCAACAACCAACAACGTCTGATTAATTGGCGACGTTGTGTCTGTATAACTCTCCAAACGAGCTATGTTGTGTGTTTTGTTGCACAATCAATAATAAGCTATTTTTTAATGGCATCGATTATTTCATGTGTTTCGAGCAGCATACAGTCGGCTAACAGACGGGAACTGATTTGGATATAATGGTTGACGCCTGTAAATAATGAATGGATAAATCGAAACGTGAATCAAAATTATTTAGTAGAAAAAAACATCCAGTCACCCATGTAGATCAATATATACAGGGTGAGGCAGAGAAGATGGACGTTTTTGAAATGTCTGTTACTCAGTCTCAGAAAGAGGGAAATATATCCAACAGGTACCACTCGGCCAGTGGTGTCTCTTTTCATTACAGTTGAAGCCATAACATTGTTGACGATAGAGTACCACGTGTCCGTCTACCTTCTATTGCTCTCTCATTCTCTTGATTTGTCTATGTGTAATTATTTCTTGTGAAGAACAATGCTGGAAAGAGTAGAGGTCGGGAGGGATGACGTTTTTCACACTTGATTTTGTTAATTGCTAATTCAAAACAAATATATTGATGTCAGTAATTTTAAGCTGAAATTAATCATTTTGTGAATTTTTCAAAATGGCTTGTTCTCTCTATCTTATGTGATATATATATATATATATATATATATATATATATATATATATATATATACTCAGTTATGATCTGAGATTAAGGACAGGATGGTTAAATAAAATAAAGACAAGAGTCTTGTCTTTATTTTAATTTAACCATCCTGTCGTTAATCTCAGATCATAACTGAGTATATTCTTACAAATTGTTGACATGGAAAACAAAACCGCGTATATTTGTGAGAGTTTTCATACTTGCCAACACTGTTTGTTTATAGATACGTAATTTAGAATAAAGCTCATTTCGTCTTTTTACCTTGATAAAGTCCAACACAGGACGAAACGCGTAGGCGATTTAAATACAGTTTTCCTCTTTATTTTATTTAGCCATATATATAATTATATATATATATATATATATATATATATATATATATATATATATATCCATTTCTAGACATCTACAACAACATTACTGTCTACACTCGTAATATAAAAAAATAAATATTGATAACACATCTATCCTACACCAAGAAAACAACAAAAACAAACTAGAGATTCTCGTGGCAATATTGTTTAAAACAATTAAGCCGTCAATTAATAGAATCACCTATGAATATTGTAGTAATGTTCTAAAATGTTTGTAAAAAGAACATTTTTTCATGCTTTAACACGTGCATGACCATGACATTAAAACATATAAAAAAATCCATTTTGGATAATGTTCACATTCTAATGAACGCTAGTAATTTCTCAACTGTTATATTTGAAGTATTTTTAGTATTTATTGCCAAGTGAATAATTGTAAATGAAAATAGAATGGTTCTTTTGGTAATACTGTACAATAACATGTGCATTAACAGATTTTATAAATATTTAATAATTACCTATATTGCAGTTTCATAAATGAAAGAATGAAGAAAATTTATGGTTTTACGGTGATTCGAATGAGTTCATCTTTGATCCCTTGCCTTGTAAAATTTTCCAAAATAATAAAAAAATAAACCATTCTATTTTCATTTGGCAATAAATACTAAAAATAGTATGAAATACATCCTTTCTTTTAAAAACTCTGGGGGTAGCCTAATAATTATGGCCGGTAGTATATATATATATATATATATATATATATATATATATATATATATACCTGTGTTTCTGCTGTGTATTTAGCAATAAAATTCAAAGAAGAATCGGCAGTGTTATTGAATGTAACCTGATATATCGACTTCACTTTCCCCTTGCGGTGGTTTGTCTGTAAATATTTTCATGGTACTTGTTCTGATGACCCTACCTCTTTTGTCCCTTGACTTTATTAATTTAAGCGCAGTACTCAATTGTCTGCAAAGTCTCAACATTTTACAGTTAAATTTGTTAGTTGTAGTCGGATGTTCTATTCTAACAGTTTTTTCTATCGGACTTTTTGCTTGTGGAACTCTCTTCCGGTCTTTTTTATTTCTTGTTCTATTTGTTCTAAAATAATTTAAACACGATATCTATCGTTAATATGTGTAATCTTAATTAACTTTTTATTGCTCTGCCTTGTTTTTTTTCTTCTTATTTTTATACTCAGTAACTCCTTGCATTTTAGAGGCTTTATTGCCTTGACTAGGGTAAACTTATTAAAAAAAGCATCTCATGCATTGTATGCATAAAGATTGAGAGAACTTTACTGACAAATAAATCTTACTTAGGTTGGATCCACTGAATATAGGTCCAAATGATTGTTAGAGAAATTAGAGCCAGTAATTCAAATGTTGACGATCGTATTTAGTGAAAAATCACCAATTAATATATTTTAGTTCAGTCACGCCTTTCAGCAAAAATGTAAATTTTCCCAGCATGAATTTATGCGTAGTTATTGCAATTTTCTCTACCGCTAGAGGGATAATAAACATGGTGCGTACCCATTTAATTACATGAAAAATAAAGATAAAATTGAGCAAGTACCCCATACTAGGTCGATTTAAATTTATATAGTCTTTCTTTTAAAAATTATTTTCTTTTTCAAGTGCACTCTTTGCGCTGTTTTCGGTACTGATAGGAGTTTCTTTTTGTGTGAAGTAAGGTAGAATGTCAACCTATTGACTGTGTCAGGATTTTCTTTTCGAGTTACTAATGCTATCTATTTTACTTGTTAGTGCTTTTTAATGTCCCCAAACCATGTACTTTTTGTTATTTGATAATTCATTCATTGAGATTGTGTAGCGTCAGTCAACAAGGTTCGAAGATGGGTGGACCTTTTTAAAACATACAGGTCTCATTTGGAGCCATTTTTAGTCATTGATCTAAGAACGCTGTTTAGATTTTTAAAAACAGATTTTGCGACATGAGTGACATCATTTTGAAAAATTGTAATATGTCGAAGAAGTAATGGCAACCTACTGCGGAATAATCTTATGTCCAGTCAGTCATGTCTTTTTCGAGACATGATCTCCCAAAGCGTGTATCACGTACGGCACTTAACTGACTGAATATGAAGAAGCTAATTAAAGATATGACGGGAAACTGTAAGTGTTAAACTTTTGGTTTGATAGTAATTGACGGTGTTGTGTAAAACCCTGCCTTTTCTATTTCAATATTCTAATGTCCTCTAAAAATTTGTTATAACTGATGCATATATCAATTTTTAAAAAAAATTTAAAGCCATACCAATTTTTTAGAGTTTATTTAAAACCAGACAATACTTTTATATTGTAAAACTTTTACTGATACAAATTCTACTAATTAACCCATAGACGAGAGTGAAGAGATGGATTCAAACCTTTCTCGGGGTTAATTACGCGTAAATGAATAAAAAAATTAAGATTGGAATTGGAACTCATTTTCTCTAATTTCCGATTCGGATCCATTATTCTTTACACCACCCGCACATTCAAGCTTACTGCAGCTGTTACTCATACCTCTAGGTATTAACCAGGATTTATTAAACTGATTAATGCTGGAAATGCCCTAGAGAAAGATGGCATTAAGGCTGAATTACTTCAAAAAGGTAGAGGAAAATTTGTTGATTTGATGTATTCGGCCTTTCAGCAAGTGTAGAAGACAGGGCTGATGCCTCAACATTGGAGAGATGCCATATTTGTAACTTTGTACAAGAAAGGCCCTAAAAACGTGTGTGACAACTAACGAGGAATATTCCTGCTTTCCGTAGTTGGCAAAGTCTTCTAAAGAATTCTCTTTAGTCGTTTGCTTGAACACATTGCCCCGCAAACGCTGACTGAATCTAAATGTGGTTTCAGGCCAATCAGAGGGACGATTGATATGATATGATCTGCTGCGCTGAAGTTACAGGAAAAGTGCCAAGAACAACACTTAAACTTGTACCAGTGCTTTAATAATTTGAAAAAAATCATTTGACACATTCAATGGGAAGAGATTCTAGAAGATAATAACAAAAATTGGTTGTCCCTAAATGTTAACAGGTCTGATTAGATCTTTGAGTGATTACATGAAAGTATGTATTTGTGTTGGTGGGGAACTTCTGAGCCTTATTTCAGTTGAATCTGGAGTAAAGCAAGGTAACCTGCTGGTGATTATTCGTTTTGCAATTTTCTTTGCAATTGTTTTACTGAGAAATTTTAAGGATAGTGACGTAGGTATTTATGTTCGATACAGAACATCAAACAAGTTGTTCAATCTTCGTTGTTTCAATGCAGTCAGTAAAACATTTTTGACTCTCATACATGATTTACTCTATGCAGATGCTTGTGACTTAGTCACTCACAAAGAAATTGCAGCTGCCAATCGTTTACTTTTCTATGGCATGTAACGAATTTGGGTTAGCAATAAGCGCGAACAAGACCATAATGATGTACCTGTACACACCTGGCAAAGCCTACATCATTCCTTTTACTTTTGTCAATGGTAAACAGTTAGAGGTAGTTGATACTTTTGCCTATCTTGGAAGTAAACTTTGTAGATGAAACACTCTTTCTTACGAAACAAATTCACAAATAGCAAAGACTTGCAATGCCTATATATACATTAATAAGGAACGAAGAAAATATTAACAACGTTCAAAACATTAATGTAAAACAGTGCTCAATATAAAATAAAGCTATGAATATATATTATAAATTATAGTATAGAACATGTACAAATTATAATCCACTAAAAAATGTACATTTTGTTTCGACAACCAAGGAATTCGAAAAACTATCAAAATATAAAGACCTGTTAATTGAAATAGAAAAAATGTGGAAATTGAAAACAAGAATCGTGCCAGTGATAGTAGGTGCACTTGGAATGATAAAAAAATGAAACAAAAACACATTGAAAGAATCCCTGGAAATCCCAGCTTAAGAGATATACAAAAAATTGTTTTGTTAAGTACAGCCCACACACTAAGGAGAACTTTGTGTCTGTAACGCTAGGGATGTTAGGGGAGATAGGGAAAAACATGAAATGGAGCCATTACAACACACAGCGACCTGACTTAGGTCTTCTTGCAGACTTGGTAGGTAGTGCGACCATAACAGAAATCGATTTATAATGAAAATGACGTAATAATAATAATAATAATAATAATAATAATAATAATAATAATAACAACAACAACAACATAATAGTAACAATCACAGTACTTAAAGTTCAAGCGCAACTATCAGGTCGGTGCAAAGGTTTTTGCTGGTTTGTAAAAAGGGGCATTTTACTTCGTTGTAGTGGATTTTATGCATATTGTTATTACTTAAACATATCACCATGATTAATTTAGAACTTTGTCTTTCAGGTTATTAAACCATCACTCATATTTTTCTGCAATATTCCCACTCATGTTCTTTTAATCTAAAGAACACTTTTGGCATGATCTACTCTATGAGTTTCAAAGAGGTTCCAGTGCAAATGCAGCAGCACGATCTATTCAGAATGCTTATGGAATTGATAACTTGAAAGAAGTTGTAGGTGGTGGTTTTTCCGTTTTCGGAAAGGAAATTTCAGCTGGAAAGGTAAGGTTAGAGGTGGTCGCCCCAAAAAACTTGATTCAGATGTGTTGAATGCTGCTGTAAGTCAAATCCCTACGGCAACCTCAAGAGAACTTGCACACCAATTTAATGTATCCCATACAACTGCGTCACGCCAACTGAAAAGAATGTGGAAGGTTTTAGTATTCGGAAAATGGGTCCAGCTCGAACTGTCTCCAGAGAACCTACTTCTTGTTGCGAATCTTTGCTTTCACGACTCCCTCTGATACTATCTTTAGGTAGGCTTGTCACAGGTGATGAGAAGTGCCATCTTGCTCCATCCTGCATATTCTCCTGACCTAGCTTCCTCGGATTATCACTCATTTAGATGGCCTTAGGTTAACATCACTAGGTGAGATTGAACATGAGTTACATTCATATTTCACACCAAAACCTAATGAATTTTACAAGCGAGGCATTTATAAGCTCGTTGACAGATGGAATCAAGTTTTAAAGAGCAAAGGTCGTTATTGTTATGAATAAAGATTTTAAAAAACACAGAGTTTTTTATTTTCATAATGAAACTTTAAATTGGAAAAAACTTTTGCAACAACCTGATGCTCCTACAACTATTATTATTATTATTATTATTATTATTATTATTATTATTATTATTATTATTACAACAACAACGATGATATTAATATGGGTGCGTCAGAAATACAAACTACATTTTAAATATGTTAATATATTAAATGTGGGAGGCATTTCTGTAATGATAATTCGTGTGTTGGTGGAAAATATTCACTTACTTTACAAATGATCATCTCAGCTACGTGTATATGGACATCTCCAAGTGGTCAGTGGAAATATTTTAAAAAGACAATCGGGAGTTCTTTAGATGCATGTTCTAAACATCAGCCATTATCATCAGGCTCCAAGAAAACTGCACATAACAGAAAGTTGCTTTCAAAATAACGCTGGCGCTTCTCCATGTTGAATTTTGAATTGCGTCAACATTCTATAAAAATATCCCAAACGTGAAAGAAAAGCACACTTTGTCAATCTTAATCAATTTTTCAATAATTACTTAAAACTCCGCAGAGGAAACCTTTAAAATTAAAACTGAGTTAATACATCTTATTCAAAATTATCTCGTGGTCGATTTCTCCAGTAAAAATATAGTCAATTATAATCTCTGCTTCTTCATTACAGTAATGTCTTATAGCCATATCACGTTAAGAAACCGCTTCTTGTCCAATCGCCGAAGTTAAGCAATATTTAGCCTGGTCATTACCTTGATGGGTGACTGCCTGGAAATAACAAATATCGTAAGCTGTAATATGTGGATAGAGAAATGTGTAACGGCTTGGAATGAAAAATCGTAGAGTTCAAATTCGAGGCGGCTTGAAACTGTGAAAGGTAGAAATCTACCTCTTCGCCTTATGAATCTATCTCTTCTCCTTATGAATTTACCTCTCTGTCCTATGAATTTACTTCTTCGCCTTCCAGCTACAGTTGAAAAGAAATGTTTTTAATAAAGTAAATCGACGTATAAAAATCAATCCGTAGAACACAAAAACTTTTAATTATTTTTTAATAAAATTAATCGACAAAACGCAAAACAAAATGAAGCAGTTTTTGTTTTTGATTATTTTTTAATAAAGTAAATCGATTTTCTAAAATATTTTTATAAATAATAATTTAATAATTACGATTTACTTTATTAAAAAAAACAAAAAACTGGTTCATATTTTGCATAATGCCTTTTCAAATGCCTTATATGAAGAAAAATATTTATTAGTAAATGTTTTAATCCTTAATAAATTACATTTATTCGGTTATAAAAAAAGTTATGTTTTCCTGGTGTTGGGTTATAAAACTCAACACTAGAAACACATATTTATTTAAAGAATCTAAATAAATGTAATTTCTTAATCTTGAGTTGTCTTTTGAGTCAGCTGTGTTGAGTTGTCCTTTCCCGCTATAGTGAAACTTTTCTATCTGCCATCTGCATGGCTGATGCTAGACTACAGAAGGAGCCACAGACAACACCATCTTGGCTTCACGTTCATTCACTTAATGTTGAGCGACTATATCAACTCAAAAGCATCTATTTCAAGGACAATTGCATCACTGTGTCGTACCAGAATTCTTTTTTCGTCAAAACCAATTTTGCATGTGTAAAAAAAAACTATCATTCGTTCATACATTAAATACTTTTGCCATATCTGGTCTGGTGCTCCTGCTGTGCATCTCACGAGTTTTGACAAAATCTTAAAAAGGATCTGTAATATAATCGACTAGCAGTATAGCCCGGCGTTGCTCGGATGTAATGAAAGCTTTAAAACTAATTCATGGTCCTGGGACTCAGACTTTTTGGACGTTGGCACGAAAGACTAAAAGGCAATAGTTGTATCCAGTTAAAGCAAAACCGTAGACCGAAAGAAAAATGAATGGACGTAAGTCAATTTTGATTTCCTGGTATCGACACTAAATAACCTTTTTTCGTCGTAAACTGAATTTTGAATGCTAAATAAGTTCTCTGAGTAAATGGCATCATGGCTTAGACTAAGAACTACAATTATACCTAATTAGAGCCAAACCCGAAAAGGGTTGAAAAAAATACAGACATACAGGCAGATAAACAGACACACACACAAACATCTTGCCTTTTATATATATATATATATATATATATATATATATTATCGATTTTCTGCCCTATTGTAAGAACTGCAACCTTGAAACTTCTGAATATCGTTTCTTATGTCTTTGTCTATGAGTGTATCAAATTTGATTAAAATCGGACCACTCCTTCTATAACCCGATTTTTTCGATTATCGATTTTCGATATTTATCGGGTGTACCTCGACACAAAACCTATCTAAGAACACTCGCAAACGCTAAGAGTACAACTGTGTAAATTTTCAAGAAAATCGGTTTAGCCGTTTCGGAGTCTATAGGTAACGGACACAAACACACACACACACACACACACACACACACACACACATACACACACAAACATAATTCCATTTATAAATATGTTTAGATATTGACCATACACATAACCTGGAGTCACTTTCATTCAACATGACGTGGTTTCCCTTCGACATTTCTGCAAATATTTTCATGTCAACTTTTCTAGCAAGCTTTTTACTCTGGCGATCCACATGCATGGATTTAAGCGTGATATGTAGGTCCTACTGTTTTATTTTTAAAATAGTTAATGCAACCTCACTTCTACTCCAATAGTTCCTTTTCTCGCACTTCCAATTTTTTTCATGAATGGACTTCTTTAAATAAAAAAGAAACGTATAAATACTTTTTAATTAAATAGCAAAAAATTGCTTAAATTAGTAAAATTTTATACCCGTTTACTTTTTCTTTAAAACAAAGAATTTTATACCCCAATAATTGAGAATGTGTTCCCGAAAGAACCATCCAAAAAGAAAATGAAAAAATAAAAATTAAACAATTTTGAAAAAGTCAGAATTTATAAAAACCTCAATTTCCCATGATGTATGCACAATTTAAAACTTGACATTCGCATATAACACCTAAGCCCAAGACCTTTGTAAAAGGTCAGTGATCAATTTTACATTTTGTCAATATCATGAACAAAATCGATGAGAAATCAATATGATCTGATTCTGATGAATGCTGTGATTCACGGGAGGTTAAAGAATGTCAATCTGCAAATATTATTCTCCGAGAGGATCTTAAAAAACAAAACTGTTGCCCTTTATTTTACTATTGAAACTTTCTATATAAATTGTTATAAAATCAGTTATATTTTTTTTAATCCGTTGCGCAATTTATTCATCATTCTTGAATAGAACGAGAGAAAAGGAAATATAAGAGATTCAAATTGACGAAATATTTAAAAAATCTTGGATTCTATTACTCGGGTTCCTAGATAAGTATGAATAACGTATTACTTCGCACTACCACTCTAAAGCAATATGACACATGAACATGTTAAATGAGGGAATGAGGGAATCTCACTCGTACAAGTGAGTAGTAACTTCTATTTTTGAGTGCGTCAATAATTCACCATTGGCTGACTCTCTACCGGTCAAAATAATTGGGAGGATGAGCGCTTTTTTTATTTAGGATGAAAAGTACGAAAAGTAAGATGAATCCTCAAAAATATGTCTAGCTTCCACCTTTTTTTCACCCTTTTATACTTCCTTTCTTTTTATGTGGCCTTCAGTATAAACAGTCAAATGTCAAATTCTACAAACCGTCTTCTCTTGTTACGTTTACTAGAAACTTTAGCTATTGCTATTTTGAATAAAAAATTACTTTTTTCGCATCTCCTTTAAAACATTCCCTGTTTGGCGCATTTTCAATAATATCATTCTAAGAATAATCTTGTAGAACGATGACGTTTCCCCTTCATTTGAAGAGTATATTCAACGTTCATTGCATAAAGTTGGATGAGAGAGCAGTCTAGGAATGTTCTTTTTTGGCTTATAACGAAATTTTCATGTTTTCTGATACATTGTTGAAATTTAGGAAGGCATCATTATCTGTTCTCAATCGCGTTCAGATGTTTGTGTTACATCTTCCGTCCTCAGTCATTATACTTTTCAAATAATTCAATTTCAGTAATTTATTGACAGTTGCGATCTAACATGCTGGATAAACGAAACATAACGAACGAATTTCTGTCTAAATTTCTGGGATTAAGAACTATCACTATTTACATTATTTACATGCACACTATTATCTCTATCTTTGTAGTTGTTATTCTAAGATTTCGAACGATGTGCTCTCCTGCCTTCATCCGGTGTTTGTTGAATTAAGTAACGTCCAGAGTACTTTGAACTAAGAAATTTATTTAATCTCCGGTGATTATTTCTAAGTATATATTTAGTTTTTATTTAGCTTTGCTCAGTTATATCTAATCCTGTTTCTAGTGAGTCCAAGTACGCACTGCCTTGCCTAGGTATTGAACTCATAATTAATATGTAACTAAACTCATAAATCAACGCTTTAATCTACTTTTGTTCAACAATTTAAGCCTTACACTGAATAAATGTCTAACTTCGATGTTTTCTTAATTTTAAGTTTTGATGCCGGTTATTATATAAAAAGTAAATATTCTTAAAATCAAAAATATACAGAGTATCCCAGAAAATGCGCACCATACACTAATTTTTATTTGTTCTCTGTTTGAGATTTGATATCAAATATGAAACATACAAAAAATAAAAAAAATAGTATATGGTGCGCGACCTCTGGGATACCCTGTATATTTCTTGCTTTAAATCGCCTGCAAACTTTGCTAAAGCATAGAAGACTAATCAAAAAATCAGTCAAAGATTCTTTCTTTGGTTTTGAATTCGGATTATTAATTTCCCCGGGCAGGTCGCGACTCAATGTCAGTGATCTCCATCTCCATCTCTTCACTCTCGTGACGATAATCATTGTCCTGACAACACGCGTACTGCGTGTCTGACACAGAACCTATTACTCACTGATACTAATGAGTAAATTTTAATTTGAAATTGTATCGTATAATGTCAGATCTTTGTGTATCGAAACTGTTACCTGGGGAAAATGCTTTCAAATACCGGCACTAGTCTGTTGTGTTTCCTTTTATAATAATGCCTTTAACAAAAAGGTATGAATTTGTCTATTTCACCCCAAGCAAGGCGGGACCGGCCCTTATGGCCAGGAGGTGACAGGAAGAGAAAAAACAGGGTACAGTGAGTGTCGAAGAAAGGATAAAAAGTGGATGGAATTCAAAGAGATAAAAGATGGCAATTGACTTTGTATTTATACTTTTGGAGTTGTAGTCATCAGGAAAGCAAGTTTAAACAAAGAGATTTTCATAGACGGGAATTTCGAGAAAAGTTCCTGTTAAAGTAGAAGAGAGGTTACATTTAACTATTTCAACGGTAAAAAGGTGGGACCTAGATGCCAATCTAGTAGCATGCGTAATTTCATGGGCTTGGTTCTCTATTCTTTGTTGGCCGCGAGTTGTGAAAAAATATTTTTAAGACCAAAGAGAAGAAAAGAGGAAACTACTTTTTATAAGAAACCGTAGCAATTCCCAAATCATAAAAATGAGCAAATTTGCGCAAATAAGCAGATTGAAATTGGGAATTTTTCCATTTCACTAAAACAGGTGTTAGACACTTCTACATAATCTTCTTTCTCCCTTTCATTTTCTCCCTCAAACCAATTTCCCTATTTCCACGCAATCAAAATAGAATAGTCCTTTTTCATGAGGCATTGGCTGGGTGTAACGGTCGTGTGAACTAACAAAGAGAACGATAAGTACAATTATAATATGACTATATGAGTTGATATTAGGGCCAGCATGCTCATTTTGTTGGTGATCCTTCTAGTTTTTCAGCGGTTGCAGCATTCAGTCTTCTGAAGGAATCATTTCTTGCTGAATTATATTACCTTTATTTAAAAAGAAAACAAAACAAAGAAAAACAGAACTTTAGTAGCAGTCAAGTGTAGAGCCTTTAGAATAGAAGGAATTTTCTGTAACATCGATTTTTGACTGGAGAAGCAAAATCTCTTGTAAAATTTTAAGCTTTTTATTATTTACTTTCGACCATCGATAAAGCGACACATCTCACTCAGATACGGAACCAAATGTTTAATATGAATAACAAGCACGATTTGTTTATCGGCAACACATTCAACTTTCATCGTCTCTACTTTCTTTCGTATTCAATCGTTTGTTTGTTCTCCATCAAATCAATTGCTCAGATGTGCCAAAAAAGTAAATAAATCATTATAAAAGAAACTTACTTTATGTGTTTCACGAAAACCAAAAAAAAAACAACAAAAAAAACCAAAAAAACAAAACAAAAAAAAACAAACAAAAGAAAAGAAACAAAGCAGAAGAAAACAAATAGCAGGTTTTTCTTATTTTTGTTAAGATATAGAAACTATAGATATATTTCTACAAAAGAACTTACCTCGCTAAACCAAAAAAAGAACATATCAAAGACAAAACATTACATTGCTTGGAGAATAAGAAGGAAGGGGAAATCTTCAACTGAATTCTTAGGTTAGAAAAGGAAGCAAACTAAATGAATAAAAAATAACTTGTTTGCCAACAATTGAAATGGATGAGGACACTATTGAAGAACAAAGAAAGACAAGTAAAGAAACTGGTTTGGAAAGAGAGGAAAGTTGTGGTAGGTGAGATCATAGCGATTCGTACGAATGCTACGCATAAAATACCTGAAATAAATAATAAAATATATTGATTTTAAATTCGATTAATAGATTATTGGTCACCGCTTGTAAAATTGCTGAAGCATTTGAATTTGAGAAGGATAGCAAAGTTAGTTTTGCTTCTTTTTTTATTTTCAAATATATCGTTATGTTTATACACTTGTTTTGCAAGCATATATATGTATGAGGTGTGACATGTTCGGGATCTGCACAATATATATGTACAACATAAACACAAATAAACGAAACACAGAGGTAACTCGAGTTCAGTTTTTCGCGGATGCCATATATCTGTTTATTATATCTCTATGTTTAGCAAACTTGTTTAGAGGACAAGTCTGATGATTATGTACGTTCGATCCCCACAGGTTGTAAAAATAAATATCGGCTTTTTAATAATGAATAATTGTGCAAACATATGCTAAAGATATTCTTCTTGACTACTGATGCTGTAATGATTATTTGCTCTAGTCTTCCCACTAAGGCTGTGCGTTGTGATGCAGTGAATATCGGCTCGGAACGACAAGTCGAGGAGCCAAGTTCGAATTCCAGTTGAATTCGTCGCATTTACTTACGCGCAAATACTCTTGGGAAAGGTATTAATCCGTCTCTTCCCTCCAGCTATGAGTTAAATAACAGGACAGATTGGATTCTATAGCCTTGGCTGGCAACCAGTCTACCGCAGAAAGCAATGGCAACCTACTGCATGATAATCTTCTGCCCAGTCAGTCATGTCTCGAAAGAGACATGATCACCCAATCGTGTTTCACATATGGCAATTAACTGACTTTCTACTAAGACGAGATGTGGCACAAGGTCGGCTTTAACTTAGGGAACCCGAGCGTGTACACTCAGGCCAAGGTTTTTGTGTTGGTCTCAGTAGTTACTTCCGATTCCTCCTCTTTAGGTTGAAGTGATGCAGCCTCGGGCATATGTCCTCTGTGACTGAACCTCTCACAGTATTTATTTCCCTTAGATGCGTCTCTGTCAGTGGACACAACAAACAAGCTTGTTGCACTCCAAAGAAAGCCGCAACTGAGAGATGATAATACCTGTATAAGTATAAATTTATTTTTAAGCGTAGCTTAGATGGGGTACAAGGTCGGAATTGTGGGGCACCTGGTGAGGATCAAATTAACTACTCAGTCGAAATTGATATAGCAAGGCGAGTTGCCACAAAATTCGTTTGTTTATGATGGTGATTTTCTAAGCGTGCCTCAAACGTGACACAAGGCCGAAAGTTTGGGAGAAACTCAATTTTCTTTCTTAAATGATCTAGCAAGATACGATTGCAAACCATTACACCAGGTTAAATTGCCCAAAGCTTACATGTGACTCAAGGTTAACAGTATGGAGCACTCTCTGAGACTCGAACTCCCTACTTAGCCGTAATTGTTCAAACAAAACAAGCTTGTTAACGAATACACCATATTGAGGTACTTCTATTGATGTTGTTATGACTTCTAAGTAGCTAACAAAAAATGCATGGTTAACGACTTCACCTCGTAGGATGTTTGGTGAGTTAGGTCTCAAATTTCCCCTGGGGGACATTTGAAGCTACTAGGGGGGGAAATAATTACACTACCTACTAAATAAAAAATTTTCAGATGAATTTTCTCATGAGAGAGAGAGAGAGAGAGAGAGAGTAAGTACTGTATCTCCCAGTCTGTTCACATTCAGACATGAGCTCTGATATTCAAACACTGGTGCACAAGAAGAAGCATCAGCCTTCTCACTAAATTAATTCTGATACAGAAGAGCAAACAAAAGTTCTTTTATTTGTTACTAATTGCTCTCTATGGTTATGTTTAGTTGTTACTAACTGCTTTCTAATCACTTTACTCTGTAACTATAAGTTTATCAGTATATTTGTACATTTGAAAAATAAATTAGTAAATAGCCTGAGTGTGTTTTAACTGCTTTGTTCTCATACGCATAAAGGGGGAAATCTGGATGGTTGAACTGGGTGTAGGGGCAAATGACAGAAAAACGTTTAGGAACCAGTGACATAGACCAATGTTGAGCCTGTATCAGTAAAACGAAGCACTTTATATGAAGGAAACATCTTCCCTAACTACTTAACCTATAAACCTGTCGCTATTTCCATTGCAAATATTTCGATGAGATCTATTTTTCCATGAAGCTTAATCATCCCACCCCAATTTTCTCTATTACAAATGTTGATGAATTCCAGACAGACATCTTTTTTAGCAGGGAATGCAACTGTTTGTGACAGACGATTCCCTGTAAACTACAATCTAAAACTTTTAAAGTCAAGGGTTAATCGTTATCTGTCATACTTTATCATCGTAATCTTAATTCCATCTTACTTCCACTGTCATTCATATCACACACCTCATTCATCATTACCGGCTTAGCAGTAAGTTTTTGTCTTTAGTGTTTCTCAGACATTGCGCTGGGTGTACTTTATTATATAAAAACAAATCTTGTGAAAAAAAAACACAGAAATACAATTGTGACTATTAATACATGCCATTTTATTCTTTAATATCTTGGGAAATAATTTCATAAAAGCAATGGTAATGGAATAAGTTTCGCGCATAAAACGACTTATAAAAATACCCACAAAAAGTTGTCATGCATTTTTGCATTGTTTGCAAAGTACAAAATCATAGTTAATAAGATCTCGGGGAAAATAATTAGCCACCATTAACACAACACGCGCAAGACCAACATTAAATTAAAAAAACAAACAAACTTGGATATGATAGCATTTGAGTTAGAATATTAATAAAATAATAGTTTAAAAACAACGATTTAAGAATTAACTGAGATATATTGTAATAGGTTTTGAACTATTATTAATGTTATGGATTCCGAAAATGACTAAATGAATTGCTGAAAGGTTTTAATCTAAGTTTTTTTTATCTACAGTAGCCAATTACGATCAGTATATGGAATACTAAACTAGTCAGTCAATTACGTGCCATACGTGATACACGCTTTGGGCGATCATGTCTCAAAAGAGACATGACTGACTGGGCAGAAGATTATCCCGCAGTAGGTTGCCATTGCTTTCGGGGGATAGACTGGTTGCAAGCCAAGGCTATAGAATCCAATCTGTCCTATTATTTGACTCGTAGCTCATGGGGGAAAATATGTATTATATTATTAAGTAATAATTACTGAGGGATCAGTTTATTGCTTCATAGCAATAGAAAAACGGTCCCCCACTTCATCCCCAGTAGAAGTCTTAAACATGATTGCAACTATTATATTCAGTCAGTCAGTTAAGTGCCATACTCTTTGGGCGATCATGTCTCTTTTGAGACATGACTGACTGGGCAGAAGATTGTCATTGCTTTCTGGGGTAGACTGGTTGCCATCCAATGCTTGAGAAGCCAATCTCTTCTATTATTTAATCCATAACTGGAGGGAAGAGACGGATTAATACTTTTACCAAAGGAATTTGTGCGTAAGTGAATGCAAGAACAAAAGATAGATAAAAATGTTGTATCTCTTTATGGTAATAGACCTTCACAGATACATGTCTTTTTTAGTTCTTAACAAAATTTATCTGTCTGCTATCTTTCCTAATCCCCTTTTTGCCAACCGTTTACAAAAGCTCGTGATTTAGATGAAGTGTTGTTTTTTGCTGTGTTTATTGCTTTCCTTATGCCATTTGTGTGTCAAAATCTAAATCTTTTTTTCTCATTATGTACCCTAGAAATCTCACCTGTCTTCTGATGCTTTGTAAAATAGTCTATTTTGTTTACATGTTCTTTAAGATCTATATAGATAGTTTCTTCACTTACACTTCTCGTTTGTGAAACTCTCTTCCGGTCTTTTGCTTTCTACTCATCTTTGACCTTCAAAGATTTTCATGTAATGCAAACGTTATTTTCTGCCCTCTTAATCCCATTAATTTATTGTTATTTCTCATTAATGATTTTCTTTTTCTCATATACTTTCACACTTATTAATCCGTTGAGTCTTAGTAGCTTTATTTCCTTGCCTGGTGTGAAATTATTAAAAGAAAAAAGAAAAAAGGAAAACGTTAACCACACGCATACCAACAGTACAGTTTCAACTAGCAGATCATTAACTCAGTCCTATTAAGATTTCCCTGCACCCAAATAAACTCATCAAAAACATCTTATTAACGTCAAAACAAATTACCGATGCTACAAGGCCAATTTCTCTTGGTCCTGGTGTCATGCTTCTAAGAAAAGGACGCTGTGGTCTCGTCTGTTTCCAAATTCCTTGGAATCTAATGGACTGCTGGATATGTGTCTTCTATTTTTTGCATTGGATTTGCATGTGAGTTGAGCAAGTGTCAGATGTCTTTGCCGAAAACCCCTAAACCGCGTTTTTTACCCTAGTCATTAAGTGAAAGAAACGTATACACGTGACACTGTATTTTTAGAAGCCACGCAATAAATACAATGGGGATCGAAGGAAATCAAATGTCGCTATAATTTTCAAAAATCTAGTAAGCACAAGCATGGACCAATCAAACTTCCATAATTTTCACTGTATAAATATGAGCAACCTAACTGGTGTTCCCACATAATCACCAAATGTCGCTGCTCATCTGATTAGCTCGGAGGATTTTCATGATATCAAGGTCGAGTGGCGCCACCTATATTACATTTATATAGCACTGCTATCTCATGAAATTTTGCATGTTGGCATCGCGCATAAGCACACACACACACACACGCACAGACACACAACTTATATATGAAGAGATATATTGGAATGGAAATTAATAAATATACTTATGGTTGTACACACATATATAAAAATATTAATCAGGTGTTAGTAATACAGTGCTGAATATAGTATAAATCCTGCTATTAATAAATATATACATTAAATTATGCCACCCCCCCCCCACACACATATATATATATATATATATAGGTATGTGAATTAGTAAATATACTTATGGGTATAACCCATATATGATAATATTAATCAGGTGTTAGTAAGACAGTATTGAATATAGTATAAAACCTGCTATTAATAAATATACATATTAAATTATGCCACTCACACACACACATACACACACACAGTTCCATTTATAAATAAGTATATATATATATATATATATATATATATATATATATATATATAAAAACTTATTTATAAATGGAACTTTGTGTCTGTGTTTCTGTGTGTGTGTGCGTGTGTGTATCCGTTACCTATAGAATCCGAAATGGTTGAGCCGATTTTCCTGAAAATTTACACAGTTGTGCTATAAGCGTCTGCGAGTTTTCTTAGGTTTTGTGTCGAGGTACCCCGATAAATATCGAAAATTGATAATCGAAAAAATCAGGTTATAGAAGGAGTGGTCCGATTTTAATCAAATTTGGTACACTCATAGACAAAGACATAAGAAACGATATTCAGAAATTTCAAGGCTGCAGTTCTTACAATAGTGCAGAAAATCCATAATATATATACATAAAAGGCAAGATGTTTGTGTGTGTGTCTGTTTATCTGTTTGTATGTCTGTATTTTTTTCAGCCCTTTTCGGGTTTGGCACTAATTAGGTATAATTGTAGTTCTTAATCTAAGCCATGATACCATTTACTCAGAGAACTTATTTAACCTTCAAAATTCAAAGTTCCAATGTTGCAATCGTGCAGAAAATCGATAATATATATATATATATATATATATATATATAAAAGCCAAGATGTTTGTGTGTGTGTCTGTTTATCTGTCTGTATGTCTGTATTTTTTTCAACCCTTTTATTTTAGTTTTTGCTTCGGGTTTGGCTCTAAGTAGGTATAATTGTAGTTCTTAGTCTCAGCCATGATACCATTTTCTCAGAGGTTCTTATTTAGCCTTGAAAATTCAGTTTACGATGAAAAAACTTATTTGATATAGATACCAGGAAACCAAAATTTGACTTACATCCATTCATTTTTCTTTTAGTCTACGGTTTCGCTTTAACTGGAAACAACTATTTCTTTTTAGTCTTTCGTGCCAACGTCCTAAGAGTCTGAATTCCAGGGATTAGTTTTAAAGCTTTAATTACAACCGAGCAACGCCGGGCTGTACTGCTAGTATATATATATATATATATATATATATATATATATATATATATATATATATATATAGGTATGGGAATTAATAGATATACTAATGGGTATACACGCATATATAAAAATATTAATCAGGTATTAATGAGACAGTGCTCAGTATAGTATAAACAGTGCTATTAATACATACACATATGAAATTATGCCGGTGTCACGACTCAGAGTTTCATAAGCTACTCAACCATCAGCTGCATATTACAAACTAGACGTTTAAGAAATTTGAATTTATGTTTACTCGATGATCCTGAAAATCAAATCTTATAATAGAAAAGAAGATAGATGAAAAAATTTGTCATCTTAAATCAAATAAATAAACCTAATTTACTTAATAAAGTAAAGTGAATTGATTACCACATGCGGCCATAGAAAAATACTTACTCAAATAATTAGAGCCAGTATAACGCAGTTTCCTCTCTGCATTTGATTCTTTCTTTTTCACTCCCTTTCTTTCTTTCTTTCTTTCTTTCTTTCTTTCTTTCTTTCGTTTCTTCACAAATAATAATTATTAATAATAATTATCTGAATTAATCTCCCAGAATTTAATATTCTAATTCTTTTTGAATTTTAAAATTTTAATTCTCATTATTTTATTTTCTTGTAATTTTTGATTATTTACCTGATACTCTTAGTAAATCCCAAAAGTACCCCATCATTGTAAGATTTAACTCTGGCGGACATCGAGTGAACTTAAATTCAGATCTCTTAAACGGTTAGTTTGTAATATTCACCTGTTGATTGCATAGGGTATGATTATATATATATATATATATCAACAGCTGCGTATTACAAACTGACCGTTTAAGAGATCTGAAATTAAGTTCACTCGATGTTCGCCGGAGTTAAATCTTACAATGATAGGGTACCTTTGGGATTTACTAAGAGTATTATATATATATATATATATATATATATATATATATATATATATATATATATATATGTATTTGGGCAGCAAACATTATTTTAAACATCTTTGATTAAATACAGCCAACAAGTAAGATTTATTTAATTTAATGTTTTTCCAGGATTCTACCATTTTTCCGTTTTGTAAAGAGTTAAGGAATATAAAAATTGTCTATAATTTTAATTGTCCGAAATACTTTCGGCCACTTCAATAGCCATTTTCAAGGGTGCTTTTGACTCTAGTATTCTTATTTTTCATGTTTTGACTGTGGCACTGTAATTTATTTATTTATTTAAAAAAAACGACCAGTCCATGCCCTCACATACCGTACGAGACTGGAGTTCACGTATGCGTTTTTCTATTTTTGAAAGTACTTTTAACACACCATTTCCATATTAAATAATATAAGATTGATGGTAGGAGAGAAATGTTCAATTTCTAGAAACTCTCGAATAGCTAGATATTTACGATATTGTGATGTATATAATGGATGTGCGTTGTGGTGCAGTGGATATCGGTTCGGAACGACAACTCAAGGAGCCAAGTTTGAATTTCAGTTGAATTCCTCGCATTCACCTACGCGCAAATACCCTTGGGAAAGGTATTAATCCGTCTCTTCCCTCCAGTTATGAGTTAAATAATAGGACAGATTGGGTTCTATAACTTTGGCTGTCTACTGCAGAAAGTAATGGCGACCTACTGCTGGATAATCTTCTGCCCATTCAGTCATACCTCTTTCATAACATGATCGTCCAAGTGTGTATCACGTATGGCACGTAACTGACTGACTGATTTATATAAAAGTCTCGTGAAACAGCATAGTATTATATTAATTCTGGCCAGGAATATAGATTCATGTAGGCATACATCATACAGTGGTTGAAAGTTTTTATTTACTTTCATTCTCATCTTATGACAACGCAATTTTCGTAGCTATTATTTGAATTTGACCTGGAGTTTTCACTGTATAACGCGCGGTCTTTTTTCTCTTATTCAATGCAGTATTAAGTACATAGTCAAGGAAAAAGATCATACTAACAAATAAATATCTATTGTATAAAATTAACAGTTTTCTATCTTTTTGCTCTGTATTGATATACGCACTACTCCAGATATTCCGTACATTTTGTGTGTGTGTGTGTGTGTGTGTGTGTGTGTGTGTGTGTGTGTGTGTGTGTGTGTGTGTGAAAGAGAAAGATATAGTTATCTTATGGGGAAGGTGTCATTTATAATACTTCGAGTATAAAACAAGTATAAGGCCCGCTATATTAATCTTACGAAAGAAAGTTTTCATTTCATCTGAAGGATTGCTCCAAAGGTATATATTTCAGATAATTTTTCACCTTCCGTGTTGGAAAGAATATATTTCTTTTAATTCTTTGTTTTTTTTACAGATTCTTTCAAGTTCAAATTCATAGGCATTTTCTCTCCTAAGACTGCAGAAAAAAAACCTGTTTTCGATAGTTTTCGTAAAGTAGAAAAATGAGGCATGAGGATATATATATATATATATATATATATATATATATAATTCTAGAAAACAAAACAGATTAATATCGTTTGAAGATATAACGGGTTGAATTTTTAATAATCTTTTTTTTATAAATGCATTTGTATTTACATCAGGATTATTAAAAATAAATGTAAGTATTTTCATTTACTTTTAAAATTGATAGTCACAAAATTGCAAACAGTTCCTAATAAGAGGTGCAAATAGTGTAACGGTTATAGTAGAGGAATGGAAATTACAGTTCAAGCAGTATTTTCATGTACTTGTAAAATCTGATGACGCAAAATTACTTACAGTTCTTAATAGAAGGCGCGAATAGTGACGGTTATGACCGAAAAATAAAAATGACGTGTGCTATATTCATTTCACGCTCGATCCTGTTTCGTTAATTTCGTGTTAATTCTTATGAAAACGGCAGGAAACAACCTCTTTCTATCTACTGAGTAACTAGCAAGGCGGATTGAATTCTCTTGTGTTAAGGTGGCAACCAGTCTTGGAGAAGGAAAACTTTTAATTCAAACTATCTTAAAGAGTGTTGGGAGGCTTCCTTCAGGCTAGCTTACCCTTTTTATGACTGCATTAAACCTGGTTTTCTAACGGTCCGAAATGACT
The DNA here is from genome assembly GCA_037127315.1 of Ascarosepion bandense. Lineage (NCBI taxonomy): Eukaryota > Metazoa > Mollusca > Cephalopoda > Sepiida > Sepiidae > Ascarosepion > Ascarosepion bandense. The sequence goes on from JBBBDQ010001099.1 coordinate 664,593, forward strand.
TACAAAACTAGGATTAGAATTTCAAATTGGCACGACATAGATACTATGAACATACTGAATAACTGATGTCTTAATTTGATAAAAAACATTATATTTTAATGTCCGATTTGTCTTTCTTAACAAATGTCTAGAGAAATATATTGCGAAAATACATTGCGTACATAAAAAGCAATGAAACTGAAAGGCACATACACAAACATATGGGCATAAATATATTAGTCATCCACATACAAGAGGGTTTCACTGTATCACAGCTCACCAGTGTGGCCAGACACATCCACCTACTTCTGGCCGGGATTAAAACTCGACCGACTCGGTGTCAGTCGGAGTCGCTACTCCCTAAGCCATAGTTGCATATTTCACTGTTTGATTACATAGATTTGTTTACGTCTTCTTAATAAAGATACAATATAATATTATTCGTCTTTCTTTCTTTGGTTTGTTTTTATCTCTTCTTCTTGCTTCTGTGGATAATCATAACCTTTTTTCCTTTTGGCAATTCGGATCAGTTTTTTTTTCTGTTGATAGTCGCGTCTATTAGAAAGAAATAATCTACTCTCTCAAAAGATACTTTCTCTAATCAGCGTAGTGACTGGGATTCATTTTGTGACTTTATTCCAGAATCTCTGTGGATTGATATTCGTGAACTTCTCAGACTGCGTCTTCTCAGGCTAACGTTTGTCGTTAAATTGAATTAGAAAAAGTACATTTGATTAATTGTTAGTTCTCCTCTTAGAAAGATTTACTCACTGTTTTCTGTCCGCAGAATCTAGCTTATACATTTATAGGTCTATCATTCACCCATTCTTTGGATATTTTTGTCATATCGTGTTTGGTGATCCTGATATGTATTTAAAGATTCTTCGTAAAATCAAAAAGAAAAATGTCATTGGCATATGTCACTGGCAACTCGACTTCAGACACTTTTCCACAACCCCAATAAATCTTCGTTTTGTCGTTTCTATAAATACTTTCTTTGTCAGTTATTTAAGTGCCATACGTGATACACGATTTGGCGATCATGTCTCGAAAGAGACATAACTGACTGGGCAGAAGATTATCCCACAGTAGACTGCCATTAATTTCTGCGGTAGACTGGTTGCTAGCCAAGGCTATGGAGCCCAGTCTGTCCTGTTATTTGACTCATGGCTAGAGCGGGGAACAGATGTATTATATTATTAAGTAGTAATTAGTGGGGATCGGTTTATCACTTCATAACAATATAAAACTGATCCCCCACTTTATGCCCAGTAGACGCCTTAGTCATGCTTTCAACTATTATATTCAGCCAGTCTGTTAAATGTCATACTTGATACACGCGTGGAGCGATCATATCTCGAAAGAGACATGACTTACTGGACAGAAAATTATCCTGCAGTAGGCTGCCATTAGTCTACGGCTATATCGTGTTGAATACACCGGTTCCCGTCCGATCACCGAAGTTAAGCAACACCGAGACTGGTCAGTACTTAAATGGGTGACCATTTGGGAATACCAGGTGCTGTAAACATAAGGACCATGGATGGTCCACCGGTCCTCCAGGTTTGTGGGCAGCGTTGGGTGCAGTGCTAACAACCCTGCCCCGTAAAAAACAGTTTGTTACAGAAACAGCAACAAAAAGTTGCTGCCCTATGCACAATTGGGTGTGATGGATAAATGATGATGATGAAGCTGTTATTACTTTCTGCGGTAGACTGGTTTCCAGCCAAGGCTATAAAACCCAATATGTTCTATTATTTAACCCATAACTGGAGGAAAGAGGCGAATTAATACTTTTCCTAGGAGTATTTGCGCGTAAGTGAATGCAGTGAATTCAACAGGAATTCAAACTCGGCTCCCCAATTTGTCGTTCCGAGTTTTTATCCACTGCACCACCCACACACATCCAGTAATTTTCTTCGTAATTGTTCTGATTATTTTTTCTCTATGGAAGATAGAGTTTATGAATTTAAGTAAAGTATTTGAAGGGCGGCAACATCTCATCAATTTGAGGTTAAAATGGCTAGATGTAAACGTAAGTTCTATGCTAACTGTTTCTTCCTCCTTCCGACTTCTTGTTTCTGAGTCAACTTTGGGCTTTAAAATTTAAATCAATGTCAATCGTTATCTTCTGTCTTCTTAACTATAATTCTTTATAGTCTCTTTAAAATTGTTTTTTTATTTTCTCATATTATGTAACGCAATTTAATCCTTTGCATTTTAGTAGATTTATTGATTTACTTGGCTTAAATGATTAAACTTTCACAAACTCTACTAAAATAGTCCATTGAAAGTTTAGTCACCACTTCACTGCAAATGATCTTAAAACTGGGGTCCATCAGATAAATTTATATGTTCGGTCACCACCATAACTTTCCAATTGAATTGAAAATTTAATATTAATTAAGCTACTTCTGAATAAACAACTGATGAGTTATTTTCAGCTTATATTTCAAACCGTTAACCTTTTCTTAAGAAATTAACTTTATGCTCTAACAAAATTGCATCGAAGGGAAAATATCGCTGAAAATACTTAGAGATAAAGTTCATGGCTATTTCAGTCACGTAATTGTTGGAAGTGAGGAATTCTGACACAATGATATTTCTCTATTTTGCTGAGCGTGTATTTTACGATCATACACTCATGTGAATATGTTATCACATCAAAGACAATTCGAATCTTATTAGTCTTTTCAAAATGATCACTAGCAGACTCAAGTCAAAAGAACTGTTTCTTTATCCAGAGAGTCTTTTCTTCTTCTTCTTCTTTGTACCACATTCGTTCAGGATATGAGCATTCATGGCTCTCCATAACCGCTTTCCCTTTGTAGCTTACTGTGAGATTTGTCTTTTGGCTAAACACCATTGTTCCTGTTCCACCAACGATTAACACAATTACTCCTTTCTCTTCTTCCTCTATCCTTCTTGTCTTCAATATACCCCCCCTCCCCCCGAGGATTAAACTTGTCACATAATCTTTTCTCATTATTCACTATAGAATTTCAAGTTTCTTTCTAATTCTAAATATAACTATACTTTTGGTTTATATATTTTTTAACAATTTCGTTGTGACTCCTATGTTTTCTGCACCCTTTTGTTGAACCACATTGCTGTTTGCCTCAAGTTTCTTCGTCCATCTGTGAAGAGATTTTCCAGTTTTCACAGCCGTGAGGCGGAGCAACATTTTATAACCGTTCGGGACTCATATCTTTAGTTCTCCCGAAGTTTTTCTGTTTCTTAGTAATTTACCTCAGGTTGACGGCAACTTTTGCTATTCCAATGTACCTTAAGATTTCGATATCACGTTTCTGTCATCTGATAAAATACTAAAATTTAAACTTTCATAATTGCTTAGTTTTGATGTCCCCAAATCAAAGCTGGCATACTGCATGTTCTTTTTTGCTCGCTACATACAGTGCGTTGTGCTGCAATGGATATCGATTCGAAACGACAGATCGAGGAGCCGAGTTCGAATTCCAGTTGAATTTCTTGCATTCACTTACGCGCAAATACCCTTTAGAAAGGTATTAATCCGTCTATTCCCTCCAGTTATGGGTTCAATAACAAGACAGATTGGGTTCTATAGCCTTGGCTGGCAACCAGTCTACCGCAGAAAGCAATGGCAACCTACTGCGGGATAACCTTCTGCCCAGTCAGTCATGTCACTTTCGAGTCATGATCGCCAAAAGCGTGTATGACGTATAGCATTTAACTGACTTACTGACATACACTACCTTGTCACAGCTGATGTTTAGTCTTTTTTTCTCTTTCTTTTACTATTTCTTAGTGATTTCTTATAGGTTTCTTTCCGTGCCTGCTATTAATAGTGTTAATATTGTAGCTATCAGTAAGAAATCCTTCCACATTTTTTTAATGATATCAAAATCGTCTCACCATAAAATTCCTGTGCATGACATTACCTGTATTTCATTGAGCAAAGCCATCTCCCTATGATTGTTTGATGAAGTGGTTTGTTTTTTACAGCTTATCAACCCTTTGCATGTTATTTAAAGCCATAACTTTTTTTAAATTTTAAATTTTTTTAGAGTTAATAATGAGTTACTGTTAAAAGTCTCACTGATTGATTCTTTGTTGATGTTATGTGTTTTTTTTTGAAAGGCGAAGTAGCGTACACTTCACTGTACACAAGTCAAACATTGTTAATAGATTCAATGTACAGAAATTTACATAGATACATAGGTGCGTAATTGTTTTTTAATTGTTTCACCCCGAGCAAGGCATTCCACTGCCACTATTGCGTAGTGGGTTACAGAGGGGCGGGGAAGTGATGAGAAAGGATGGTCAGATATAGGAAATGTCAGAAGGAGAGTGATAGACGGGTAAGGATACCGAGGATGAGCATTGGTTAGATGGTGAGAGTGTTTGAGAGAATAGATGCGAGTTAGTGTGTTAGGAGGTGTCTATTGACCTTACATTTAAACTCCTGGAGATTGTAGCTGTCGGGGAAGCAGGTATGTGGAAGGGAATTCCACAGGCAGGAAGCGCGAGAAAAGAAGCTGTTGGGGTAGAAATTACAGTTACATCTTATCTGTGTCACTGTAAAAGAGTTGCTAATCTAGTATCTCGTGTAAATTCGTACCATGCGGCCCCAAGAAGCAGTGAAAGTACTTATAGAAGAGGCACAGGGAAGCCACGTCACGCCGGTGAAGGAGTGGTTGCAGCCGGTCTGCCAAGTCAGTATCGATCACGTTACAGATTCTCCGTTGTATTTTGTCAAGAAGCCCGAGGAGAGTAGCAGGGGCACCCGCCCAGATGTGACAGCAGTATTCAATACACAGGCGGATAGTAGATTTATATATATGCAGGATAGATTCAGACGGGCAAAACTTCCGGGCCCTGCACAGAGAACCGACCTTCATAGCAGCGGACTTCGCAATGGATTCGATATAGTCATTCCATTTGAGGTTCGCTGAGAGTGTAAGGCCAAGGAGGCGTAGTGTTTTACTCTCAGGGAGGCAAGCCTGTTCCATGCTAATGGGAGGTAGGTGCGATTGTCTATGATGATTAATTGATAGCAGCTTCCTTTAAGAAATGGATACAATACACATATATGAATAGGAATTTTTACTTCTGCATTAAGTAAATGTCATAGTACTTATCTAATAGGATGGGCGTTGTGGTGCAGTGGATATCGGCTCAGAACGATAAATCGGGAAAGCGAGTTCGAATTCTAGTTGAATTCTTTCGAGACATGATCGCCCAAAGCGTGTATCAGGTATGGCACTTAACTGACTGATGGAATGTAATAGTTGAAAACATGATCAAGGCTTCTACTAGGCATAAAGTGGGGGATCAGTTTTATATTGTTATGAAGTGATAAACTGACCCCCACACTAATTACTACTTAATAATATAATACATTTGTTCCCCTCTCTAGCCATGAGTCAAATAACAGGGCAGATTGGGTCGTATAGCCTTGGCTGGCAACCAGTCTACCACAGAAAGTAATGGCAACCTACTGTTGGATAATCTTCTGCTCAGTCAGTCATGTCTCTTTCGAGACATGTTTGCTCAAAGCGTCTATCACGTAATGCACTTAAATGACTGACTCACCTAATATCTTTAAATAAATGTGTACAATTATAAAAATACTTATATACAGATCTATGCTTCTTTCTATGCAAACATACATATATATATATATATGTGTGTGTGTGTGTGTGTGTGTGTGTGTGTGTGTGTGTGTGTTCAACAAAAAAAATAACAGAGGAAGGATTATTTTACAAAACTACCCTCAGGTTAGAGTGTGACTTGGTTGCATCACCTGATCAAGTGGTTTCTTTCATGTTAGCCATCACATTCAAGATAGCAGCTTTCAATGAGTCCTTTGTTAGTTTCCGTCTTAAGGGAACCCAAATAGATTCGTTTCAGGATAACAGAGATCATATGCTTAAGATTGAGATGGCCGCATAAAATTCTTGGACAGGATCTCTTGGGTCATGTGGGCCACTTGAGAAGGAGCGGACAAAAACTTGACGGAACAGATATAGTCACTCTCTCGATCTAGAGCGTGATAAACTTTCGTAGTGCGTTCCTCTTTTAAGTGCGTATTTTCTGCGATTAACCTGGTCCCTTTAGCAAGATAACTGAAATACGATCACGGAAGTCAAACTTACGCAATATGCTATATATAATTCAGTGGAGTCTCAGTTTTATGTGAGAAGTCGACTGTGGGTATTAACGATACTCTCCAACATAAATCTGAACAGACGAGCGTTTCTACAAAAACATGCACATACACTATTATATACTTTACAATCCGAAATATTCCAAGCAAACTGACTTGGCTGACCTCCTGCAGTCACTCTCTCACCGGTGTGACGTGGCTTCCCTTTGCCTCTTCTATAAATACTTTCACGGTTTCTGTTCCGATGAACTTAGATCACTGGTGCCTCCTAGGTACGAATCTGCACGAGATACTAGATTAGCAGCTAGGTCCCACCGTTTTACAGTGAAACCGATAAAATGTAACTGCAATTTCTACTCTAACAGCTTCTTTTCTCGCACTTCCCGACTGTGGAATTCCCTTCCGCATACTTGCTTCCCCGACAGCTACAATCTCCAGGAGTTTAAATGTATGGTCAATAAACACCTCCTAGCACAGTAACTCGCACCCATTCTCTCAAACACTCTTCCTATGTACCTTCTTACTCGTCTATCACCCTCCTTCTGACATTTCCTATATCCAATCGCTCTCTCTGCACCTTCCCCTATGTAACCACCTGCGCTATAGTGGCAGTGGAATGCCATGCTTGGGGTGAAATGATTAAAAAAAAAAATTAAAATGACCTATTACTTTAATACGTGTGACACATTTGACAATAAGAACTAACCCCAAATCATAACATATCATCCTGCCTTTTTTGTCATCTTCTCTCGATCTCTGAAGAAGCTTTTATAAAAGTGAAACATGTAAGATTGAGATACTTTTCCTATTTGTTCTTTTTTTCTTTATTCTATTATCTTGTCGGATTCCTGTCTATTCAGCTCTCTCTCTCTCTCTCTCTCTCTCTCTCTCACACACACACACACACACACACACACACAAAATACTTTCATGGCTTCTGCTCGGATGAGCTTAAGTCACTGATGCCTCCTCAACAGGTGTTTACCCGTGCAACCAGTCTGGCAACTGGGTCCCACCCATTCACAGTCAGGTTAGCCAAATGCAGACGACAATTCTACTCCTGCAGCTTCCTCTCTCGCACTTCCCGCCTGTGGAACTCACTCCCGTATTCTTGCTTTCCTGACGGCTACGACCTCCAGAAATTTAAATGCAAAGTTAATACTCATCTACTAACCACTGGACTCTAGCTCTCTCCCCTCCCCTGTATAATCTTCACTTTCTCTCCGCCCATGTAACTGTCATTGCACCTGCTTTCTCAGCTTTCTATTGTTCCTTTCTAACTAGCTTGTACTCCTCACTCTTTTCTAATTAATCTTTTTACATTTATGTAACCCCCTGCACATCAGTGGCGTTTCTGCCTTGCTCGGGGTGAAATGATTAAAAAAAAACAAAAAAAAAACATATATATATATATATATAACGTAGGATACTATGTATATAAGTCCGGTAAATACCGATAGAGACGAACTCAAAAGAACTCAATGTTAAATTTATTTATTTCATTGAACAGAGTAATATAATTTTAAATTTTTTTTAGATATTCTACAATTTCATGGGTAATAAGTATTTCACAGCAAAAAGCTGCTCGTCAGAGCCAAAAGACACATCCACTAATAATATTCAAGATAATCTCGAAAAAGTATTCTGACTATTTACACAGTGTCTGTGTGTAACTATTTTTCGGAATATGTTTTCGGGATTATTTTGAATATTATTAGTTGCTGTATCTTTTGAGTCTGCCGAGCAGCTTTTTGCTGTGAAATACGTATTACCCATGAAATTGTAGAATATCTAAAATTTTTTCTAAATCTATCTATCTATCTATCTATCTATCTATCTATCTATCTATCTATCTATCCGAGTCTGTTTATCTATCTATCTATGGACAATAACCCATTTTTTCAAATATCTTTCATTATATACGATCGACAAAGAAGACTTAATTTATTATTCAGTTTTCCCAGTATTCTTAAGTTTTTTCCGTTTTGTAGGAATAAGGAGTAAAACATTTATATTGTCACAAGCGCTTTCGACCACTTTTATACCCATTTTCAAGCGGTTTTTTTTTTTGTCTCTGTCGTGGATATTTTTTCCTTATGTTTTGACTTACTATTTCTTGAAGGTTTCATATCCGCAAGTTTTGTACACAAAGCTTAAACAAAGCAACTACTAAAGAAGTAGTAGTTTTATTTTTAATTAAACTTTTTCCTTATTTTAAACGTTATTAAAGTAGATACTTGTATATGAAATAGAAGTTCCATTTTTACATATTAAACAGTGTGTATTACTCTGGGGAACGTCGGGGTATACCAATTTATAGTGGTAATAAAATGCTGCAGACAGGGTTAATGCTTATAATGCTGGAAAGAGGATTACTTGTTTATGGTATGTGCGTGTTCGAATCACGTCGGGGTCACCAGTTTATCTGGAGAACGTCGGGGTATACCAATTTATAGTGGTAATAAAATGCTGCAGACAGGGTTAATGCTTATAATGCTGGAAAGAGGATTACTTGTTTATGGTATGTGCGTGTTCGAATCACGTCGGGGTCACCAGTTTATCTGGAGAACGTCGGGGTATACCAATTTATAGTGGTAATAAAATGCTGCAGACAGGGTTAATGCTTATAATGCTGGAAAGAGGATTACTTGTTTATGGTATGTGCGTGTTCGAATCACGTCGGGGTCACCAGTTTATCTGGGGAACGTCGGGGTATACCAATTTATAGTGGCAATAGAATGCTGACAAAGAGAATTAAGGCTTAGGAATTTGGGAGCGTGTAAGTAAGGAATGTCTTTGATGTATTCGCTCCCTAGGTCAGTAAGTAGTTTTTGAGGCGGGGAAGAAGGAAAGAGGTAAGGGAGGCGAGCGTAGTAAGTTTTATTGTCTGAAGCATGCCTACAAATAGGAACGAGGGAGAAGTTTCGATCTCTACCGAGAATGCAAGTTTTACTAAGATTTCTCGAATGCACAGAACGATAGACGTAATCTGGTGATACCGAGCAAAAGCGATGGACCGGATGTTTGCGCTTTCACGACCAAAACGCAAATGACAAAAAGTCCGCGCAGATGTTCCGGTTGAAAACTAAAAATTAATTAAATATTAAATTTCCAGTTCGCGAGCCTACGCAAATTTTATTTATTAGCCAATGGGAATCCCAGAACCAAATACAAGTGTGAAATCCCAAATGTGATGCTGTGATCCAAAAAGAAGAAAGCATAGCCAGTCAGACCGACTCGAGGAGAAGAGGGTAATTAGTATCTCCCTTGACCGAAGTCAAGTGGCTTACTACGCTCGCCTCCCTTACCTCTTTCCTTCTTCCCTGCCTCAAAACTACTTTCTGACCTAAGAAGCGAATACATCAAAGACATTACTTACACGCTACCAAATTCTTAAGCATTAATTCTCTTTCAGCATTTTATTGCCATGAACATTTTAACCTCCGTTGGACTTATGCTTCAAATATTACTTCAATTGTAAAAACATTAATTGATATGTGTAGATATAAAAGGTTATTTTTCTACTCAATTTGCTTTTCTTGTTTTATAACCTTTCTTAATGACTTAAAGTGGGCTATCTACAACAAGGCCAAATTCCGTTAACCTGCAACAGAATACAACTACCCTTCACTAGAACGAACTCTCCACTACTAACAGAAAAGAATAGATAAGCAACCTACTATACACTCTTCTAGCTAGTGACCAAGCCTGGCCTTGCTTAATGCCGGTGTTCGCACGAGAACTGGTGTTTTAAAGTGATATTTAACGTAAGCCAGCTTATGTTAGACTAATCACTTTTCTTTCACAAACAGCTAACGGGACTGTATCGCCTCTGTAAATTTTGGCAGAAGAAATATTAGACAGTTAAATCAAATCAAATATTACTCTGGTGAATCAACGTTTGCTTTTTGCTAGAATATTTTGAATGAAAGAACACGCAAGACTGTAAACTCTGGATAAAATAGCGCTATCGGCTGTGTCGCTGATTTACCGTGAGCGACATAAACCTGACTCTCTGTGGGATGCATTACGTTTGACAGAACAGAAAATAGAAAAGCTATTTGTGTAGACAACTCAGTGTGTACGTTCAGTCAAGTGTAGTTAGCGTTAGTCAGGCCATCAATAACTGAGCCGGTGAGTTACCGGAGACCGAACAGACCATAATACCAGAGGGTATATGAGAAACGAAGCGAAATAGAACACTAAAATTCGGAACTGAAACTTATCAACTACCCAAATTCATACACTTCGCTGCGCTCTACGTTTTTCGTTTTAAATAACGATTCTTTTTCCCAAAGAAATAAACACAAGGTTTACCATTTTACGCTGTCTGTTACAGCCACGGTTTCTGGACGACAATTTTGTGTGTGTGTGTGTGTGTGTGTGTGTGTGTGAGAGAGAGAGAGAGAGAGAGAGAGAGAGAGAGACATACGCACATTTAAAAGGTTCCAAATTCCTGACGCCTGAAGAAAAAAAGAACGTCATAATCTTTCTTTTTATTTTTTATTAAGAATTCTTTAAAAACAGAATTCGGCTTTCAAAAAAAAAAATAAATAAAGAAACGTGACAGTGTTAAATTATTTTTCTTTCGGCCAAAAATTAATATCGAGTTGAACGTTGAATTAAGCCAGCGTGGTTGTTTACCGGGAGAGAAATTTGATCTAAACAAATATTTAGGCCGTGATATTTGGGTCGATAGACATTAATAAAGTTAAATGTAATAATAACTTTGAAAAGGAGGATTTTGGTGGAGATTAAATATCGAGACATGATTGTTTACTAATGGTGAAATATGAAACTGTCGTAAGTTATATGCCCGTTTAATCTCGGGGTCACATGATTTTTTACTGTAGCAATTAAAACTCGGATCACTTATGATAAGTGCGTGGATGACCTCACTTATAAACCGCTGGTTTTCTATATAAGCACGTCTTAATGTTGAAGCTAAGAAGGTCGGTCTGCGACCGTGACGGCGTGCGGATCATGTGATATCGGATCTCCCCGATGAGGGAGGGGGATGCTGTTAAGAGAGTCGGTTGGCGTTCGTAAAAGAGCACGGACGTATGTTAGATCGGACCCCCCCTCACCGAAGTAAGTGTGCGGATAAGCTAGAAACCAGGACACTGTGAAATATTATTGTCGCAGTAGTTGTAATGAAGAACCGCTGAGTATATGAAACTCTACATTCCCCGCTAGCACGACAACTATCAGAATTACATCAGCCGTCGTTTATACCATCACCTTCGCAAGACACGTGGTCCCAGTGTTTTAATTAAAAAGAATTGACTCCGTCGAAAGAGTCTTAAGAACATTTGCTGAATAGAGTTATATATTTTCCGAGACGATTTAACAACCAGTTAACCAAACACACACACTCTCTCTCTGTCTAGACTCCTATTTTTACTATTTGTAACCTTTTTCTTTTCTTGTATACTAGCAGTATAGCCCGGCGTTGCTCGGGTGTAAGGAATTCTTTAAAACTAATCCATGGTCCTGGAGCTCAGACTCTTTGGACGTTGGAACGACAGACTAAAATACAATAGTTGTTTCCAGTTAAAGCGAAACCGTAGACTGAAAAAAAATGAATGGATGTAAGTCAAATAAGTTTTTTAAGTCGTAAACTGAATGTTGAAGGCTAAATAAGCCCTCTGAGTAAATGGTATCATGTCTGAGACTAAGAACTACAATTATACCTACTTAGAGCCAAACCCGAAGCAAAAACTAAAATAAAAGGGCTGAAAAAATACAGACATACATGCAGATAAACAGACACACACACAAACATCTTGCCTTTTATATATATATATATATATTATCGATCTTTTGTACTATTGTAAGAACTGTAACCTTGAAACGTCTGAATATCGTTTTTTATATCTTTGTCTATGAGTGTATCAAATTTGATTAAAATCGGACCACTCCTTCTATAATCCGATTTTTTCGATTATCGATTTTTGATATTTATCGGGTGTACCTCGACACAAAACCTAGCTAAGAACACACGCAGACACTTATAGTACAATTGTGTAAATTTTCAAGAAAATTGGTTCAGCCGTTTCGTAGTCTATAGGTAACGGACACACACACACACACACACACACACACACACACACACACACACACACACACACACACAGTTCCATTTATAAATAGGTTTAGATAAACGACATTAACAGTGCAACCATCGAACAGTTGTTTGTTTGGCTTTCTACAGACATTATTTTCTATTTCTTTTTGCTGGAGTCGAAATGTTTAACACCGGCTTCCCCGGTCATGTCTGCATCTTCAGTCGACCGCGAGCGAACAACACGTCTCCTTTCTGGATCTAATATTCGCAACGTGGGCAGGAAGCAGAATTAAACCAGCGAGCAGTGGACTGACCTCTGGATGCTCAGGGACCTGAGGGCAATAGTGTTGAATATATGGTCCCGTGGCTAGGACTTGATCCATGGGAGTCATAGTGTTAAATGTTTATCAATACCCTTGCATTTTCACTTAGACTTAAACCACAAACAAGCTAACTGCTGAAGACACAACAGGGGTTTCCGATCCAGCCATTAACAACAACGAGGCAAACATAAAAATATTGTCCCGTGCTCTATCAACAATGCCCGGTACCCTTTTATGTTAACTTTAGACCGCTTTTCTGTATGAAAAAGCAGGCCTGTTTACTATATCATAACTTGACAAAAGCTTTACTTTGTGACAACAAATACAATTTCAGCTAAATATTTTTTGATTGAAAATAGGATCAACATTCGTCACAATAGCTGGTTCTCAAGACATCTATTTCGACAACAAACTCACTACCCACGCTGAGTTCTTTAATCTTAGAAAGCCACCTTGTGTAAACCTGGTATCCGTATTTCTACCATATCCAGATCGGACACTTGTGTACACTTATGGTTAAAATAAAATAATTACTGCACCAAAAAAAGAAACAAAATTAAATAAATGAATAAGCTCGAAGATGCCTGGATGAGTTACGATAAAAAAATTTTATAATAATAAAAAAATAATTAACTACAAAAGCAGAAAATACAATTGTCGAAATTCAAGTTTAAAACGGAGAGAGGATTCGTTTAAAAATATTAGGGCTTTGAATCTTCAAATAAACATAAATCCTTTCTAAGTTTCATTAAAAATTTCAGGGCTTTCAATCTTCAAATAAAAATTCCTTTCGAAGTTTCATTACAAGGAATCAGAGCCTTCAAGTTTTAAAAATAATCAGGCTGTCAATTCTCCAAATAAAAAACACGTCTTTTCGATCTCTATCAAACTTCGTAGAGACAGCCAAATAACAGTGCGACGAGCGGCGGCGGTGTGGGCGTCGTTTGATCTTTGTAGCGCAAAAATATCTCTCAGCAACTGATTTTTTTGCTGTGTCTCCATTGTTATAGTTATCCCCAATTCTCTTAGGGGATCTATCCGACTCAAAGCTTTTGACCAAGGAGATTATTTTCCTCCCACATGATTTAAGGGGAGCCATGGCTCAGCGAATGAAATATCAACAGCTCACATGAAGTAATGTCTTTCTGTCTTTTATTCTTTCATTTACATCATCTATTTTTTGATTTTATAATCCGTTCACAGGAATAATTTCTGAGGATTTAATCCTACCTGATTTCATCAAGGAAATCCTGACATTTTGTTATGACTACGGCCATTTTTTCAAACTTCCACTTGGCTCAAAACAATTCGTTTCGTATACGAAAAGAGAAGAAACTATATTTTTCTCTTTTTTTCCCAATTATCAGCCAATTTCTCTATTCCTCTGATTTTACAAGTACATAATAGTATTAAAAATATCTTTTTTTTATACGTAAGATCAGATCGCGGATTACAATAAAACACAACTAACAATACCACTAATTTCAATTTCTCTCGCCCCGTTGTATTAAACAAACAAAAAATATACCGGCGTGGAAATAGGGTTACACTGTACGTTTGTGTTAATTCGTTCTCTGAACTTGAAGTCTTTGATATTAGATAAAGTTAAATTAAGTTTAATTAATACGAAATTAACACAAAAGAAGACTTCAATTAAAATCCAATTATAGCGTTCTGTCTTTCGTTCATCTGCTGTGAGTTTTTTGGTTTGAGCGACTAGATTTTCTATTTAATGAAGAGACAATTTTCCATATGTTATATCGTTCGTTGTCCAGTCATATCATATTTCTAGTCTGTTATGAGTCATCACATTAAAAAAAAGTTCTATAGAATTTTCAAAGGGCCCGAAATATCAATGAGTTAAATGAGTTGAAACGACTCTCCAACACAGAATTCGACCATCGATATTTCATCGAATTGAAAAGGTGTATAATATTTTTAGTTAAATTTAAATTACAATAAAGAAAATACGATTATCAAAATTGATACTTTGTTTGAACCAACGAGTAGCTTTATGATAAAAATACGAATCTTTTTTATTCACTATTGAAATCCCTCGAACTAACATCAGCAATGACTTCCTTTAAAGCCCGATTTTACACTCGGTAGGTTCTATCCTTCTGTATGGAAGTGGATGCTGGACGATCTCATCAAAGATGAAGGAGAGGCTTGAGGCAGCAGAAATATGGTTTTATAGAACGATGCTGAGGATACCATGGACAGAACCACGTGTGCAACGATGAGGTATTGAAGAGGATGCAAACGAGAAGAAATAAATACCAGGAAGAGACAAATGAGGATCCTGCGACACGTAATGAGGTAGAAGGGCCTGGAGAACTTGATACTCACAGGTCGGATAAATGGAAGAAAAGACAGAGTAAAACAGCGCGAGACGTACCTGTTAGGTCTGAGCAGGTGGTGGACGGTGCGTGCCTTAGAAGAGATACCAAGAGAAAAATTATTGAGAGTGACCAGAGACAGAGCCAAGTGGAAGTCCATGATCACCTACGTCCTGAAGGGGCACAGCACATGAAGAAGTTATGAAAATCCTCTTTTATGTCATTCATATGATGCGTCTATCTCTTTTGATGTTCTGTAACAATGAGTACAAAACTTATATTGGTCATCATTTTGGGTGAATAGAGTATATATTCAGGATATCGTCTTAGTTCATAATTTCCCGACCCACATCAAATTTGAATCACATACCTGGTTCTTTATGGTGTGAATTACATACTTCAACTAAACAATTTCTATAACCAGTTGTCGGTTGATTCTCTTTCGAAGACGCGTTTTTAATGTCCGATTCAATCGAGTTTTCGTATTCCCTGTTTTTGTGGACAATCAGTTTCTACGCAATGAGCTTCGGACTATCAAATTCTGGCAAACCCATCGAAGCTGGCATAACATCTGCTGTTATATATATATTACTGTCCAGGAAATGACTGTCCCCGCACAGATCTATAACATCTAACCTACTGTGAACAAACATTTTCTATTTTCTGAAATAAAAATTTAACTAGTTAAACTTAAACTTTTCTACCATGTGTGACGGTAATATGCCATAGGATTGGCGGACTTTTTATATACACTGAAAAATACGTGGTTATAGATTATAACTTTTTTTTATTATTGTAAGGATGTTTCTGTTGGATTGAAATGGCTTCAATAATCTTTAATATTTTTGATATTGGACTTCTGAATTAATTTGGTATTATCTCTAAGGAGCAGTATAATATTACTATAGTTGTATGGTGTTTGTTAATTCGTTGTCTCATAGAACGATGTTCTGATAAATGGAATGCAAATATATATTCAGTGATGGTCGTTAGCACATCAGCGGTAGACCTGATGAAACCGAAGCTATATTGTTTGTCAGAGAGAAGGTTGTGAGTTGTGATATGCCTATTTCAGCATTGGAAAAAGTGGTACAAAATTGGTAAACTATATATACGTGTGTAAGCCGACTTATCGTACTACTCCTGATTTTCCGACATGAATTTTGTTCCCTTCTGAAAACTTTAATTTATGTATGATGCAACCAGTCCCCCAACATGGATGATTTTAACCTCTTCAAAAACATTACCTGTGTACATTTCGAGCTGCTTTTTTTACGTAAGAAAATGATAATAAAATCTCGCAAATAATACTCGAGTTTTTCAGTCGTTTGTTAATCAGCCTGGCTTCATTTAATATGAAAAAAAACTTAAAAGGTATCTGACGATGAAATAAATCATCTAATACATAAATTGCTAAGATAAACTTGAACTCTGTTGTCTCTATATCAAAGTAGTAAAGACATTTCTGATGAAAGAATCTTTACATTATTTCGTTGATATGTATATAATTCTACTCTTTTTCAATGGGCTTCTACAGGGTACTGCATAAATACCTCCCACATATGTGTCTGAGGAACATCTCCCTCTACTACCACTTGCCTAAGTTCATCAACACTACATAGGAGAGATTTTAAAACGTGGAATGAATGTCGGCTGCATCCTATAGCTAATGTATTGCCAATAGGTGAAGGTATTACTAGGACGCATATGTGAGGCATTTCTACAAAACTCTGAATAATTAATCATATTAAGAGGCATTTTCCATATGGTTCTCATAGTTTTTATGATATTTCGAAATTAACGTTCTAAGAATCAAGTCAGGAACTAACCAGCGTCTATATCCGTCTATATTTGTCCCTGACTTGACTCTTAGAGTTGTGAGTTCAATATCAGGCTACATCAGTGGTAAACAAGTACATTACAGGGTTAGAGGGAGATAACGGATGACTTCCAACCTAGGCTTTACGCAAGGAATGCGGATGATATACCCAAGTGATTATATAATAAAGGGTTCGATTCGAAATTCCTAACACCTGAAGAAGATCGGAGCATACAATAACCGAAATGTCGTACAAATGGCAACAAAGATGAAGACAATAGTCCGAATAATGTAAATACTGTAAATATTACCTCATCTCAGAAATATAGACAAAAATAACTTAAATTTATTTTCCCATAATATTTTCTCACTGACGAGAGGCGTGGTTAAAAATAGTTGTTGAAATAGACATCAGAAAAAAAATGAATTTTTAATAAATGTAATAAATATTGTCTCTGTAAAAAATAATATTAAAAGCATTGAGTCCTCCGGCTGCATCAGTGTTAATATCTAATATTAATAGGATCCTTTAAGATTTACTACCAAGCTATTTTTTGCTTTTCTGACCAATATATATATATATATATTGGTAAGAAAAAATATGATATTTATAAAGGAAAACTCAACACGTCATTTAAATTGGTTATAAATTATAATTATGAATTATAATTCATATCTAGATGACGTGTTGAATTTTCTTTTATAAATAAATAAATATATTTTAGTCCATTTTAAACATTAAATAATCTACAATTATAACTTATGCTCTACTATAACTTACAAATGAATTTCTTTTTACTAAAATAAACGATCCACACAATACGTAATTAATTTTCTTACCTATAATATACTTAATAATAACATAATTATTTAATCCTAACTCTAACATATGCATTTCAGTCCCTTTACTCATGAAGTGTTTAACCTGCTGTTAAATATTATTATTTGCCTATTTAAGTATTGTGTGGTTCCACTATGTACCTTACTCAGACAAATAATTTTCTTTCAAATTTAATTAATTACAATGTTACATTTATAACTTATACTCCAACATAATTTTAAAAAAATAAAAATTATTTTAATAAAATCAAAGACCCACAAAATACTTAATTGGTTTTCTTACTACAAAGTCCCTAAGTATATGAAAATTATTTAATCCTAATTTTAGCCTAAACTATCCAACCCCTTTACTCATTAGGTAGTAAAAGAGATCATATTTGTAATAATAAAACACTCCAAATCCAACCTCTTGTTAAAATTATTGTATAAACATTTAAAAAATCTATGGTATCACTTTGTATTTTATCCAGAAAAATTAAAAAGTGGCATGAAACCAGGCCACCCTGCTTCCTTTCAGAATCTAAAATGTTGAAACTCTATGGTTACTTTATTCTCATTTTTGATTGAACAATATTAGCACACCTAAAGCATTGACTCTGCCATTCCCTAATTTTCTAAATAACCAAGAATTAATTCTGTATTTTCAAAATAAATCATGTTCATATTTTACTTTAATATAAAACCTGAAAAATAGCAGTATTGTCCTAAAACATGCAATTTTTTGTGTAGTGATATAATGCATCTATAAACCATTGTAATAACAAAATTTATATATATATATATATATATATATATATATATATGAAATTGAAAGCACACGTACATTAAATCCCGCTGTTCAAGCATGTAATTTTATAAAGAGTGCTGGATACAGAGGAGAGCTTAATATTTTAATTTTTATTATAATGATTTATAAAAGTATTAATAACAAAATTGCAATATATATATGTTTTATTGAATGTTAAAGAAAGGGAATATTATAGCATTTTCAATCAATTTCAATCAAAATCTTCTAAAAACAGTTCAACGATTATTTTATCGGACCAAAAGTTTGCGCTAATATACTTTTAAGTAATTCATTAGAAACCTATAACCGAATCCTTTATTTCTTCCAATGGCGTCGATTGTTCTACTTCCACATGCCATGCTTTTTCCAGATATCTCAGTATCGGCTATCCCTTAAATCAACACTCCCTCTTTTTATTCACCTCTGCTCTAGTCAGGTATTGAACTCACAACTCTTTTTCAGCTAGCGACTTCATCCACTACCGACAAAATCTTGAAAAGTTGGCTTAAAAGGAAGATAACTGAGTAAAACTGAGACACAGAGAAAGAAAGGTCTCCACTCAAAATTCCAAATCCCCGAAGAAAACCAAAGGTCGAAAAGTCGTAAATATGTTAACAAAGTTTAGAACAATCCGAATAATACAAATAGTGCAAATCCTTGAATATTAACAGACCACATCTGATAGTATTTTCTAAATAAAAGTTGAAAGAATTTCATGATCGAAGAATTTGAGTACATTAAAATTTCGCAGATAAATCATCTTAAACACTTCAGACTATCGAACATTTTGAGATTCACTGACTTCAAATGGAAGCCGATTATCGAGTTTCTTCACCATGAAAATTTTCTTGAGATGGTTCGATATTGTTGAAATGCCTAAACCCATTATCTGAGACAAATGTCTGAAACTTTGACGTGTTTTTCTTTCGACCAATATTTTCAGATATTGATTGTCCCTTACCCCGATAGACATCCTCTACCACGTTGATATTCAAGTCTCGTATTCCCACTGTGGAACTTCAGACATCTGCGTCGAACTGTCCACTCATAAGTGGACTCTTCACCCCATACTCTGTTAATGCTGGCAGCAGTTTTAGAAGCATCATGAAATCATACAAAATAAGTAAACGCCTCGCTTCTTTTCTCATGTTCAAGATTAGTGATATATAATATTTAAATTTTAAAAGAGGTTGGTATAAACTTACAAAAGAGGATATTTGGGAATGAGTAATATATTTTGTGCAACTTTATGACTTTATGTTAAACGGTTTATTCTAAATTCGGATATTATCTTTCGAAAACCTAATATACAAGCTACTTGCTTTCTTGTTTAATGGCATGAACCCATCCTCCTCTCCTCCAGCGACGTGTGAAATAGAAAGGTATACGAGACACAGCTGGTTTTGAGTTTCAGTCAGTGTGGGAGAAAAACAAAGTAAGTAAAACTCTGCTGATCAGTTAATATTATTTATCAGATTGAAATTGGTAGCGTCAATTTTTTATATGTTCGTATATATATATATATATATATATATATATATATATATATATATATATATATTTCTTTTTTCTGTGCGCGTATATATGTGCGTATGCTTCTGTGCGAGTGTTCTTGGGCTTATTTGCGTGTATTTATGCCAAAAGTTGTATATAAGTAAATCCATGCATGTGGTTTTATTCTGTATAGGATGCTCTGTGGAGTTTTAGGTTACATTTATAATAGGGGTGTAATACCAGACGACCTAAACAAGTCGATTTTCATAGCACTGCCTAAGAAGCCAGGTGCAAATGAGTGTGAACTCCACCGAACAATCAGTTTAATGAGCCACATTACACAACTGATCGTTCAAATCCTACATCACCGAAGAAACAGCACAGTATAAATGACAAATACCCCAAACTTAATGAAACGAACTTTTTTCATCAAAATGTTTATATTATTATAAAGAGGAAAGCGTGTATTACGTATGCCACTTGACTGATTCTCTGTTTATACTCCTTATACTTTTTCAGAACTGTCATTTTGAACTCATGTAGAAAGCATATGCTCTCACCCGGGGACATTTCTGTTTGAAATAAGAAAATGAACCAATTTTTCACAAGACTTAAGTGAAGAGTAGTCCATGAAACAAAATAATATCTTTAGTCTGAGTGAGAAAAAAGTCTAACAGAATTATTCTTTCATTGTATCTGACAGAAGAATCGCGTTTAAATTTATTTAAATGTATCTTTTAACTGTTCAATAAACCGGTATTCTAGCGGAAGAAAAACATGATCAGTGATAAATACTTTGTTTATTTATTTGAAGTTATTTCGAATTCCAGTTGAATCCATTGTATTCACTTATGCGCAAATACCCTTGGGAAAGGTATTAATCCGTCTCTTCCTTCCAGTTATGGGTTAAATAGCAGGACAGCCTTGGTCGGCAACCAGTCTACCGCAGAAAGCAATGGCAACCTACTGCGGGATAATCTCCTGTCCAGTCAGTCATGTCTCTTTCGAGACATGATCGCCCAAGCGTGTATCACGTATGGCACTTAACTGACTGATTCCTATTCGACGTCAATGTTTCTCTGATTTGAAGAACCGAATCAAAACAACAGGGTACAATTCAAAATCACAAAGTATCCGGATAGAACATTAATTGATAGACATTTATTGATGCAAGCGAACGCAAAAACACATCTGACATGCGCATTGTGAAGCATGAGAATAAAAAAATATTTTTCATTTCTGGCGAGTATCTAAGAGCTAGCATCGTAAATTATTAAAAATCGCTTAAAATGAGATTACCAAGGAAAGGAAAAACGGTGTAGCCGTATTAATTTCCATGAAAAATTCTGTTTACAAAGTTGTTATCGATCTGTAAAATTATACGAAACAAATGTAAAAACAAAACAAAAACGTATTAATAAACAATCAAAAAATTAAATGTGGAAAATTAATTCGATATGTTCAGTAAACGTCTTCTGGACCTGATCAGCCCATTTTTTATGGTGATTAATGCTAGCATTTTGAGTGAACTATTAATGAATAAGCTCGTCTGGTTTTTAACTTAAATAATAAATACGAAAATCATATATTTATTGATCAATCTGATAATAGCAGAAAGCCATATTACTTTGCCACTTAGTGACACTGGGACTCTCTGTAAATAAGTGTTAAATTTCAATTTAAAATCATTATCTCGTTCACATAGTGTTTTTTTCTTATCTGTTTACTAGGTCGTATATAATTCAGTCAGTCGGTTAATTGCCATACGTGATACACACTTGGGCGATCATGTCCCTTTTGCGACATGACTGACTGGGCAGAAGATTTTCCCGCCGTATGTTGCCTCTACTTTCTGACGAAAGCTATAGAACCCAACCTGTCCTTTCTTTTAACTCATAGCTAGAGGGGGAAGAGATAGATTATATTATTAATAGGAATTAGTGGGGGATCAGTTTATTACTTCATAACCATATAAAACTGATCCCTAAATTTATGCCCAGTAGAAGCCTTAATCATGATTCCAACTATTATATTCAGTCAGTCAGTTAAGTACCATACGTGATACACGTTTGGGCGATCATGTCCCTTTCGATACATGACTGACTGGGCAGAAGGTTGTCATTATTTTCTGCGGTAGACTGGTTGTCGGTCAAGGCTATAGAACCTAATCTGTTCTGTTATTTAACCCATAACTGGAGGGAAGAGGCGGATTAATACCATGCCCAAGGCTATTTGCGCGTAAGTGAATGTAACGAATTCAATTAAAATTCGAACTCGGCTCCCCGATTTCTCGTTTCAAACCGATAGCCACTGCACTACAACGCACATCCTAATATATAGTAATTCCTCCTAAATTAACTATTTATTATTTAAGGTTATGTTTTCTAAGTATTTTTTATCGATTATACATCATACGTATCCTGTGGCTGATTTTTAAACGTCATATTCGTATCAAAATATTTGGCGTGCGCGAAAGTCCCCATGTTTCGCTCCGGGTAATCTATCGTGCAATATATAAATTATGATACAATACAAATATAAATTTTGCATTTGAAGCTAACTTGCTTCGCTAGAGTGCTGTATATCTCACACGTCTATCAATAGTTCTACTAACTTGCTATATATTACAAAACTTGCTTCTACCGAATGTGCGTTTGCAAATCTTCTATATGTAATACATATACATATAATGTATGTAGGCTGGATTTGGCTTCAGATAACCCATGGTGGTTGATATGTCATAAAATCTAAGCCAAATTAAATATATACATTTTTATAAAAGATTTTATTAATTTAAAATGTGTTAAATACATAAATTTGTTAAATGTATGAATTTGTCTAAATAGATATGTCTGTTATATATATTAATTTGTTAAATATACAAACTTTTTGAAACTGTTATAACTTTTGTTCGATTTTTAATAATTCGAATCAGTGTTAAATGACCCAAAATGGGTTGATAAGCAGTAAAACAAAACAAACAAACAAATCAATAGTTCTAGTTTGAAATCTGGGAAAAAATAAGAATTATTCAAGGTAGTGAAGCAAGGATTCTCCCTACACTTATAGAATGAAAGCTACACATTCACCCTATCTTCATTACACCCAAGATAATACCGTAATTAATCTGAGTAAATGTCAATATGAAGTTTTCTATTCTTTAACAGTGAGGAAATTGTTCTCATTAGCCATTGAATGTAGAATGAATTCGATTCTCAGTGGCATCCTCGTTATCGTCATTTTGTTCTACCATATCGTATTTAATGGCCTAAAAAGATCCTTTATTTCACGGGCCAGATAATGTGACGTATCTTTTAGAACTATATTTATCATAATTTGCTGACGAGGCGTAATTTTCTTAAACCAAAATTTATGGTGCAGTAATAATGCTTGTAAATATGGCTTTTATATATAACAAATTTTTAACAATTAATGCTTTTATTTTTAATCTTTTTATTTCGATTATTTTAAGGAGATAACCGTGTTTGAAATAGTCGTGTTTTTCCCAAAAGGGAGACGCAAGTTCAAACCATACTGGAGTACACATCTACTTTATTAAATTTCATCAATTGCTTTCGCCGATAGACACTGTAGCTATTCACAACTTCCTCTCTTTAATATCAGCAAGTTATAACTACTCGGGAAATTATTAACCTTCCATTGACTTTTTCACAATTTTGAGTTCAGAATTGTGATTGAGTTTTTGTTTCTTGAGTTTGTTTCTATTTCCGGCGTAGACAACATTATCGAAAAGATTGTTGCCTAAGAATGGCAATTCTTTATCACAGAAATTTTAAACGGAAATAATTACCAGCAGTTTATACTGTCAAAATCAACACTATTATTCAAATACATTATTATCTCACAGGCATCTAACGAGGATGCTTACAGCAATTTCCTGTTGAAACACCAGTTTCCGTACGAACACCAAATTTAAGCTAGGTCAATTCTGGTTATTACCTAGATGGGTGACCGTTTAGAAATACTAGGTGTTGTAAACTGAAATATGCGGGTGGAATAATGGATCAGAATTCGTAATCAGAGTGTCGAGTTCGAATTATCGCTGGATCATTTGGAATCACTTACGCGCAAATTCCCTTGAGGGAGGTAATTATCCACTTCTTATCTCCAATTTATGCGTTAATCAGTAAGACTTGTATCATTAAATCATTATTATCTAAAAAAAATCTGACAATCTAAAACATTTTCTTGCTTTAAATAACTCAAAAACTTTGAAAAACCGTAAAAAATGAACTAATCTAACAAGGGAATCTTCCATGGATGATCTTTCAGAATTTTACCCATTAATTTCTGGGATCAGACCAAATGTATAAAATCCGTCCAATTCTAATATAAACGTTCTATAGTATGAGAATAAGCATTTGTCAATTAAATTTATATTTTCTTCAATTTTATTACATGTATTACATACCAGAACTGATTAAACGATATTTTATTAATTACTAGCAGTATAGCCCGGCGTTGCCCGGGTGTAATGAAAGCTTTAAAACTAATCCATAGTCCTGGAGCTCAGATTCTTTGGACGTTGGCACGAAAGACTAAAAAGCAATAGTTGTTTCCAGTTAAAGCAAAATCGCAGACTGAACGAAAAATGAATGGATGTAAGTCAATTTTGATTTCCTGGTATCGATATCAAATAAGTTTTTTTTGTCGTAAACTGAATTTTGAAGGCTAAACAAGTTCTCTGAGTAAATGGTATCATGGCTGAGACTAAGAACTACAATTATACCAACTTAGAGCCAAACCCGAAGCAAAAACTAAAATAAATGGGCTGAAAAAATACAGACATACAGACAGATAAACAGTCACAGACACACAAACATCTTGTTTTATATATATATATATATATTATCGATTTTCTGCACGATTGTAAGAACTGCAACCTTGAAACTTCTGAATATCGTTTCATTTGATTAAAATCAGATCATTTCTTCTATAACCCGATTTTTTCGATTATACATTTTCGATATTTATCGGGGGTACCTCGACACAAAACCTAGCTAAGAACACTTGCAGACGCTGATAGTACAACTGTGTTAACTTTCAAGAAAATCGGTTCAGCCGTTTCGGAGTCTATATGTAATGGACGCACACATACATACACACAAACATACACACACAGACAAATTTCCATTTATAAATAAGTTTAGATTAAATACTATTATTGCATCGTTTAAGATTAAATTTGCATTAGATAATAATATTAAGATGCCTCAAGGATAATATGTGACAAATTATATATCCTCTACTAAATATTGTCACTCTTACATCATGCAAATATTATTTCGATATATATATGCGGATTTGTCTGACAAAATGAAAGCATCAAATTAAACGTTAAGTGACTCAAATGATTAATGCAGAGAATAAATTGAAGACCTACTCAATTTACTAAAGAAATATGTGCATAATTGAATATAACCATAAAACAGAGCAGAATGACTGAGATTGTTTTTAAAATCTCAAAATAAGCTTGAACGAAAAATTAATATTATTGTAGCAAAGAAATAATGGCCAGTCGAAGTGTTGTATTTTGAAAAGCCATTTTAACATTGTATCCACGGTTTATATTAAGCGAATTTTGGTATATATAATAACTTTATTCTCTTTAATAATTTTTTAACTAGAAGCCCTTCCCTTAATTATGAAAATGACAAAACATAATCTTCAGTTGCTCTTCTTGCATGCTTTTCTTCAGAACTGCGCTTCCTTGGGTTAACTCTCACAACAGACCTCAAGTGGAATGACTATATAGAATCCATCGATAAATCCGCTGCTAAGAAAGTTGGTTCTATGTGTAGAACCAGGAAGTATTTTTTCCGTCTGAAACAATCCTGCACAAATAAATCTACCATCCGCCCGTGCATTGAGTACTGCTGATATATCTGGTCGAGTACTCCTGCTATCCACCTAGGAGTCCTTGACAAAATCTAACGGAGAATCTGTAATGTGATCGATTCTGACTTGGCAGCTCAGATAAAGTAACTTTCTCACCGACGCAATGTGGCTTCCCTGTGTCTCTTCTGCAAATACTTTCACAGCTTCTGCTTCGATGAACTTAGCTCACTGGTGCTCTCTCTATATAAATGTACTCAAGCCAAAAGATTAGCAACTAGTTTCCACCCTTTTACTGTGAAACCAATAAATTTTAAACGCAAATTCTACTCCAGCAACTTCCCGCCTGTGGAATTTCATTCAATTTACTTGTTTCCCGACAGCTACAATTTCCAATAATTTAAATGTAAAGCCAGTAGTCATTTCCTATCTCACTATCCTGCATCTTCTCTCTCCTGCTCATTTCCCCGTCCACTCGACTCTCATCAGTATTCTCATTCTTCTCTTATCCACTTCCTGACACCCCCGATAACATTTCACTCTTTATCATAACTTTCCTTCTATGTAACCTCCAGTGGCAGTAAAATGCCTTGTTTGGTGCGAAATGATTATAAAAAATTTGTTCAAATTTGGACACAGTACCCCACAATTTTTTGCCAATATCAACAGAGAATGAGGAAATGGGGAGATGGGTCCACAAGTGATTGGAAAGTACGAAGGTGGTTCAAGAAATTCCGTAATGGAGATGAGAGCCTTGAAGTTGAAGAAGTTATACAGTCATGACAACGAACAATTGCAAACTGTTGTTGAGCAAAACCCCCATCAAAGAGCCAGAGAAATATCTCACGCTATTGGTAGAGTATTGGCAAGGTGAAAAAGCTCGATAATTGTGTTCCTCATGATCTTAATGAAAATAAAAATATAGTTGTTTTGAAGTGTTCTCGATGCTCTTTCTGAGTAACACCAATGGTCCATTTCTTGACCAAATAGACACTTATGATAAAAAATGTATTCTTTATGATAACCGTAAACGATTAGGTCAGTGACTTAACTGTGATGAGTTCCCTAAACATTTCCCAAAGCCAAAAGGGCATCAGCAAATGATTTTGATGACTGTCTGGTGGTCTGTAATTGATGTTATCCATTAAAATTTTTCTGGAAGCCAAGTACAGCATTAATGCTATACTTTACTGCAATTGACTTGCTGAAATGCATACACACCTCCAAAAAATGAAATCTGCATTTGTGAATCAACCTGGTCCAATACTGCTTCACTAAAATGCGAGGTTACAAATTGCAAATATAACGTTGCAAAAACTCACAGGCACGGAATACGAGATTTTACCATTCCTCCATATTCTCCCGATCCGTCACCCGCTGATTTTTATTAAGCACATTTTTAAATGATAAAACTGTTAGATCCAAACCTGAGGTGCAATCAGCTTTCAAAGGTTGTGTTGCATCACAGCCAGTAACCTTTTCTTAACGAAGAGTAAACAATTTCGTCGATCAATGGCAAATGTGCAAAGATGCTTAAGATTTGTATTTTGACTAATTTCAGCATTTCTAATATTAACTTATCAAGAATAAAATTATGTTTCTGAAATCGGCCATTATTTTCTGCAATCATCTAATAAATGCCTGAATTCTCAGTGTTATAAAACGTTCAGCATTAACTCATAAACATGATTCATTAACCACATCACAATATCGACCCACTAGCCTACTTAGTGTATTAATCTGCAAACTGTTTGAATATATGATCAGCAAGAGGTTGAACGCCTGAAAAGTAACAACCACTTCAGTGAAAAACTCCAAAAATAATGGTCTGATGACCATAACACTCATTACTCAGAAAATCAGCGAGGCACTATATAATAAATTAATCACTAGGACCATTGTCTAGATATAGCCAAGTTATCTGATAAGGTTTGCAGTCATTACTGCTACATAAAACGCCAGGGCTGCTACACAAACGCTCTAGCTATAGAATCTCTGAAAAAGCTTACTCAATTATCTCGTTCTTGGTAGCATGAAAGTCATTGTTAACTATCAGTAATCAGATGTCCTTAAGATCATTGCTGGCTTTCCATGGAGTTCACTCCTCACCCCGACGCAATATCTGCAGTATTTTAATGATCTGCCTAAATTCTCCCTGAATATCTGTGCAGAGGATACAACAACTTATAGGTGCGCTTTCAAAAGTCTCGAAGACCATCACTTAGTAGCTTATCACTCCTCTTGTGGGTAGTTAATTATTTTTCAGGTTACAAACTTTTTCTCACGGAAAAAAAATGTTACAAACCTCTAACTGATCGGTGGTTACTTGTATTGCACGTGATCGGACGAGCTACATTGTTAACCCCCACCAGCTACGACAGTTTTAACTTGGGCCCGCCATGCCACGACATATCCCCATTCATTTCGTATTCCTATAGGAAGAAGTAAGTTCCATTCTTCGCAGTAAATGCTGCTTTGTAGAACAGACAAGATTATTTCACAATCACTACAATCATGAAGTTTTCGAGTCTAGGGTTAACCGTTATTTTTCCTGTATAGAACAATGAATTACACTTCTTGCCGTTTTTTACGCTCATACAACATCACACAGTCTCCCTCTACCTTGAATTGTTCTTGGCTTTTGTATTGGGTGAACATTATTGAACTATTGTAATTAGCCCTGATAATGATGAATGCATCTTTCTCCACACACACACACACACACACACACACACACACACACACACACACACACACACACACACACACATTGATTAATTGTTTAATTTATTTTTTACTGCATATCAAATCGTATTTCATACTGATTTTGTTTTTGGTTTGTAATTCATCTTTTGTGAGTGCATATTGAATTAAGACTGTTCCATGGATTATGATCTTTCAGTTGACAAATCCTTCTATTAAACCAATAGCTGGTGGAAAAGAGATGGATTATTTTTTCACAAAGGATATAAAAATAAGTAACTCGCCTAGAATTCAAAATAGGATTCTTTTTTTCCCATTCGGAATCGTTATCCATTATATCTCACGTACATCCACACACAGATGCACACACACAAAAACACACACACACACACACACACACACTTATATATATATAATTAAATGCATAAAAGAATTTCTGCCTAAATTTAAAACACACACACACACACACACATATATATATATATATGTGTGCGTGTGTGTGTGTGTGTGTTTGTGTGTGTGTGTGGAAGCCTTGTTCATGCAAGGGTTTGTGTACAAAACACACAAACATGCACTTGCACAGAACCAAACATTTATATGCAATGACGCTGAATAGTAATTTTTAATACTGTCATATATATATATATATATATATATATATATATATATATATATATATTCGGCACCATTGTATATACGTGTATTTTTATCCCCCTGATTTTCCATGACACACTTTATTTAAATTCTATTTAAAATCTCCCGTAGAGGCCTGACGAGCGAGAGCGAAACTGGTTGCTTCGCTTTTTAATGCCATTTCATAATGTGTAGCAACAAGTTACACACTTTTACATATTTTTATTCCTTTAATTAAATTCTGTACTTACAGAAACATTTTGATATATATATATATATATATATATATATATATATGTGTGTGTGTGTGTGTGTGTGTGTGTGTGTGTGTGTGTGTGTGTGTAGGAAGAGTCTGGTAGTAAAAATATGATGTGTGTGTGTGCATGCATGCATAGATGCGTGAGATGCGTGTTGTGTGCAAATAGATTTTCACTTATTTACATCCATGGTTCAACAATTCTCAAAATAGTTGCTCTTATTGTTAATCGAAAATGAAATATCACAAATATGCATTAGCCAAATTTTTCACTATTGGGACGAAAAAAAAATACTCACAGAAATCATTACTGTCGCTATAGTCATCAAGAGCAGAAATGGTACGATTTAACCTCGGCAAAAAATCATATGATTTTGTTTGGTGATCTGGTAACATACATGTAGATTTTCCCACGAAGTCTTATGTGACGTAAGTGTGTCATATTCTAAATATTTTCGTGAACTTAATTGTAGAAAATTGTAGAAAATAGGGATGACATTTTATATATTATTACTATTAGACTTGGAAGTTAAAAATTACATTTTGCATTCATTTCGTCTGTCAAAATGAGTTTCACGAAAACTAAACGATGTCACAAAAGAATAAAACTCAATAGTAATAGGGACAATTAGGATGTTATTTTGCGAAGATAACATTTCGGCTCAAGTCCTCGGTGTTCCGAAATCATCAATAGTAAAATTATTAAGTAAGATCATAACATAGCAACGATGAAGAATGAAAATGCATATATAGCATAAATCTTAATTCACGCAGATTTGTGCAAGCCTTTTCTCAATGATATACGTAGAAAAGAGTATTCTCGAAAAAATGAGTACATATATATTGTGTGTGTGTGTATTTAGGCAACAGTTTTTCATTGATGCAGGTTTCATTAAATAATGTAGACAAGTTTTGTCTATTAATTTTTGTAATTTTTTATATTGTCTGATGAGCTTAGTAGCATTATCATTCAATGATGAAAGAAAATCACAATATTGTTACATAACTTATTTTATAATCCAATCAAAGCTTTTGGCTTATATAGGCCATTTTCAAAGATTTCAAATTACATTAGAGTAATTCAGGGACAATAATGTCAGTTATGACAGCCTGTTTTTGTTGACATGGAAGATTTTCAACCAACGATAAAACTCGTGCATACAAGACGCTAGAAGCGAATATCGCACCACAGCTAACGACTTCACACATGACCACGCATGAGTGAAAACAAAAATATTAAATATGGGAAGTCATTGGAATTTATTAATGCCTTCTATTATCAAATATAATCATTTAGGGGTATTTCTGGAAATTTGTGGATATTTCATAGTTTATTTTGTTTAGGTTAGGATTCAACTATTTTATGTATATATCTTCAGGAATTTTTAGTTTTGTTTATTGCTTTCATGTTTGGAAATCTTAGATGTCAACAAAAACAGACTGTCCTTATTGTCATTATTGTCCGTGAATTGTTATATATATATATATATATATATATATGAGTATAAAGTAGGTAACAATATTCCATATCCAAAGAAACACTATTCTTAAAAAAGTGCTTGATACAAAGTAGTGCTAATAATATTTTTGTACTGGTGTATTTTTGTAGTGATATTATAACTTATTTAATGAAAAATAAAAATATATGAAAAATAAAAATATATACAAACGCTCAATCACGACAAACCAAAACCAAAACCAAAACCAACAACGGAAAAAAATATTCTCACGTTAAGTCCAGACACACAAATATATACAAAAAGTTTCAACCATAAACCCTACCAAAATATAAAACCCATCACGCGTGAAAACGTAGCAAAATGTCAAACCAATAAATGAGTTCAATACAACAAATGAACGCAACCTAATATAAAACAATTTAATAAACACCAATTTATGCGTACATAAAAAACAAGGAATACAAATAAAAAATAAATCAAATAATTGCACAGTAAATTAAAAAAGAAATATAGACAAAAGAAAAGGAAAATCAACAAAAACAAAAAAAAAACAACCAATCACAAACAAAACCACTCCCCCAAAAAGATGAACTCCGTGATCACTGCATTGAAAATTGTAGATTTTTAGAGTTCATCACATATACAGTAGTACTCGCTCACACACACACACACACACACACACACACACACACACACACATATTTATATATATATATATATATATATATATATATATATATACACACACAAGTAAATCTATTATATATGAGACAATTGAGAAAACTTCGATACAAGAAAAAAACTTATTTAACGAGAATAAAGTCTGTATTAAGGAGGCTATTATTTTCAAATCATTTCACTCTAGGCAAGGCGTTAAAAGCTACTAATAAGCAAAGCGTTTATTGATAATGAAAAAAAGAAAGAGGACAATAAAAGAACACGTTTCACGGAGACAGAAGATGACAGTTGAAGTTGAATGTAAATATTTGAAGATCGTAGTTGAAAGGAAAGAAAGAAGCCCGAAGAAGAAAGTGCATCTGTTCTAAACATTGTGCTTTTGGGCTCTTATACTTGTAAGTCAGCAGGAGAACCTATCATATAAATGGGAAATATGCCTGAACTGACATAAAACATTAAGCTGTTATTCTAAAGTTCGGTGAGACGAGACTTGTAATTCATTCGTCATTACTTTTCTAGTCTTTCCAAATGAGTGTCAGACCATATTTATTCATCACTGACATAGAACTTGATAATTGTTTTTAAAATAATTTAACTCCAAATAATTTAAGAAAAGCCATTTAGAAAGAAGAGATTTATGTGATTGAAGAAAAGAGATATGAAAATAAAAGAACAAAATTCAAGGAGACTGATGACAATTGACATTGCATCTACATTTCTAAAGATTATAGTGGAAAGGAAAGCAAGATTTATACACTCGAGAATTGAGGACAAAATAATGAGCAAAGATCATCTCAGAAATTTCACAAGAGTATTAAAAAGCCAACCTGTCAATCTATAATATTGAAGAGAAAAGCTTATCGGAATTTCCATATAGAATTTAGCAAAGGTTTTATGGAAACTACGTCACGACAATGGGTATATGACTGAAGCAGAGAGACTTATTGTCAGTACCAAAGCATCAGACCAGACATAGCGGCAATATTCAGCGTAATGACTAAAAATAGACTTATACATATGCAAGAAAGATACTGGCAAGATAAGTGTTTTGTCCGATATAAAGAATCTAAAGTCCCAGAAGTATACTTAGCACTTGAATCAATATTCCACTTCATGTTGAATGGAAAACGTAAAGGCATGAACTTTTAAACTCATGTAAGTTGGCATTATCTATGCTGATAAAAGTGAATAAATGTTGTGTAAGATCATTAATCGAGAGTTGTTTCGATATTGAACGGGTTGATATTAATATCAACACGTCCAATATCGAAACGTTGTGGTGCAGTGGATAATAGACTCAGAACGAGAAATCGGGGTGATGAGTTCGACTTCAAGTTGGATTCCTTGCATTCACTTACGCACAAATACACTTGGGAAAGATATTAACCCGTCTCTTCCCTCCAGTTATGGGTTAAATAACAAGAAAGATTTGGGCCCTATAGTCTACCGCAGAAAGCAATGGCAATCTACTGCGGGATAATCTTCTGCTTAGTCACTGATGTCTTTTTCAAGACATGATCGCCCAAACGTATGGCGCTTAACTGACTGACTTAGATTAATATAATATTGCTTGTCCGGTTTAAGAACATACTGAAGCTGCCAATGTGGTTTTATTGAACTCATTAGACTTGTTATTAAAGCAGAAATAGATAGTTAAATACCGAGTCAGGAATTGGTGGCATCAGAAGGTTTCAGACATTAAGACCCTGTAATATTGATTTTTTCTATAAAATGTATTGTTATAGAAATTAATTGTAATTAATAACAATTCAGTATATATTTTACTCATTTATTTCATTTTATGTTTTTTTTTTTATTTACTTAATATATAATTTACTCAGATGATTTAAAAACAACCAGAGCAATTTTTATTCCTTATATACTCTTACGAAATTGGTACTGGAAAAATATATGGAGATTTACACCATGATAAATAACTGATTAAGTCATATATATATATATATATATATATATATATATATATATAATAAAAAGTGTGAGACGCCGTGATCATTTTGTTTAAAGTGTATATTTATTGTTGTTGTTATGATACATGTTATGATACTTTAAGTGTCCAAAATTTTAATTTTCTACTTACTTATTTATAAACAAACAACTTGGCCCTCAGAATGAAAATGAACACGATACCTAAACCCACAAATTTATTCGCCCGAAGAGAGTCAATCTTAGACTCGAAACACGTATAGCGTCACAAATACTATTAAGGACACTTAAAGTATAATATCATGTATAATAACAACAATAAATATACTCTTTAAACAAAACGTTCATGGTCTCTCACACTTTTTATTCTATACCAATGTCTCTCGTTGGAACAACCCTATTTCTTTTTCTAATATATATATATATATATTAGAAAATGTACATCCGACACCTTTGAATTTTGAAATTTTTCTCTAATTTATATATATATATATATATATATATATATATATATATTTATATATATATATATATATATGTATGTGTGTGTGTGTGTGCGTGTGTGTGCGTGTGTATGTATATTGGGATGTCCAGAAAGAACATGCCAATTGTAATGTGCCAACACGTTAGAACTTAAATTTATCGACAGATATATGTCCACATTTTCGATTACAGCATACATGAAGCTATCTCATGAAGAAACAAAATTTTGAAATTACTTAATTTGTGTCAATTCTGAATACCCTTGAAAATGGAAGATTATAAGGTGCTTTTTAGACACTTGATGATTTTTATTACCGTAAATACAACAATACTTGCAATCAACAAAAAATATATGTGCTGAGTCCCGGTGAAAGTGATTTAGCTGGGACCAGTGTATGGAAGTGGCTCGTTAAGTTTAGAGTAGGTCATTGTGCAGAGCCAGGAATTTTTTTTTCCGTCTGAAACAATCTTGCACATATGTAAATATACCATCCACCCATGTATTGAATACTGCTGCCATATCTGGTCGGCTGCTCATGCTATCCACCTAGGTGTCCTTGACAAAATCCAACAGAGAACCTGTTATGTGATCGATTCCGACTTGGCAGCTGAGATACAGTCACTATCTCACCGGCAAAATTTAGCTTCCCGCTGTCTCTTCTACAAATAATTTCACGGCTTCTGCTACGATGAACATAGCTCACTGGTGCCCCCTATATATAAATTTACTCAAGCCACAAGATTAGCAACCAGGTTCCACCCTTTTACTATGAAACCAAGAAATTGTAAATGAAATTCTACTCTCTTAGATTCTTTTCTTGCACTTTCCGCTTGTGGAATTCCCTTCTGTTTACTTGCTTCCCCGACAGCTACATTCTTCAAAGATTCAAATGTAAAGTCAATAGTCATCATCTCTTATCTCACTAACTTCCTCTCTCTCATTCTTCTTTCTTCGTCCACTCTACTCTCATCAGTATTCTCATCCTTTTTTTACTTACTTCCTGACACCCCCCATAAACCTGTCACTCTTTCTCATAACTTACCTCCTATGTAACCCCGTTTGCACCAGTGGCAGTAAACTGCCTTGCTTTGGGCGACACGATTATAAAATAAAAAAAGATCTAGAAAAATAAATCAGTGTACTCTTAGCTACCAAAAATATGTGTCAGTGCAGTTAAATTATTTCTTTAACTCCCTAAAAACATACTCGGGCAAAGGACTTATTTCAAAGGATACGACTGTTGTTTTTCAAATAGTTTCCCCACTGCTCGATTATTTTGTTTCGCCATCATGAAAATCATATAACAATTCCTGTCGGAACGTTTATTTAAACCGGTACATTAACTTTGTTATTAGGAAATCTCTCTGTCGTGCCACCGGACCCAGATGTCGCCTCTTTGCCACTTGTCCATCCCCACAGGGCTTTGAAGTGATGGTAGAAGTTATGACATGCGCTTTAATTGGATTTAATTGAGGGAGAGTTACGCATGGTCGTCAGCCTCACTCTCTCTTTCCATTCAATCAGGCGAGGAAGACCACGGTTTCTAGTCACTAAGTGTTTTTTTGGCGATCGCAGCCACAACTCTGCTGCAACAGGTTCTTCCCTGCAAAAAGATTGGCCTTATCAGCCACCTCCACATTACCCAAAACCATTAGTGATTAAAAAGAAGTCAGGGTTTTCCTTCCCTGCGAGGGACGAACATTATATATACATATATATAATATTTAATACTTATCCGAATGCCAATTCAACTTCGACTTTTTTTTCACTATTTATCTGGACTCTCGACAAGAATTTATGTAATGTCACGAAAAGACAAAGTACCCGCTTCAGGCACAAACTGTCTCTTCTCAATTTTTACTTGTGCTGCAATGCATTTTATCAAACTAGAATACCAGCCAGAAATAAGCTTCGAGCCTCAAGAGCCCATCTCGAACTTGTTATTTTTGATAAGACTGATTTGCAACTCTTCAAAAGTCAGTATCAAACGACAGCATCTGTGCGGAGTTCAGGGCGTTTTATCATCGTTTGATTTATCCTTTGCAAAATCGGAAAATAATCCATGAAATCATTTCTTGCCTCGAACACCTGAAATAAATATATCCTTGTGCAATTTTGGATGATTACTTCGTTGTTATATACGATCACACACACACACACACACACACACACACACACACACACACACACATATATGTATATATATAAGTACATGATTTTTTAAGTGTGTGTGCGGGTGTCTGTGTAAAGAAAGAAAGAAAGAAAGAAGGAAAGAAAGAAAGAAAGAAAGAAGGAAAGAAAGAAAGAAAGAAGGAAAGAAAGAAAGAAAGAAAAAACCAAGATTAAAATAGAGAGACAGAGAGAGACAGACAGAGGGCGAGGGACAGACAGATGGATGGCAAAGAACAAATATTGGAAGCAAGAAAAACTATAGCCGACTATGAAATAAAAACCAATGTTAGAATGGTTAGCAAATGCTGAAAGAATATCTAACAACAAAAAGGATTTAAATTATCATTTGCATATAAATAGAAAGGAAATAGTTTTTGAGTTGAAGGAAAATATTGAAAGAGGCATTGATAGAAAGATATATTAACAATAATGAAAATATTATATAGAAAGAAATTTGAAAAAAAAAAAAGACGAAAAAGTTTGACAGAAATAAAGAAAAGAACGAAAAGGGGCACGCAAAAAGAAGGAAAGATAAAAAGCCATACGGCAAACAAGCAAGCAAGAAAGAAAGAAAGAAAGAAAGAAAGAAAGAAAGAAAGAAGGAAAAACGATGAGAGAAACAAAGAAATAAAGGTCGAGAGAAAGAAAGAAAGAAAGAAAGAAAGAAAGAAAGAAAAAGAATCGAAATAAAGAAAGAAAGAAAGAAAAAAGAAAAAATGGCCGAGAGAAAAAAACGAAAGAAAAAAGGCAAACAGAAAGGAAGGAAAAAATGGCGTAACCAAAAAAAGAAACAAAGAAAGCAAAAGACGCACAAAGAAAGAAAAAACAATGAAAGAAAAGAAGACAGAAAAAGAGAACAAAAAACAGCAAAAAAACAAGGAAGGAAACTATAAAGAAAAATGAAGAGAGAAAGAGAGAGAGAGAGAGAGAGAGAGAGAGAGTTAAAAAGACAGAGAGAGAGAAAAAAGTTATGCGTGTTTGTATGAAGGAGAGATTTCCCGGAGACAAAATCAGAGAAATCTGATTTCTCTCAAGACAAAATTTTGGTAGAGTTATATTTGGATATTTGAATATTTGCAATTTGCCTATTCCCATTGAAGAACGTTATCGTTACTTTGTTTTCTTTAGTGAACGAAATAATTGTCCTTTGTGATTTTACAAAATTCTCTTTGTTATAATTTCTCTGCATTTGTTGTGTTCCTTTCTTGAACGGCCTTAACCTCCCGATGTTTCATCTCCTCATTCTATTGATTTTTATTGATTCTATCAATACTAATTATTTCTTTTGTATTTCAATTTTCCATTAAGATATTTCTCAAGATTTAATCCATCTTGTTTATTAAGTTATAGGACTAAATAAAGATTACGATGTGAGGCCTAAAACAGAGGGATCTTTGATAGCACAGGTCCAAAACATTTGAAATAGTGTCGCGATATCAAACATTTTTATTAGCTAATTTCATGTAGTTGAATCTGAGTGTGACACAGAGATATGAAGGCGAATTGGCATGGCGAAGGACCCCTTCCAAAAGCTGAGTAAAGTATTAAGACACAGGAAACTTTCAGTAAAACCAAAGACCAAAGAGAGTACTGGATTGCTATGTGATGTCAGTTCTTAAATATGGCAGTGAATGTCGGACAATATCAACAAAGATGAAAGGAAAACTTGAAGCAGCTGAAATGTGGTTCTATAGAATGATGCTGCGGATATCATGGACCGAGCATGTGAGCAATGATGAGGTTTTGAAAATGATGGAAACGAAAAGAAAACTAATACTGAGCAACAGGAAGAGGCCACTGAAGTTCCTGGGAGATGCAATGAGGAAGGAGGGCTTGGAGAATCTGATACTAACAGGCTAGATAGAGGTAAAAACAGAAGAAAGCAACGGATAACATATTTGAAGGGTCTGGACAGATGGATAACAGAACGGAGGCTGCGAGACGTTACAGGAGAAAGCGTGCTAAAAGCAACCATGGATAGGGAGACGTGGAAGGCCATGATCTCCTACGTCCTAAAAGGACAATGCACATAGAAGAAGAAGAAGAAGAAGAAGAAGAAGAAGAAGAAGAAGAAGAAGAAGAATTTGAAAATTACTTAACTTTCCTTGGTTAGCTACCGTTTTTTTTGTACAGAAATTTTACATTTTTTGGAAAAAAATCATCTTTTTTGTTTGTTTTCTACTTACATGGTATTGACCGATGGGAATATTTCTCAAAGTAAAATCGGAAAAACCTCTCAATTTGCATTTAAACTAAAAACATATTGGTCTGCTTATTGAGAAATACTGTTTTTAATAACAGCCATACTCTAAGTCTTTAAGAATAAAACGATTTATATACCAAGACCAACAAGAATATTCATGAAATAAATTAATAATCTAACAGAAGAAATAAAAATTTCGTGAACATAAGAAATATGGTAAATATTTTCTCTTTCTTGATTGTCTTTCATGTTCAATGTTATTTAAGTCCCTTTTAATACGTCAGCAATAGTCAGCCAACATTTGTTTGTCCCACTCTCCTTAGTAGCACTTTTCTATTGTTTTGATATCCTGATGAAATTGTTTTCCTTGCTCACTGCTTACATCGCTGCAAATGTATCTAGATGGCTACGTAAAAGACAAACTTTAATTTTGCATATTCACGCGTTAATGATAAAGTTTACAGTTAATTTACGTTTGGGCGACAAACTGGAAAAAATAAGTCCTTCTATTTTAAAATCCTTGACTCAAAAGCACTTTAAAAATAGTTTATTGAAGGCGGCTGCAAATAGCTTGGCTTACTTAAAAAATTATGGGTTTATACGACTTTTATTAAATAAATGTTGCGATCAGCCAACATCACAAATTGATCTTCCAAAAATGATCAATTTTAATACATCAAAAACGTTAGCTAACCTTGAACATCTAAGGTTATTTTCGTGATAATCACCATCAAATTAGTTAAAAAACGTGTTTTGTTTTTTGACAACAGCATGGCATTGACCAGTGTAATTAAACTTTGAAAACATGATATGTTCATCACTTCATAAATGTAATTAAACATTCAAAAATAAGAGCTATTAAAGTAACGTCAGTGCACGTAAATTAGCTATGAGAACTTGAATGTACTAATGATCCCTTAGCCAATCAACTCTTGGTTGGCAATCATTTATGATAAGCAGTTATTTTTTAGCTTAAGCATGATGCCACCCGATGCAGGAAAGATGGATTCACATCATTTCAGATTATAATTACGGTGACATGAATATAAGGTATAGCATAATTAGAAATAATTTCAATGGTTTCATTTACTGAAAACCATTGCGAAATCCGAAAACCCAACCAAATAATGAAGCCACAAAATGTATCTATTCTTCCTCGTCTTTCTCTTTTATCTTTTTTTTTCAAATTTTAGCTCTCTTCAGGGAATTCAATTTTGCGGATTTCCTGACATCATTTTCTTCTGAGATGCTTTCGCCTCATGAAATATTACGCACTTTAATTCAAATATTTTCTTTCTTTATTTTATCTTGCAATTTTTTAAAGAAATGTCAATTTGGATTTGTCATATTTTTCTATTTCAGTCAGTTAAGTGCCATACGTGATACACGCTTTGGGCGATCATGTCTCAAAAAAGACATGACTGACCGGGAAAAAGATTATCCTGCAGTAGGCTGCCATTGCTTTCTGCGGTAGACTGGTTGGCGACCTAGGCTATTAAACCCAATCTGTTCGGCCATTTAACTCATAGATAGAGAGAGAAGAGATAGATCATATTACATCATTATATTAAGTATAATTAGTGGGGGGATCAGTTTATCACTTAATAAAATATAAAACTGATCCCCCACTTTATGCCAAGTTGAAGCCTTAGTCATGATTCCAACTATTATATTCAGTCAGTCAGTTAAGTGCCATACGTGATACACGCTTTGGGCGATTATGTCTCGAAAGAGACATGACTGATTGGGCAGAAGATTATCCCACAGTAGGTTGCTATTGCTTTCTGTGGTAGATTGGTTGCCAGCCAAAGCCATAGAACCGAATCTGTCCTATTTAACCCATATTTAGAGAGAAGAGACAAGTTAATACATTTCCCAAGGTGAATTCAAGGAGTTCTACTGTAATTCGAACTCGGCACCCCGATTTGTTGTTCCGAGTCGATATCCATTGCACCACAAAGAACATCCATTGTTTCTATATACATTTCTTAATTTACGAAGGCACTTTTCCTTCATTCTGTTTATGATTTAAACCACTTCTTGTGTTTCGCTTTTACTTTGCATCTATCTTTTTCTTTTGTTCTCTTTGACATCTGCCTTTTATTTATTTCTTGTTAAAATTTATCTTTCTATTGATTTCTTTTTGACATCTCTTTTTTCTCTTTCTTTCATACTTTCTTTGTTCCTACGTTTTTCTTTCTCTCTTTTTGGAAGCTAACGTTTTCTTTCTCTCTTTTTGGAAGCTAACGTTTTCTTTCTCTCTTTTTGGAAGCTAACGTTTTCTTTCTATCGTTCTTTTTTGCGTCACTCATTTTGTTTTTATCGTTCTTTTTCTTTTTTCAACTGCAATTTTTGTAAAACAATATTTATACATTTTATAACTTTTTCTCAATTTTTTCCTGTAAAATATGACAGCACATTTTCTTTGTTCAGATGGCAAAACAAGCTTTAGGAGAAAAAAGACCCAATTTAAACTAGAAATGACAGGAAATTGTGGAGAGCAATGACCGATAGCCTCCTGAGGAGTCAGGTAACATGCAAGAAGATATATTTATTTCTTTAATGGCATTTTTATTTCTGAATATTTTGCTCTTCAGTTTTATTTAATTCTATCATTTTTTTACTTTTTACTTTTCCGCGTTCTTTTTTCTTTTCTTTGCATATTTATTGCCCATTGAATTTTCTTCATTGTGTTACTCTTTCTTACCTTCAGCTTGTCCTCTTTTTCCCATTCCAAAATTAATATCACTCGTTTCGAAGTAAATCACCTTTCACCAATGCAAGACAAGGCTTTTGACCTATAACACACGCTTTCATTTTTCATCCATATCTTCTTTCTTGCTTCAGAAAACTTCAATATTTTTCTTTCAATAAATCATCCCATATGCACTTCAAGAAGTCTTCCGGCTACTCTTATGATTGCATAGACCTAAGAGTTTCTGTACAATTATCTTACAAAGCCAACGGGCAAAATAACAGTATTACATATTGTCTTTATTCTGAACTGAAAGCAAATGCCACATTTCAATATATAAAACGGAAATAATATTTACATCAGATGCTAAAGAAAAATGAATTCAGAATAAATAAATAAAATATTTGTAAATATTCGGTTATCATTTTATAAAGTTTTTGTGTAAACCGCAGTACTATTTTTATGGAAGTAGACATAGCAAAAAACGAAAAAGTGGACATAGCAGTTAGAAGATCATTAAACATTAACATTATTGATATAAAAGTACCTCACACAGATTAAAAACCTCTAATCAACAACTTTATTACTACTAAATGGCAAGAGTTGTGGAAATCCTGCAAAAATAACAAACTTTACGGACTTAAACCCACCATCAAAGGATGGATAGAAGTGAAAATTTCCAATAGGAAAATGTCAAGAAGAGAAAAAGTAGTAATGACTAGACTTCAAATAGGTCACATTGCTGTCACCCATTCGCACCAACTAAAAGGTGAGGAGGCACCAATTTGCATTCCATGTCAGGAGCTCAACAAAGTAAAATATATATTAACAAGCAGCATAGATTTTGAACAAATGCGATTAAAATACTGTCAAGAAAAATCTGAAATACATCTTCAACAAAGCTGACCTAAATTTCCTTTTAGAATTTCTAAAAGAAACAAAATTATATAACAAAATATAGTTGCAAAAGAAGATAGCATATAACCATCACACATCAAATCACAACACCTCTGCACCTCGACAGCAATACTCACAAAAGATCAACAAGCATGTAAACAAAAGCCAGACAAATTCTCCAGCATTAAATGACCCGAAAGGATAAATATGCTGGTAAAACAAACAACTAATTAACCAATTGATTAAATATTTTTGTGAATGTTTATTTAAAATTAAATTTTTATTAATAATTTCAAGCATTCATATTCAATTGCAAATTAACTTGGCAAGCAGCTAATGAACATTCACTTACTTTGTAAAATCCAGAAAATATTCGACATACACGGAATTACGATGCGGAGATTGTCATAAATCCATTCGGTGACAATAAAGAAATTGAGTGGACTTGCCATGCACAGATTAAAGCTACATTGTATTTGATGGGTGAGAGAAAATATGTATATTATCTCAGCTACGATTTATTTACAGAACAGGGCTACATCTATTACGTGGTGTAATGGTTAACAAGCTTGTCTTACTAGAACCTATTAACACTGAGTAGTGAGTTCGACTCTCACTGGGTACCTCATACTTTCAGCCTTGTGCCACATCTAAACTATTACGGAAGAGTCCGAAGAAAAAGAGTAGATAAAGAAAAGTAAGAATGAGATGGAGACACGTGTAATAACGGTCAGTAGAAAAGCACCTACGCTATGCATATTGACATTGGCAATTCTTCATGAAGAAAGGAAGGTAACCAATAATCGAGAAATCAGAGAAGGGGTTGTAGGTGTAAGGTTGTTTTCGCATAGGAGGAAATATTTTACACTGCGAATGTTGGTACGAATGCCATGGATGGACATAATTTTTATATTAAACTTATATGGAAATTCTAGTCAGAAAATTTATTTAAATCGACTGATTTATTCTAGTTATCTTTTCAAGAATTTGACGAACATGAATGTTCCTAAAGGATACATTCAGCATTCACCGAGCAACGAATAATACATTTGAAAGTATTTTTCTCAAAAGTACATTTTCCAGAAAATAGGTTTCTCAAGTTCGTT
Organism: Ascarosepion bandense; assembly: GCA_037127315.1. NCBI lineage: Eukaryota > Metazoa > Mollusca > Cephalopoda > Sepiida > Sepiidae > Ascarosepion > Ascarosepion bandense. The sequence goes on from JBBBDQ010001099.1 coordinate 707,476, forward strand.
TTCTGTTATCGCTTTTTTCAAAGTATTGATGGTGCAGAGTTCCTCCTAGTTTTTAATTTGAAGCATTATTTTCTCTTTGTGTTAAATGTGATAACCATTTTGGTAGATGAAGCTGTTGAAATTCCTCAATGCTATAGTTACTGTAATTCGGTTTAGTTCATTTTGTGATTCTATTGTATCAATCCACAAGGTTTGTAGAAGTGTGAGGTTCTTGAAAACACGTAGGATTCCTCCCTCACAGCTATTTTAAAACATTTATTAGGGAAAGCTGTTGCATGCAACAGACAGTTTAGATATTTCTAAACGGGTTTGTTTCTATAAAATGGCATCCATATGTACGATTTGACGTAGCTATTTAATAGAATCTACTGAGTTTTCAGTTTTTGGTTTAGAAGCTTTCGATGTTTAGCAAAATTATATCGAGCGCAGTTTCGTGGTGAAACAGGATAAAGACACTCTAACTTAACCGAGACTAAAAGGCCACGATGTCACTTATGACCGGCCAGAGCCTCTGTTCGCACTTTGGTGAAATCTCTTTTTGTTCAGCTCTTTTAAAAATATCGCTAATGTGCATTCGTGGTAAAAAAAATATCTGAATAAAAAGTGTGCTGCACAGACTAACAACTTCTTGTTTTTTATTTGTTCAAGACAGGGTTCTTTGAGACAATTTACCACACGCATTCTATGCTCAGTGATAATTCCCTTCCGTTTACTTGCTTTCCTGAGAGCTACAATCTTCAAGAATTCAATTGTAAAGTCAATAGTCATGTCCTATCTCACTGACTTGCATCCTCTCTCTCATGCTACTTTCTCGGTCCACTCCACTTTCATCAGTATTCTCATCCTTCTCATACCCACTTCCTGACATTCCCTGTAACATGCCACTCTTTCTCATATGTAACCCCCTTGCACAACAGTGGTAATAAAATGTCCTGCTTTAGGCGACACGATTATAAAAAAAAGAGATTTAGAAAAATAAATCAATGTACTCTTAGATATCAAAAATATGTGTCAGTAGAGTTAAATTATTTCTTTAACTCCCGAAAAACATACTCGAGCAAAGGACTTATTTTAAAAGGTACGACTGTTGTATTTCAAATACTTTCCCCACTGATCGATTATTTTGTTTCACCATCATGAAAATCATATAACAATTCCTGTCGGAACGTTTATTTAAGCCGGAACATTGACTTTATTATTAGAAAATTTCACACGCGCATGAATATTTCGGATTCCCTATATATTGATTATAGATATTTTTCTTGTCTTCCCACTGACACGTGATATTACACAATATAATACGACGCTGATCTTAGTTTGACTTTTGACATCTATAACGTCATAAATTGTTACGTCGCCATATATGTAATACAGAACATAGTTGGATAATTTACTACATTTGGGCTTTAAGGTCATATTACTTCGAAAAAGCCGGCTCCTGTACGATTACCGAAGTCATGGTCTTCTTCTTCTATGTGCCCTGTTCTTTCATGGTTCTCCACGTCTCCCTATCCCTTGTGGTTCCTAGTATGTTTGCTCCCGTTACTCCTATCAACCCCCGTTCCGTCAACCCCCTGATCAGGCCCTGAAAATATGTTATCCGCTGCCTTCCTCTGTCTCTCTTTCCTTCTATCTGGCCAGTCAGTATCAGGTTTTGGACAGTATTGTCAAATTTCTTCATATTTTGATTGCTTAATAAATCCCACTTTACACACTCCAATACCTTTTCAGGAGCCATTTTTAATTAACTAATAATAAATCATTTTTATTAGATAATTGGTTTCCCAAATTTTGTCATATGTAGACGTCGTATAGAAACAAATTGGATACACAATCTTATATACTAATCAATTAAAAAACAGGGAAAACTTGATCCTATCTTTGATCGTCAGAATGCTTATATATGCGTGATTTTGTCTATTTCTCTTCAGTGATATTTCGAGCCGTTACCGGAATGTCAGTCAGGACGTCCTGCCTTTCTTAACCTTTCACCTTTTTTCTCATGAAGTGAAAGAGAGTCGCAATTAATAACTTGATCTCCAATCCACGTTGACACGAATTTTTTACTCTCACATCTTCTTTCTTGTGCTGCGTTTCTGTATCTCTCCTTCTTCCTCATGCAATGGACAAAGAATTCCATTTGTCTAGCCATTCAAAAAGCAGACGACACATTTCTCACTACATCACTCAATCTTTCACCTTTAATTTTCTTCCCTAAACCTGGCCTGCAGCAAAAGAGAAAAGACAAGAACAAGAAATCAACGTAAGATGTTTACTTCTGTCCGTAAACAAATACAATAAAACTTTTCTTTAAAAAACGTTTCCTTCTAAATTCAAGAGAAATGAACTTAAAAAATATTAATGCAGAAAAATCATTCCGATAAACTTTCCACACTCAATTATAATTTTTTGAAATTAACAAAATTTAATGATTAATAAATCTTTATTATCATGAAATAAGTGAGATTGATATCTTTCAATTATTTTACAACCGTAGACAATTTATTAATATTTTATATTTATATATTCGTGCATTGTTGTTTGTTTTTGATTTTGTCGACTGCAAAGAATAGTAGGGTCAGTTGGGCCCTCACCGTGAGAAAAAAATTGCCAGAAATTTATAAAAGGCATGCTGTAGTGCTTGAAATTCGTACAGAAGTTCTAATACGAACATTTCAGTGTGTTTGGGGGTTCTTCTGAGAACAGTAGATTCGAAAAGAGTTGAATGAGTGCAATTGCAATTACGGAGACATGGCATCTCGGAAAAAGTCCCTGATAATTCGTATAACAAATGAATTACCGAATAAGAGCCTCAGACTCAACATAGACATCTACAACCAGTCACTTGAGGAGGTTAAGAGGGTGGCTGCTGGAAGAGCCTATGTCTGAAAACAGAAGTCTGCACGATGCAACAATATCAGGAAAACCTATTCGTGGCTGTGGAACAATTTATGCGACCATATCACCCCTTACTGCTGGACATTTACGTCCCTAGAGTGCAGCCATCTTGATTATCATGTGTGGGACGCAGTTATATATATATATATATATAACTGCGTCCCAAACGATATTGGCGTGTGTATACATGATATATCACACGCTAAATGTCTGCCTTTTTTGACCGAGCGCCCATAGCTCAGAGATAGAATCGCCTACTAACCCCAATTCGGTCGGATTTCAATCCTGGATAAAAAGCAATCGGATGTCTAACCGTACTGATGAGCTGTGATACAGCAAAACAGATCTGTCTACGGATATATACATATATATATATATATATATATGTGTGTGTGTGTGTGTGTGTGTGTGTGTGTGTGTGTGTGTGTGTGTGTGTGTGTGTGCATAATCTCTTATTTTTTGTTTTATGGTTTCCTAACTATAAAGCGTTTTCTCTGCTATATATTTTCATGCTTTTTTTGTCAGCGGAAAATACCGCTGTTTCTTTCGTTAAAGCTGAGATGTTCATTCTTTTCAGCTGATAAAATTTAAAGGATGTTTTTTAAGCAATCCATTTAAGTTAATCCAATTCATCGTATTATAGATAATGAGACAAAGCATTGGAACTATGACCTTTGCTGGTAATATTTAAGAAGGTTGATGTTTTTTAAAACAGTCCAATTATTTAACTCAGTCGAATTCATTATATTATAAGATTAAACAAAGCATCAGAATTATGAACTTTAGAGACAAAAGTTTAGAATAATTTGCAGCAGCGTTAGAGTGCAGTTGCTATCAGAAAAATATTTTATAGGTCAGTGAAAATCCCAGTTATATAAAATTCATTATGGTTCTTTTAGCATTATACGAAATCGCAGATCTGGAGTTAAAATAACTGTTTAAATAAACCTTCAAATAAAAGAATCGATCTTCCATTGAGAATCAGCATTCGGAGTTTAACTATTTTGAAATGATCATCATATTCGGAAAACTTGTGCCTGTGGAGAAATTCATCTGGATACATAAAGTAAATCATTGCGTTCGGTTTAGAACAGATATTGCTAGCGAAATATAGAGCCTTATCTTCTTTCTCCAACTCGGTGAAAATAGTAGGATTGACTGGGGTGACCAGTCTAGAAGAATTTAAAACCAGTTGCGCACATGATTAGCAAATCCTCGCCGTAATAATTTTCTTGCTAAAGAAATTGTTACAACGGCACACACATTAGAGAGACATTGGACTTTAACAGAAAAGTCTACAGGTTTAATATAGTCGACCTGGCAGCTCGACTCCAGCCACTTTCTTCTCGTCGGGATGTGGTTTCTCGCTGTTTCTTTTGTAAATATTTTCATAGCTCTGACGAACTTGGATCACTGGTGCTTCCTCTACAAAGATTTACTCGGGCAACAGACTGCCAACAAGGTCTCACCCTTTTACAGTCAGATCAACCAAATGCAAACAAAAATTCTATTCTACCGGCTTTTTTTCTCGCGCTTCCAGCCTGTGGAACTCCCTTCCATATAATTGTTTTCTGACGTCTCTAACCTACAGGAATTTCAATGCAAAGTCAATTCCATCTGTTATCCACTTAACTCCAACTCTTTCTCCATCACCCCGTGTATCTTGTTCTTTTTCTTTCTCTCTACCTCCGTTACTGTCTTCACTCCTGTGTTCATATCCTTCTATTGCCCTTTCTCTTTCATCCCCTGTAGCTATGTTCGTCTTTGTCTTTACTCTCCTCCTGCTTAATACTTCAAATCTCTTATGTAACCCCCTGCACATCAGTGGCGTTAACTTCTTGCTTGGGGTGAAATGATTAAGAAAAAAGTGATATGGTGACTTATCCATACGACACACTGAACTTTTCCGAACTATATATATTTAGCAGTTCTGCTTTGTAGAGCAAAGTAGCAGAGAGAGTGAGTGAGTGAAGGCGGAATATATTCCAGAATTTAAATTTGACAGCCAGACTAAACAGTCACGCTAATAATTGCTCATTGGAATATGTTTGTACTACTGTCTTTGCAATATATTTGTTTAACACTATTCCGTCTTTGTATCTTTATTTCTGTCCAAAAATGGACCACAACAACTTGGTGACGAGGTTACAACACATAGATGTAGCAATGAAAATATTATCCGTAAAAATATTTCGCTTACACCATTTAAAAAATGTTTTCTAAAGTCCAGTAACTGTTATACAATATCGATTCACATTATTTACAGGACGTAACTTAAGATAACATTTATTTTTCAGATCTTCTTCTTCTTCTTCTTCTTCTTCTTCTTCTATATGCCTTGTCCTTTCAGGACGCAGGTGATCATGGTCTTCCACGTCTCCCTATCTCTGGTGGCTCTTAGCATGCTTTCTCCGGTAACACCATACAGCCTCCTTCTGTCATCAACTGATCAGGCCCTTCAAATATGTTATCCGCTGCTTTCTTCTGTCTCTTTTCTCATCTATCTGGCCTGTTAGTATCAGGTTCTCCAAGCACTCCTTCCTCATTGCATGTCCCAGGAACTTCAGCTGTCTCTTCTTGATGCTTAATATTAATTTCCTTTTCATTTCCATTCTTTCTAACACTTCCTCATTGCTCACATGCTCGGTCCATGATATCCGCAACATCCTTCTCTAGAACCATATTTCAGCTGCTTCAGGTTTTCCATTCATCTTTGTTGATATTGTCCAACATTCACTGCCATATTGAAGAACTGACATCCCATAGCAATCTAGTACTCTCTTCTTTGTTTCTGGTTAAAGTCTCTTGTGTCTTAATACTTTACTCAGAAAAAAACAAAAACAAAAAACAAATAAAAAAGTTGTAATGACAAGCAGCCGACATGATTATACCATTCCATGAAAGTGTGATAATAGGCTACTATTATAAAGAATATTCCTGCTATTCCTATATTATCTACATGTGGTGGTCAACATTTAAAGATAACATTCGAGGATATATTCATTCTATATTAGATCTTAACAGAGAATTCTTTCGTTGTGTCGTAGAATTTAGTAAATCTGAAAAATCTGAAAAAAATACATATCTATTATAAGCTAAGAAAACGCAGGAAGTTCTTTTTCTGTTGAAATTTTGTTCTTTACCAAATAAAAACAAAGCTAACGGAGATTTTCTCGGATAAAACGTTTTAAAATAGAAAAGGTAACGCTTGTGGCATCAAATATCGAATTTCTATAAATGCTCGAGAATGCAATTTTCTGTGACAAGGTCTCTTTGTTGATCATTGATCATTTCAGGGAGCACTAACATCAAAACGACTGATCGCAACGAGTCAGGCGCCTTACGTTCGGCTAAACTCGTAAAACTCCCAACTTTGAATCGACCCGAAATGCATGAGTGCCAAATAAATAATAATAAAATCAGAGGAATATTTTGCTTACGGATATGGTTATCGGTTTGATTTCGAAAACTAAAAAAAACATATATTCAGGAGGAAACGCGCGCGCACATATATGTATGTATGCGAGTAAACGTGTATGTATGTCTGCATGCATATATGCATATATTTATATAATTAGGTTAATTTTTTCTAAATAAGACAGGCTTCAAAATCAAGAAAGTAGCTACACACAGAGAGAACGAGAGAAATAAAGAGAGTGAGAGCGAGCTCATTAACGTTATATGGTATTTCTGCAAACTGAAAATGTCAAAAGACATCAGGTTAGTGACATATGATAGTCCATCAAAATATTTCTGCAAAATTTAGAGCATGAATGAACCCCACCCAACGTAGCCACATCATGACGATATAGCTGTCATATCATCACGAGCTAAAACCACATCAACATTACCCATCTTTGATGATCAATCCATTATCCGAACTCAAATTACGTTACGCTATTTTATTTGAAACCATTTAGGTGGCACTGAGTCTACGAGAAGGAATGCAGTGAAGCCAGTTATTATCTTTTGGAATTTAGATATTCTTTGATTTTTTCCCATCTTTATTGCTGAAGATCATGGAGGCTCGGTCTCCTGTCAACGAGGCGTTAATCTTCGCAATTATTTTGGCATAAATGAAAAGAATATTAATAAAATTTAAGTATATGCTGATATTTATCTCAGTAATACACCTTGGGAGTTCTCTTTTAATTTATCTATCATACTATCAAAAGTTTTGATAACTTGTTTTGGGAATTTCAAATGTTATTATGTAAATAAACTGATATATATATATATATATATATATATAAGTCATTCACATACAAGTCTGTTTCGCTATATTAGAGCTCATCAGTGGGGTTAGACACATCCACTTTCTTCTGGCAAGAATTGAAACTCGACCAATTTGGTGTCAGTTTCCCTCCTAAGCCATAGGTGCATGGAATCAGAAAAGGGAGATTTTAACGTGTTGTATATAAGCGGTTTATACAGTCACCGAAAGAACTCAATTCATTTCTGAAGAGTAATGCTTATATCGCAGAAGTGGAAACTGTTTATAAAATTTTCTTCCTTAGAGATCTTAATCGTAATGAGAGCATAATATATATATATATATATATATATATATATATATATATATATATAGTGTATTCAGGTAGCAGATAATTATTTAAACATATATTCTTAAATATAACAGAAAATGAACGTCTATTATGTTTAATGATAAGCCGTTCTAAACATCGTATTTTGGCTTTAATTTCTGGTGGAAATAAAGACAAAAATTGACCAACATGTAGATATTATTTATTAATCATATCACCCCGAGCAAGGCGGTAACGCCACTGGTATGCAGGGGGCTACGTAAGAGTAAAAAGATTGGAAAAGGGAAAGCCGGAAACCACATCCTAAACAGGGAACAAGGGATGAGCCTCTTCACCTGTTCAATAGATGAGGGTGGAGTGTGAACCGAGCGATAGTTCAGTCTATCTACTCCAATTCAAAAAAAAAAGGAAGTGAGAAGATGATTAGAAAAGAGAAAACCGGAAACCGCATCCTAAACAGGAAACAAGGGATGAGACTCTTCACCTGTTCAATAGTCGTATGAATCATCTTCAGAGTGGTTGCTGGAATGTTAACATAAAGACATCCAATAATAAAAATATTATGTTTTGTTTTGACACAAAACATTGCTATGTGACGATAACAGTCACCGAATAGCAGACGCAGATCGTAAATTAGTAAAGCTGCTCACCGACGTCACACCACTTGAGAGACGGAAATGTTAACAACAGAACCATATGTGGGTTGCTTTGATTTAATGTAGATGGTCTCCAATATCAGAGGCTCTTTTTACTGTGTGTATTTGTGAGTATTATTGTGTTATCGACAAAACTTTGTCTAATATTAAATACATGGCTACGTCTTTCTAAGAAAGGTGACAGATAAATCTACTGGAGTAAAACCAATATATGTAGCGGAATTATTATTAGTATCAGAGTTACAATCTCTGAACGGGCATGTAAATTGATACATTGTTTTTTTTGTAGAGGATTTAAATGAATTAAAGTAATCATTATATATATATATATATATATATATATATATATATAATAAAAAATATTTCTAAAAATTTCATGTCACATTCTGATTCTAAATACAAGCAACTTTTTTCCATTTTCCATCACACTTTTACGTTACTCATATGTACAGTCCATAGAATTCTCAGTGTTCTTCTGTAGAACCACATTTTTGTTGTCTCAGGTCCTTTCAAATCACTCAAAATATTGTATGAAATTATCTGCCATAGTGAAGAACATATAAAAAAACTATTCAGTATTTACATTAGCGATATGCATCGTCTTTTTGTAAGGCTAGATGAACAGATATATTTTGTGAGTTTTCACTTCAAGAATATAGTTGTTTTTTTATAATCGTGTCGCCCCAAGCAAGGCATTTTACTGCCACTGTTGCAGAGGTTGCAGGGGGTGTCAGAAAGGGAGTAGGAGAGGGAGGAGATTACTGATGAGAGTGGGGTGGACGAGGAGGAATGTTATGAGGAGTGAGAGGTTGCAGGGGGTGTCAGGAAGAGAGTAGGAGAGGGAAAAAGTAGGAGAGGTAAAAGAGTACTGATGAGAGTGGGGTGGATGTAGAAAAGCATGAGAGACAGGATGTAAGTTAGTGAGACAGGAGATGACTATTGACTTTACATTTAAATTCTTGGAGAATGTAACTGTCAGGAAAGCAAGTATGCGGGAGATAATTCCACAGGCGGGAAGTGCGGGAAAAGAAGGTGCTGGAGTAGAATTTGCATTTACAATTTATTGGTTTCACAGTAAAAGGTGGGACCCAGTTGCTAATCTTGTGGCTCGAGGAAATTCGTATATAGGGGGTACCAGTGAGCTAAGTTTATCGGAGCAGAAGCCGTGAAAGTATTTGGAGAAGAGACACAGGAAAGCCACACTGCGTCGGTTAGAAAAGCGACTGTATCCTAGCTGACAAGTCGGGATCAATCACATTACAGATTCTCCGTTAGATTCGCTCGAGGACAACTAGGTGGATAGCAGGAGCACCAGACCTGATATGGCAGCAATACTCAATGCACGGGCAGATGATAGACTTGTATATGTGCAGTTTTGTTTGAGACGGGAAAACTTCCTGGCCCTACACAGAGAACCGACTTTCTTAGCAGCGGATTTAGCTATGGATTCTATATAATTATTCCACTTGAGGTCTGGTGTGAGAGTTAACCCGAGGAGGCGCAGTGTTTCGCTTTTGGGGAAAGAAGCCTGATCCATGTTAATGGGCGGGAGGCACGATTGTCTGTGGTGGTTATTAGATAGCAGCTTCGTTTTGGAAGCATTAAAATTTACGAGCCATTTCTTACCCCAGTCTACCACGGATTGGGGGTCCTTTTCAAGCTCGTCAGCGAAGTTTGCTTTGTCAGCTTCGGTAGATTTTTGATCGAGATGAGAATAAGTTCCAAATTAAGAAAAGAAAATACCCATCATCAAGAAAATACCACTTCGTTATAATTAACAAAAAATGATCGAGAATAAACTCGTTTAAGTAAAGATATTTTTTCAACTGCAGAATACATGGAGATACGAATTATGACAGTTGTTATCAAATCAATAAGCAGAATCAAACCGTATTTAAAATTCTTGCTATTATGTAAATGTCAAGCTTAACTTCGAAAAAATAACGTAGGAATTCAAGCCACTTTTTACTTGTAGCTGTTGCCAGTAATTTTGATTGTATTGTTATGTGGTAGCCTTTATGGGGAAGCTTATCACAAATCTTTCCCCTCATATTGCCTTCCAGCGAAAGATCTCAATCCCCAGGAGAAGGAAAAGCGAGTTTATATATATATATATTAACTATTGATATTTTACGCTCATATAATAATTTTTATAACTGCAATAATAAGTAAATATAAAATACACATAAGAAACAAACAGATGTTAAATATTTGTATTAAAGAATATTTTTAGAGAGATTTAATACTTATAAACATTTTCACGCATAAAAAATAAAGATGTCCTACCGACATAAATATATAGAAATACTATTTTATCATTTCACCTCAAGCAAGGAGATAATACCACTAATGCGCAAAGGGTCACTGAGAGTGAAAGAGAATAAGAAAACCTTGGCGAAAAGACAAAAAAAGAATATTTCACCAAAATTGTTAATAGAGTTGCGTTTAAATTTTTGAAGATTGTTGATGCCAAGCAAACAAAACGTAGAAAGTGAATTCTGCAGGCAATAATCGTGAAAAAGAAACATTTAGGAAAGAACATACAATAATATCTCGCAAGTACAACAGTAAAACGATGAGACCTAATCGACAATCTAGTATGACGCTTAAATTCAAGTAGTCAAGGCCACGAAGAAGCTCATAAGAATAATTACCATGAAAATATTCGTAGAAAACATAGATGATTGGCATGTCGGTGATAAGACCACTGAAGTCGATATGCCAGGTCAGGTCCAATTATATCACAGACGCTTCATTGAATTTTCTTAAAAAATCACAGATAGGAGCAACGGGCCAGATATGGCAGCAACATTCAGTGAACGGACAAAGGGTAGATTTCTAAATGTCTATGATGCCTCATTACGAGAAAATATCCCGGGCACGACACTGAACACACTTACCTAACAATGAGCATGTATATAAAAAATATAATTCTCAACATATCTTTACATTATCAATTTATAAGCAAAATATCTACTCGTATTAAAATGTTATAAATGACATTTTTCCACGAGTACGATTAATGTTTCTTAAGCAAAGACAGAAAACGCACAATTAACCGTTATTTATGCTTTAATCTCAAAGATTCCGATCGCAGATGCGGATATTCACTGAACAATCCTCATGAGTATATATCTGCAATCATTTTTACGTGTTAAACAACGTACATTAATCTTTGCCTCTAAAGACTTCCTTTGATTTTGTAATCATCTGAATTTAACATTCATTACGTCATATTTCTGCTTGGCTTTAATATTTTAATCACATAATTTCTCAACATCCTGTTTAACTTTTCCCATTTTGTCTCTTCTGATTACGAGATCTGAAAGTCTTTCATTCAATAAAATCAGGAAGAATAATAACACAAAGTAGAACTTATATATATATATATATATATATATATATTTTTATAGACTACCGTCCATAATTATTAGGCCACCCCAGTTGTTTTGTAAAAGAAATTATGAATTTCATACTATTTTTTTAGTATTTATTGCCAAATCAAAATAGAATGGTTCTTTTGTTATTATTACTTTGCAAAATTTTGCAAGACATAGAAGCAAAGATGAACTCGTTAAATCACCCTAAATTTTCTTCATTCTTTCATTGATAAAACTGCAATATAGGTAATTATTAAATATTTATAAATTCATTTCATGCTTATGTTAATTTGCAGTATTAACAAAAGAACCATTCTATTTTCATTTACAATTATTCACTTGGCAATGAATAATAAAAAATAGTATGAAATACATCATTTTTTAAACACTGGTTTGGCCTAATAATTATAGCCGGTGGTGTATATATATATATAATTTTAAATAAAAGAAAAATCGAAAATGATTTTGGTTATAAAGCGTTTTTTAATAAAATATATTGTATTCTAATATTTTTATATTTTGCTACACGTGTTTCTCGTCTCGCAAACTTCATCATTAAAAAAACTTGATTATCCTTATAGTTTCAGTTTTCAATCATTGTCTTGTGTGGTAGCCGTAGCCGCACTTTCTTGAACTTATAAAGAAATCTTCTTCTGGTTTAAGGGATAATAAAATAATAAATCTGAAATAGAGCGATTGAAAGGGGTTTTGTTCTTATATTTTTGCGGCCTTTCTATCGACTTAAATCTTTTTCCATCTCTATGTATTACGTCTGCACGTGTTTTCCTTTTGCTAGTATATGTATATTCCTCCTCCAAACATGTATATTGTTTCATTATAATGAATTAACACACACACACACACACACACACACACACACACACACACACACACATATAAATATATATATATATTAATGCAGGTTTCATTGAATAATATAGACAAGTTTTGTCTATTAATTTTGTGTAGGATCCGTTCATACCGTCTGATATACGTGATGGTGATGTCGTTGAAAGACAACAAAAAATCACAATAATTGTTGATTTTTTTATCGGGTCTAAGCTTTCGGCTCACATAAGCCATTATCAAAGAGTAAATATTAACACACAGTAAACATAGAACATTTAAGTTATTAACAATAAAGAGAATTGAATTAAAAATATAAGTTCATCCCTACCGTGGCGGATGGCCGAAGACAGTGACAAAATAGTGGTGTTGTGGTCCCTGGTTTGATTACAGACATTTGAGTACGTTTTTGGAAATATCAAAATTGATTGTATTCAAACCAGGTTTAAATTGTTTTACGGATCCTACACAAAATTAATAGACAAAACTTGTCTATATTATTCAATGAAACCTGCATTAATGAAAAAATGCTGCCAAAATACACACAATATATATATATATATATATATATATATATATATGTGTGTGTGTGTGTGTGTGTGTGTGTGTGTGCGTGCGTTAATTCATTATAATATATATATACTAGCAGTATAGCCCGGCATTGCTCGGTTATAATGAAAGCTTTAAAACTAATCAATGGTCTTGAAACGTTGGCACGAAAGACTAAAAAGTAATAGTTTCCAGTTAAAGCAAAACCGTAGACTGAAAGAAAAATGAATGGATGTGAGTAAAATTTTCATTACCTGGTATCGATATCAAATGTTCTGCACTATTGTAAGAACTGCAACCTTGAAACTTCTGAATATCGTTTCTTATGTTTTTGTCTATGAATGTATCAAATTTGATTAAAGTCGGACCACTCCTTCTATAACCCGATTTTTTCGATTATCGATTTTCGATATTTATCGGGGGTACCTCGACACAAAACCTAGCTAAGAACACTGGCAGACGCTTATCGTACAACTGTTTAAATTTTCAAGAAAATCGGTTCAGCCGTTTCGTATAGGTAACGGATACACACACACGGGGACACAGACAAAGTTCCATTTATATATATATATATATAAGAGTATAGGGTACGTATGTATGGAATAATATTCCTTGACCAAAGAAACACTATTCTTAAAAAAGGACTCAATTAAAAGTAGAGCTAATAATATTATTTAGAAATTATAACATGGATATCTTATAATATCACTACAAAACTAGCTATTTTTTTCGACACATCTTGTGGCTTGTCAAGTGATGTGGCTTATTTCAAATTAAATGCATTTAAAAGGTTAAAAACAAGCAAAACCCCTTTAATCAGGGAAGCATTGTTGTATGTACAAATTAGACCAATCAGAATAAAGCAACTTCTAATTTGGAGAATATATATATATATATATAAATAATCTTGGGTTGTATTTATATTTGATGAAATTGGGATCAGCATTATTAATTAACTATTATATCTACTTTATTATTGTTGCGAAATTTAAAAAATTTCTAAGTTTAAAAATTTATTAGATTTAGAAAGTTATTCAGGTATTAAACGAGGAAGAGAAAGAACGCATACATAAATAAACTTACAAATATACACACATGGAAACATAGACGAGTATATTCACAAATACTGGCAAACAGACACATATACAGATTAATATGCCCATGCATATATACATACACAAATGATAAAATTTAGCTTTTATCGTCGACTTGTTAATTTGTCTGTTAAATTTTAAAGCTCTATTTATACACAGACTATATTGCTAAATATTGGATACAGTCAAGGCGAATTCGTAACGTGAGCAGCCTTGAATGAATGAGGTCGGGACAGACACAATCATATTTCAATGCATGAACATATAAACAGAATTAGATATATACTTACGCAAATGCACAAGCTAAAAGTAAAATGCAATGCGCATTCATGTGCAAAACGTCATATATATATATATATATATATATATATATATATATATATGCTAAGCCCCACAGCGTTCATATGAATTTATGCCCGTGTGAGCGTGTGAGCCGTAGTAGCATAGCTCGCGAGTGCGTGTGTCTCTGCGCACGTCAATGACTGTGCAAGTGTTAATCTATGTCTGTGTTTGTATAAAAGTCGTCACGACAACAAATATTCCTGCCAATGTTCATCCCACTTTCATAAAAATTCATCAATATACGCAAATACTACATATATCTAGTATTTTAAATAAAAAATTAAAACAATTTGTCTGACGATCGAAAAAGTGTGAAACCCTGGACAACAAAGTTACACCCATCTATCTATCTATCTATCTATCTATCTATCTATCTATCTATCTATCTACACACATAGATACGTACATACATATATAGATATACACGTACATACATATAAATATTTATGGATATATATATACACATATACAAATATACATACATACACATATACACATATACTCATACACCCAAATACATACGTATATATACATTATATATATATATATATATATACACATACGCATTCATATATATTTATAAATATAGACATGTATACATGGACCTCTGAACATACATACAAACAAATATGAATATATATACATATACAAACACATACATACAAATATATATATATACATATATGCACACACACATATGTATATACACATATACACATACAAAAGCATACAGAGATACATGTAAGACATACACACGCATACAAGTAAATTCATACAAATACATACATACCAGCAAGTAAAGCAAATATCAATATGTCTACTAGTACAAAAGAAAGGATGTGCACTTACACACACACACACACACACACACACACACATATATATATATATATATATATATATATATATATATATACACTATTTAGACATTAATTTGCCTATATTTGATGGGTACCTTCATCCAACTCGGACGCTCCAACAAATCTTTCCCCAGGTACACGATCCGGCACATACCAACACAATAACACCTGGCAAGCACCCAACCCAACACGGTTAAGGTCCATAGTAACATCTAAAAAGTTTACTTGTTTAATTTTAGTGGTAATTTCTACCTTAAGCCCTAAACTCTTTAATTATCTGTGTATCATCTTCCTAATACGATCTACCCAATTTTAGTGGAATCAGTAAACCATCATCTCTATATAGTCCTATACTATCCGTATTTATATCCTTTTAAGCGGTTACATTGTAGAGAATAAATAATCCCACAAGATCAGAGGCCTCATCCGAATCTAGGGAACACATTGCAATGTCAAAATATCCATCAGAGGTCTTTTTAGTCCATTGTTCATCATTATAAATCAGAACAGAACTTCTACATTTTAGTATAATATGCATTTTGCTAGTAGAAATATCAGAGTACTCCTTAGCGAATTCCAAAGCCACGATAAAGAGGTCCTTAGAAATGGATGGATCAAATTCCATAATGTCAAATTGTATAAAGGTAAAATTTCCTTTATTCTGGATGGTCTTAAACCAGTTGATGACATCTGTGGTATTAAAATGATATATATATATATATATATATATATATATATATATATAGTGTATCGAGGCAACAGATAATTTTCTAAACATATACTGTTAAATAGAACCGACAAGAATGTTCTAAACATCGTATTTTAGCTTTAATTTCAGGTGAAAATAAAGACAAATATTGTCCAACATTTGGATATAATTTTTATTATTATGCTGATTCCATGCATTCGGCTGACATGAGCCATCTTCAGAGGGCTTATAGGGACGTTAACGTCTCGTGTTTACTTAAAACATTGGTATGCAACGATAACAGTCACCGAATAGTAGACGCAGATCGTAAATTTGTAATGCTCTTCTAGAGGTCGCATCGTATGACAGATAAAAATGTTAACAAAACCATATGTTTAAATGCAATGTAATGTGTTCCGACTAGATTGAAATTTGATTTTATTAAGTGTGGGTTGCTTTTATTTAATTTAGATGACCTCCAATATCTGAAGGTTCTTTTTTACTGTGTGTATGAGTGAGTATTATTGTGTTATCGACTAAAATCTGTGTAATATTACCTAGATGATGTTTTTTTTAGAAATGTTGTTTAATTGAACTTATAAGAGCCGAAAGCTTAGAACCAACATAATAAAAATATATCCAAATGTTGAACAATTTGCGTCTTTATTTTCACCGGAAATTAAAGCCAAAATACGTTTCTTAGAATGGCTCATGATTACACATAATAGACATTTATTGTCTGTTATATTCAACAGTATATGTTTAGAAAATATATATGTATATATATTCATCCACCAACTCACATTAGCCAGAAACCCCAAACATATAAAGAGAGATTACCTTTTGAAAACCCAGAACATGCAATAAAAAATCATTATTTTTAGAAACTAAAGTTTGAACAAGAAAACCAGTTTAGATGATACAAAAATAAAAATAATAAACCTATCCACGAAAAGCTTACAAAGCACTAAATTAACTTATTAAAATTATGCCTGAAGTTCTGCCCTGCTCCAAAAAGCAATAAAAAAGACCTTAAAAATGACCTTAGAAAATTTAAAAGCAAACTCACACTAAAAGTAACATTTAGTAATAACAGAAATATTACTATGAATCATTAGAAAATAAGAAATTCAATTTCTTCCCAAATAAAAACAATAATACAAATGAGCTAAACATATTTTTCAAAACATTCTGGAACCTAGATTTACAAGAAAAATTCAAACATTCAACGACCTTACATACAAAGTCTAGCCTTGGAGAGAATCCAGAAAAATGACAACATAATTATAAAGGAAGCAGATAAAGGCTGCAATTTAGTAATCATGAACAAACTATATTATAAACAAAACTTCTAGAAGCACTAGGGATGAGAACAACTATTAATCGATACCAACATAGAACATATAAAACATATAAAAAATAACTAACTCTACAAAACACAGTGGTATATTAACATGAAAAGAAAATAATTTCCTATTAAACTTCATATTAAAAAAAACTAGTAATTTCAACGGACTATCAAAAGTTCATAAATTAAGTGAAATAAAAACGGTTATTCAGGCACAAAAATCTGAATGCATTAACATCCCAAAATCCAGTGACTTTACGTTCAGACTCATAGTAGCAGATCCAGCCCAACTAGTAGACTCAGTAACTTAATAGACGCAGTACTACAAATATTTACTAAGCAGATTAAAAGCTACATCAGACATTTCCTTAGCTTCATACTACAATAAGTAGACCCGGGAACACTTATGGCAACATTTGACATCAGTGGACTATATAGCAACATACACTATGAGTTAGGTAAAGAAGCAAGATCATTCTAGATTGAAAAAACACCCAGAAATACTACACTCCAGGTTCAACAAGGAATTCACCATCGATAGACTTAATTCTAAACAATAACAACTTTGGAATTGAATTAAATTGACAGCAAAAACTATATCTAAACCCAAGTTACTATAATTGGAGCGAAAATCGCACCGACAGTGGCCACTTTAACATTAGCTTACCTAGAGAAAAACTTGTACCAAAGAATAGAACAAATATATGGGGAAAATATGAAAACCCACTTCACTAAGTCTTGGAAACAATACTTAAATGATTGCTTCATTTTTTAAAAATTATCATGGGACAATGTTAACCGTTTCCACACTTTACTCCAGAACTTACACCGGAAAATCAAATTCACCCAAGAATATAGTTTTTATGAATTTCCATTTTTAGACACGCCCATTAGAATTATAACCAACCTCATAATCACAGAAATCTATCCCCGCTTCCCTAGCATGTACAGTTTACTATAGTGGCCGACAAACAACTCCGTATAGTGGAACTACATAAAACTGTAAATAAATATGGCTACCCAAATTTTTTTTAAATAAAGGTTTGAACTAGCAGAAAATACCCAACTAGACTAACTACGAAACGCAAAGAAACGTAACGTCGAACAGACTGTCATATATCTCAACATACAACAGGAACAAACCAGAACTGTTTACAGAAATTACGAAAACAATAGACCTACTTATCAAGAATGATAAAATGAAAAATATGCTAAAATCAACCAAAATTTATGAAATGTAAACGCTAGAAAAAAAAACACCTATTAACCTCATCCAAGTTTAGCCAACACTCGATACAGGAGGTTAAAAAATGCAACCAAAAAACGATGTGGGTTTTGTGATAAGATTAGAGAAAGAAACTCCGACAGTTTTGAAAACCTCCCAATAAATAAAAACTTAAACTTCAAATCTAGAAATGTGGTTTATGCACTCAAGTGCACAAAATGCAACAGATTTTATATATGTGTCAGCAAATTACTAAACAACAGAGTTTCCTTTCACAAACGAAACATCAAATTATCAAACAACAGAAATTCCTTGTATCAAAGTAAATTTAAAATTATGCTAATGTATCAGACAGTCAATTATTCTTACCTACAAATACGAGAAAAATCTTCAGAAACAAATTTAAACCAGAACTTAATAGATTATAACTTCCCCACACACACCCGCGTAAGACATGCACACATAATGGCCAAAGAAACTACTCAGATCGCACACTCGCAAACGCACACGTACACACACGTTCTATGGAGAATATATATATATATACACATGCCTGTAAAAACAAACACAATAAGACACACACGAAACCTACACAACACAGGAAATATGTGTGTGTGTATGTGTGTGAATGTTTGTGTATATATGTGTTTGAATATATATATATATATATATATATATATATATGTGTGTGTGTGTGTGTGTGTGTATGTGAGAGAGCGAGAGAGAGAGAGATATTATATAAATTGCAAACATTGATTTTAAATAAAATCCATTCGTACTCACGGATAATCTTTCGCTTATTATAATTGAAAGATGCCAGAAATGAGCTGTAACCTTAACAGATGTTATCATCATTGATTTCTCAAGGTACCCAAGTACATTCAACCTTTTCCGAGATCATCTTCAGGGCTGGTTTTCGTGTCCCTCATCAAATCGCGAATTAGCAAATGGTTTAGTTTAATGCAGAATATTGAAAAAAGAGTTTAGCTCAGAAAGGAATTTACTTCTAGTGATGCCACTGAGTTGAGAAGTGTAGGGCTTAGCATTAAAATGTAGTGCCCGTACAGGAATTGTCACAAAATTAAAAATGCACATTATATATATATATATATATATATATATATATATATATATATATATAATGTAATATAATTATATGGTTATGTCAATTTGACCTAATTGACATAACCATATAACCATATAATTATATTATATTATATTAAGCTCTATAATACTCATTATATTGAGCACTGTTTAAAATAAAATAAATACCAGAGCACTCAAAATATATAAAAAAAAACCTTGAGTCCTCTTCACTTGGAATTATATATATATATATATATATATATATATGTGTGTGTGTGTGTGTGTGTGTGTGTGTGTGTGTGTGTGTGTGTGTGTGTATCAAGACAAAAGATGTATACTAATGAAAATGTCTAAAAAATATATGGAACAGATTTTAATATTTAAATAAAAATCCCATAGAAAACCGTATAAATCTTTTAAAGAAAAGCGTAGCAAAAACATTTCTCAATGGCGATAGTTAGCGATAAATCTAAACATATTTTGAAGGACATGATTAATATTCAAGAGATTGAGTGATTAACCACCAAATTTAGAGTAATGACTTGAACTTGTGTTATTTCTATGAAAACTATAGCTTCCTTCAAACTTGAGAATGATGTCAATGATGTCAATTTAAATGCGGAGACCTACTGACGTATGTGTTGTTATAATTCTTTTATTAAGTTAAACAGTTCAAATCCCAAAAGAATTTCAGGCAAAATCTACAAGTTTATCTGTTACTAACGGCGCTTACTAAAATGAATTCAGAACGAAACTAGCATAAATTGGAATGAGATATGAACTAAGAAGATTGGTTATGCTAATTTTAAATGTTGGTCTCTGTACGTTTGTTTTTAAAATCCGTATTAGTAATCAGTCAGTTAGTTAAGTGCCATACGTGATACAAGATTTTGGCGGTCATGTCTCGAAGGTTATTTCACAGTAGGTTGCTATTGCTTTCTGCTTTAGACTGGTTGACAGCCAAAGCTATAGAATCCAATCTGTCCTGTTATTTGACCCACTAGATGTGGAAGAGATGTGTTATATTATTAAGTAGTAATTAGTGGGTGTCAGTTTATTACTGTATAACAATATAAAACTGATCCCCTACTTTATGACCAGTAGAATCTTTAATCATGATTCCAACTGTTATATTCAGTCAGTCAGTTAAGTGCCATACGTGATACACGCTTTGGGCGATCATGTCTCGTAGGTTGCCATTGCTTTCTGCGGTAGACTAGTTGCCAGCCAAGGCTATAGAAGCCAATCTGTCCTGTTATTTAACCAATAACTAAAGGAAAAAGGCGGATTAATACTTTTCCCAAGGGTATTTGTGCGTAAGTGAATGCAAGGAATTAAAGTGGAATTCGAACTCGGCACCCCGATTTGTTGTTCTGAGTCGATATCCACTGCACCACAATGCACTATTAATAGTGATTTTAATTTTTGACTAGTGGTAGAAAAGCATATAATGAATCCACCAATGAAGGCAAACGTTAACAGCATCAGTAGTGCATTTATTTTCGCATCCTTCGTCGACATTATCAAAAGTGTCCTTTTATGTAAAATTCGATATCTACGAAGCTTAGTTGGACACAATGTGAGTCCAATTATCTTGGTTACATTACTGTTCAGACACAAGTTTATTTCATGAATCATTGATATTTATCAGGTTAACTTTAGTACAAAGCAAAAATAAACAGGAAGACATTTCCGCAAAGAATATGGTTTTCGTACTTATAATCATGCAATAAATGACTTTATTTTTTGAAATTCAGCATTTAGAACACTATCCACTGTCCGTGGTTATATTATATGTGCGTGCAGTAACACCATATCTACCGCGGGGAATATATGGAATTATCTCAATAATCAAGTTTTCTTTGCCATTGAGAAATTCTGTTTTTTAATTTGACTTATTCGTGTTCTCGATTTGTCTTAGTCGCTTTTCGTTAAAATGATGTCATTTTAGTCGTAGTTTTCTTGTTCTTTTCTGATATTCTTTATCATAAAAATAATCTATTTTGTAAAATTTCATTTTAATAATCGCAGTTCATTAAAACTACCGTGTCTTCAAATAATGCTTCTTTTTCGTATCTTTTCTTCGTCAGTCCTTTGATTCCTGTTTCCGTGGTTATCGTTACTTTGCTTTAATATTCTAAGAGATTTAATTCCATTTTACATTGTTATCATTACTTTACTAAAATACATATTATAGGATCTATGATTACTTTTTACGTCGTTATCATTACTTAAGTTCATTACATATTCTAGGAAATTTGATGACTTTTTACGTCGTTATCATTAATTTCAATCCTTACATATTCTAGAACGTTTGATTATTTTTACGCAATTATCATTCCTTTATTACATAATTTAATTCCTTTTACGTCGTTATCATTACTTTCATTCATTATATTTTCAAGCAGTCGGATTCATTTTTATGTCGTTATCATTAATTTTCTTCATTACATATGCTAAGAAACTCAGTCCTTATTACGTTATTATTACTTTCATTCATTACATATTCTAGGAGCTTGAATTACTTTTTACGTCGTTATCATTATTTTTCTTCAATACATATTCTAGGATAATTATTTAATCCTAATTCTAAACAAAACATTCCAACCCCTTTATTCATGAAGTAGTAAAGAAATCTAATTTTTAATTAAATAAAAAAACATCTAAAATCCACCCTGCTTTTAAAGATTATTGTCTACTCATTTAAATAATCTATGGTCCCACTATGTATCTTATCCAGAGAAAATTAAAAGTAACAAGTCTAGACACCAGGCCATCCTGCTTCCTTTCACGACCTAAATGTTAAAACTCCATGGTTACATAATTCTCATTTTTGATTGAACAATATTGAAACACCTAAAGCATTTTCTCCAAGAACCACTCCCTAATTTTTTAAGTAACCAGGAAATTCATCTTATATTTTCAAAATAAATATTTTCACAATTTTTTTCAACATATCACCTGAAGAAGAACAGTATTGTTCTGAAACATGGAAATTTTTGTGTTGTGATATTATGCTTTTATAAACCATTTTAATAAAAAAATGAAAGTGTTATGCTCTACATTGAATTTATCACACTTAATAAAATAAATGCTTGAACAGTGGGTTTTTAATGTACGTGTTCTTTTACTTTCTGATAATATATATATATATATATATATATATATATATATATATATATTGCTCTTATTTTAGATAGCATATCGGTATAAATATTTTGCCTTCACCCTTGATTACTCGGCATCACTTATCTGAAATAATACTGTGGATTCGAAACGCTTTCTGTTAATTGCCAATTATTACAGCTAAAGTTCGATCGGGTGAATATTCTGCAAATGCATTTATAATGACAAAATGTCGAAGAGAAAACGAAGAATGAAAGTAATATTAAGATCCACGTGTCTAAGATAAGGACCAATTTCCGAAGGGCACACATACGTTTCCAGTGGGTTTAATCATGTAATGTTTAAAGAAGTTTCTCACTACATTATAAAAAATTAAGAAAGCACTTTAGATAAAGCAGATAAATTATTGTATGTAAAAATCGCATTAACGTTAGAGCTGAACGTCGAGCAAGAAATCTTTGTTGTATAAATATCTAAACTTATTTATAAATGGAACTTTGTCTGTGTGTGTATGTGTGTGTGTGTGTCCGTTACCTATAGACTCCGAAAGGGCTGAACCAATTTTCTTTAAAATTTACACAGTTGTACTATAAGGTTTTGTATAGAGGTACCCCCGATAAATATCGAAAAAATCGAGTTATAGAAGGAGTGGTCAAATTTTAATCAAATTTGATACACTTATAGACAAAGATATAAGAAACGATATTCAGAAGTTTCAAGGTTGCAGTTCTTACAATAGTGCAGAAAACCGATAGTATATATATATATATATATATAAGGCAAGATGTTTGTGTGTGTGTGTGTGTCTGTTTATCTGCCTGTATGTCCTTTATACAAATCCACAATTTTTATCCTATTCTCACCAAACTTCACACAAATATTCTTTAGGCTGAGTCTGAGCTCCACGACCACGGATTAGTTTTAAAGCTTTCATTACACCGGAGCAACGGCGGGCTATACTGCTAGTACAACATAAATAAAATTATATTAAGAAAACGTAATGAGAAAATGTTCTCGAACTATTTAACACTCTCATGACATACGGAAGACAAAAGAACACCGTAAGATACAGTAAGAAACCTTCTTAACAAATTTGAATGAATAGGTAGAAAAGATGTCTAAGGAATCAACTATTTCAAATAATAAAAACCTAAAGCAGAGGAAAGTCATAATTGTGATAGGAAATGATTAGGCAAAATATTATCACCGATTCTATTACTTTTATTTTAAATATGGCAACCATATTGATATTTCTAATTCCAGAAGACAAGACTTTATTAATAGTATTTTACAAAAAATATATTGGCTACTGTTCAGCGGGTTTTACGCACTGAATATATTATCGACTTGAGATAAACACAATTTATTCGTCACTGCACCCGTTTCTCTACAGCTGACAGGAATCTGTTGACATGTGCCATATTTTATGATGTTCTAAATCTTTTCCTCTCCGCTTCCTCAACGATATTTCTATTTGTATAATTCTTTAATTATGCAGTCATATATTCACATTGCTTCGTCATATTATTTTATACACCCATTATATGTACCTATATATATATATATATATATTTATATATATAATAATAAAAAGTGTGAGAAGCCGTGAACGTTTAGTGTAAAATGTATATTTATTGTTGTATAAAGATATTATATATATTACGATATCTTAGAGGTCCATAATGGTATTTGTGACGTTACACATGTTTCGAGTCTAAGATTGACTCTCTTCAGGCGAATAAATTTGTGACTTTACATCTCGAGTTCCTTTTTTTCTGAGGGCCAAGTTCTTGTGTATATATAGGTAAGTAGAAAATAAAAATAAAAATAAAAGATAAAGAAATAAATCAAATCAGTGAAAAATAAAAAATAAAGTGAATCCAATAAATCAAATGTTGACGTGTTTTCTCACATCCGCACGTACAGAAAGGGATAAACAAATACATAAATGAGTGAATAAATCAAGTACTTATCCCAATTTGAAATGATTTTGGTCTGGGGTCCCTTTTTAGTACTTAGAAATTATCCTCTAGAAGCCTTTGTTTATTTACATATCTTTTCATCAGTCAGTTGGTTACCCTTATTGCTTCGACGTTGTTTTGAATTTGGTATATATATATATATATATATATATATACCATATATATATATATATATATATATATATACCATATATATATATATATATATATCCGAGTGAATAAGGAAGGAAGAAAAATTTAAAACGTCCAAAACATAAATTGAAAACAGTGCTCGATATATAATATAGAGCTGTGAATATTTATTATAAATTATAGTTTAGAACATCAACATTTTTTTATCCACTACAAAGTGTACATTTTGTTTCGACATTGAAATTAGAATATATCATCAGGTGGTGTGGAAAGAAATGGAAAGCCTCTTTTCTTATATTTGGCGAGTATATATATATATATATATATATATATATATATATATATATATATATATATATATAGGTGTGTGTATGTGTGTATGTGAGTTGTTCTGTAAATAGGAGAGAAAGAGAAATGTTTGAAAGCGGAAGAGAAAGGAATAGATAGGGCATTTGTTCTTAATAATTCAGTTTTGAAAAAATAGAGAATCATTGTGATCCAAGCTCTAAATCTATATCGAAAATGTTCGACTGAAGGTCGTCGTAGAATTACATACTGCTTTCGTTCTTTTTTTGGGGGGGGATGGTTGTGATAGGGTGTTCAGCCGTCTTTTTAATATGACATTCTATATAATTGCACGTTAGTTAATGGCAGACGTTACTCGAATTAAGCTTATTTTGTTTCAACCACAAGTTCAGACATATATGCCATAAAAAGGGAGAAAGAAAAAACATATATAGATGTATCAGTTAAATTTGTCATGACGTGTACAAATATATAAGTGAAATTTGTCAACCCTTATTATTGGATACATGAGAGACTACACATTGGTCATGATCACCTGTGAGAAAATTTTCTTAAGCATTTGGCAAGTTTTACTTGTATGCGAACAGCACGAAGATGGATTTATTCTCTACAGGATAGGAATATTAGTCACAAGATACATTTAATGTGCAGGAGGACACACTGCAGCTAGGACGCATCATTATGCATTGCCTTCAGTAACATTTAATAAAAAAGGGAAGCGAAACCCCGGATTTCGAATACTCAATATCAGCTTCACTTTATTGATGCCATGCGTCGTCTAAAAACAAAATACGACGGATGGGGTACAGAACACCAGAGACTTCAGCTTTTTGGGCTTCCTTATTCAATAGAATTTAAATAACTTTTAGACTATTTGAGGGATGCGCATTTTCGTGCATTGAACATCGGCTAGGAATGAGAAATTGTAGAGCCGAGTTCGAATTCTAGTTGAATTCGTTGCATTCATTTACTCACAAATACCTTTGGGAAAGGTATTAATCTATCGTTTCTCCATCCAGCTATGGGTTAAATAGCAGGACATATTTCTACCCAGAAAGTAATGGCAACCTACTGCTGGAAAATCTTCTGCCCAGTCAGTCATATATCTTTCGGGACATGAGCGCCCATGCGTGTATCACGCATGGCACTTAAATTACTAAATGATATGTGATCAAGCTTGGATAAAACAGACCTAATTTAAAGCGATTCGCGTTATACAATAAATTTATTCACTTTGACTTTTTTATGTGTCGTGTTTATTTAGGGCGTGACCAATTTGTCTCTCCGTAACTTCTTGTCTCTACAGATCATAGTAAAGATTTTTTGTTTTGATAAACCTCCCAATTCCTGCTCTTAGACAAGGTTATTAGGTCGGTCATTCGCTCTTTTACTGTGTCCTTCTTGATTTCAATGTGTCCTAGAAATTGAAAATGACATTTGATTTCTAACTATAAGTGTCCTTATAGAGTACTATATTCACTGGGTAGTTTTACATACTTTTGTTTTTGAGGGGGGATCTTCCTTACACTCGGCTGCTCATTTAATCCAATGTATAGACTAATAATACATAATGTTTGTTCTTTTATATTGTTAACGTCATTTGCCGACTTCTAAGAATTCTAACGACAATAACACAAAAACATAAATGGTATAAAAATGTCTACATCAATCATTTTATGTTCAATTTTTTGTTTGAGTGTGTGCGTGTTTTTGAAAGTGGTAGTTCGCAGCAGAAGACAGATATTTACATCCGGAATTGCCCACAAATTTAACAAAATTTCTAATTTTGTAGTTTCAAACAAAGACCTAACATAAATTCAAATCTGTTAAACGCTCAGTTCGTAATATGCACTAGATAACGCATGAAAATGAAAGATGTGCGATCGATGGACAATTTATATATATATATATATATATATATATATATATATATATATATATAAGGTCTGTTTATACTATATTAAGCATTTTTCATTAAAAACTGAATAACATTTTTATACATGGGTTTATCCTCACATGAATATTTATTAATTCGCATTATCACACACACACACACACCCACACCCACACCCACACACACACACACACACACACACACACATATATATATATATATATATATATATATATATAATATCAATGTTACATGCATTTATTAAATGCTATGGAGTTTACAAGAATTCGTAATAGTTGCATCTTCTTCGGATATAAATGAGAAGGGGTACACAATAGGTGAAAATACTTTCGAAATAATATCTATACATAACACATTTGCCAACGACAAATTCAGCTTAATTAATACTTTTTAGTGAACTTCACTATTATTTGCCCAACTAAAATAGATCCATCACTAGATTGCCGTATATCCAGCTGATTCTATGGTCTTTCACACACTAACAGTTCGGAATTTATACATTCTTTTGTGTACAGTTGTTTTTGTTGTCCACATAAACCTTCTTCACTTTCTATAATGTCCTCGTAATTTTTCGTGTTCCTAAAATTATGTCACCGATAAACGTTAAATCATGTTTAAGTCTAACGGCTATAACAGCTACGATGCCACAGCTACACTGCCAAAAATGCGATAAGTTTTTATATCTCTCATGTGTTTGTTTAGATGTGTCTCTATGAGTTTTCTACAGATAAAGGATGTCGTTTACAATTGTCAACACTTACTATCTGAACATTTCATCTCATCTTCAGGCTTTTCAACGAAAAGAGATTTATTTTATATGAAGCCCCAAGATAGAAACTGTACTGAATAGTTTTTTGAAAAGAAGTAAAGAGTAACGAGAAAAGAGTGTGTGCGAGTGAGAGAGAGAGAGAGAGAGAGAGAGAGAGAGAGAGAGAGAGAGAGAGAGAGAGATATAGAATATGTACAGAAATAAAAAAGAACAAAAAGAAAAGTGAGGAAAAGATAATCAGTGTAAAAAATCATGCAAAAGTGAATAACAATGAAAAGACAAAAAGCGACAAGATGTGGAGAATTAAAAAAATACGTGTTCATTGGATTCATGTAAGATCCATGGAAGATATATATATATATATATATATATATATATATATATATATATATATATAACGATTTGTACCCACAGAAATTACTAATGGCTTTAAAAAGAACAGACGTCATATTATTTAAACCTGAGGAACCTTTCGGCTAACTCTTATCAAGGGTTCTCGTTGGCTTTAATTTTAAGGGAATTAAGGAAAAGGACAAGGCAAAATAAATTAAATTACTTACAATGCTGGGAGATCATGGAACTCGTTTAAAAATAAATTTATTGAAAAAACACATAAAATGTAAGGGGGGTGTACACATATAATTCCACAAGAGTATTTAAAAGTGAAAAATGTTACACTCACAGACTCACCAGCAATTGTAAGGAGCATAAAAACCGCTCTTTTTGTCTGCACAGGCTCCGCTGTTGAAATTTCAAGCAAATTGCTTCCAAAATACGAAGATGATGTGTAGACCGAGCGCTCTGCAAGACAGTAAACCAACTGTCCTCATATGCCGAGGCACACACTTGATTGTCCAAAAAGATGTCGGCCAATAGCGGAATCCAGAACAGATTGTGTTGTTCTTATAGGTCTGAGAGAGCCACTGGAACGTATATTAGCGAGGACGTGTTGTGAAACCCGCGTCTCCAACCTCAGATCGGTACGTCCTATGTATGCCGCATCACAACAGCATTTAAATTTGTAAACAATGGAACTTTTGCGAAAATAGGACAACCTATCTTTACTGAAGGAAGGAAACACAGGTCTAGTCTGAAAAACAACACGTAACTGCACCGCAAAATAACAGGATGAAACACATGCCGAAACTCTGTCGGCTACAGTTTGACATCTTCTACCAAGCCAGTGTATTTTCAGATACAAGGGGCAGCGGCTAGGTCCTTCAACCTTAGGTTCTTTATAACGTTTGATCTTGCGATCAATTACCCGTTTCACCACATTAACCGGGTACCCGTTGCATTCGAAAATCTCCTGCAAGCGAATTAATTCGCTTTCTAAACATTCAGGGGAACAAATATTCAAGGCACAGTGAACCAAGGTTTCTATCAGACTCAGTTTACGAGAATTAGGGACAAACGGTTTCCAATTAGTATACAAACCAGTGGAAGTTGGTTTGCGAAAAACAGAAGTCACGAAAGCACCGTCCCGCCGCTGAACAAGGACATCTAAAAATGGGAGACATCCATCCCTTTCAATCTCCATGGTAAACTGAAGGGAAGGATGTAAAGAATTTAACTGAACTAAAAAATGTTCAGCATCAATGGCGCTGTCAAATAAAGAGAAGGTATCATCAACATATCGTTGATATATCAAAGGTTCAGCTACCCTCTAAAAAAACCAGACGCTCATGAAATCCCACAAACATATTCGCAAGGACAGGACCCAAAGGACTACCCATAGCAACACCCTCCGTCTGCGCAAACATTATCCCGTCAAAGCTAAATTCGACCCCCTCAGTTGCCAATCGCATACATTCCAGGAATAACTCTTCGGGAATTGTCGCGGCACCTAAACCTCCTCTATATAACATGTCCACACAAATGTTAATAGTATCATTTAATGGAACATTTGTGTACAAACTGACAATGTCAAAGGAGACCATAAAGTTATCCCTAGATGAAGGATCTAAGTTTCTAATGAAACTAGAAAATCTGAAGGAGTCGATGACATTGTACGCAGACAGAGCAAGAGACACAGGTTGGAGAATGTCAGCCAACCACTTAGCCAACTCATGTTGTGCGGAGCCCACCATAGACAAAATAGGTCTGAGTGGGACTCCGTCTTTATGAACTGTTGGAAGGCCATACATTCTAGGGCGTTGCGAGCCCACGGGTCTGATTTGAATATATATATATATATATATATATATATATATATATATATATATATTCAAATCGGTAAAAGTATACAGTTTCAAACTACGGCTGCAGTCAAATGAATGTCTCAATGCAATATGATTATACTACAGTAGTCGTAGTGGAAACTATATAACTCCTTGTACCATGACGACGGAATTTAGTTATTGTACGATCACAGAAGTGCAGCAACGTTAGGCCTGCTCCGTAGCTAGATGGGTGACCGTTGTTGTAAGATTGAATTTGAAGCTGTTGTATAGACTCAGAATTGGTCCAGTTGAGTTCGTTATATACATTTACTATCTGTGCAACTTCAAATCAGTTTCCTCTGTGAGTAGCAACTTTTGCAAGAACTCTTTCCTATTTTATGTAATCTTAACATTTTAACGGTCTCTTCCTGATATTAATATGAGTTTCTATAATAAATTCATTGCCTTCAGAACTTTGAACTCTTGCCATTACTCCCAAGTTTGGTCAATGGTATTCTCCACATATTTCTGTTGCTTCAAGTTTGTTATTTAGGAGATTTTCCAGCATTTAATGCTACACAAGAAATCTGATATTACACAACAGTTTAGTACGCCTGTTTTTAACAATTTTTCTCACTCTTAATACTTTACTTAGATTTTGAAAGGCTTATTTCGCTATGCTAATTCACCACTGGATTTTAATGTCAGCCTTTCCGTCTTTTGTTAAAACATTTTCCAGATATTTCAATTGTTTGATTTTAGCCACAATAATTGGCAACTCGCATGTTAAGCTGTTCCGTTTATTGGTCATCATGCATTCAGTGTTCATGCAATTGATATGTAGTCCGTTATTATCGTTTACCTTCATTACATTCTAGTTTCTTTTCTGCATCTCATTTGAACGCTCTGTTAAATTTGCGTACATTAATAATGGATACTCTGTAGTTTATATATGTTTGGTACGAAGACACATCGTTTATTCAGTCACTATTGATGACGTTTTCTTTAAAGCAACACACACACACACACACACACACATATATATATATATATATATATATTGTAACAAAGTTGTAGAACTCGTAGGTTTTTTAACCTGTTGTTCAAGCATTTACTTTTATAAAGAGTGCTCGATACAAACGTAGAGCGTTATATTGTAATGGTTGTTACAATGGTTTATAAATTCATAGTATCACTACACAAAAATTTTCGCGTTTCGAAGCTGACCACGTGTTTTGGTCGCCTCTTCTTCGGGTGATCAAGTTGGTATGAAAATTATCTGGTGAAAAAGATCGATTTTTTTTAGGT
The DNA here is from genome assembly GCA_037127315.1 of Ascarosepion bandense. NCBI lineage: Eukaryota > Metazoa > Mollusca > Cephalopoda > Sepiida > Sepiidae > Ascarosepion > Ascarosepion bandense. Next base: position 738,692 of record JBBBDQ010001099.1, read on the forward strand.
GAAAGTGGGGTTAGGATGTGATTTGGATTCTGTTGACCTTATTATTAGGGTTAAGTGTTTGGTGGGTGGCTTAGTTCAGAATAGGTTTTCCTATTTATCTTGTCTGGATGTATCCTGGTGGCGTCGTAGGTGTTGTTATTTGGTTTAGGGGTGGGTATGTGTTGTTTTGTTTTGGGGTTGGTCATTTTTTCGTTTAATTTTGGTTATTTTGTATTGGGGTATGTTTTTTTTTGTTTTTTGCAGTGTCCATATTTTTTTTTATTTTTCTACTATTTTCAGGTAGCTGGACTTATTGTTTGTGTGGTATGGGGTTTGTTGTCTTTTGTTTCTACGTATTTTGTTCTGTTTATTAATAGGGTTGGTTATGTGTATTTATTGCATTTTGGGGGGTGTCGTGTGGGTGGGGTGTTTATTTGTTTATTTAATTAAATTTTAACGAAAAGTATTTGCGATGTATGCATAATACTGCTAATTCGTCTCTATGATTTAATAGTTCGCTACGGTTGGGGTACTTTAGAATGTGTGGCTTTTCACTTAAACATAAAGGGCAGATGTCGTCAAGTGAGTTCCAAGTTCTAGTTTTTTCTAGAATTTTCCATTTTACTTTGGGTTTCTGTTTTGAATCCTTTAGCTTCCAAAAGTATGTAGAAAGGGATGTTTGGTTTCGGGATAAGCTGTTTTTGAATGAAGTTAAGTGCATGTACCAGCGCTGCTTAAAACTGTTCTTAGTTGATCCGATATACACTTTATTTATAGTTGGATTTTAAATTAATGTTATGTTGCATTGATAGATTATTGAGTTTATTTTACATTTATTTTGTAATGGGCAGTTACTAGGGTTTCTACAATTGCACATGTTTTCATTGTTGTGTTTGATTGTATTTTGGTCGTCGGTTTTATTTTGATCTGCGTGTTGATTTAGGATATATTTGTTATGGTTTGTTATGATTTTTCTAGGTTGTTTGTGCAACTGTAGCTTAGTTTAAGTGTATTTTTGTTGAAGATTTTACTAAGAGGCTTATTTGTGGGGAAATGTTTTTTAATTAAGTTCAGGAACTTTTGTCCTAGCTTGGTGTTAATCATTTGGTTGAAAGGAGGTGTGTACCAAATGATTTTTCTGTTTCTATTTTTCTTGTGGTTATAGTTTGTTATGTATTGGATGTCTTGGTTTCTGTAGCCGCTTTATTTTAAGGACCTGTTGTAGAGACTTTTGTGTTTGTTAAATATTTCTTTCCTGAAGGAGTTTTGACTAATTCTATATTCTATGGAGGAGGGTATATGTTTGATTATACTAGGGGGGTGGTTTCACTTTGAGTGGATGTATAGTGGGTATTCATTGGTTTTATGTATGGTTGGTAATTATTGTTAACTAAATCTAGTGTGCCATCGAGGAAGTTTACTACTTTTAAATTTGTGTTAACTATTACTTTTAGGTTTAATCCTTTAAATTCTCTATGGATAAGTTTCCTTATTTTGTTTGTTTTGAAGTGTGTGGAGTTTTGTAATATTATTAGACCGTCGTCTCTATATAACCCTATGTCTTGTGTGTTTATTTCTTAGTGTGCGGTGAAATTATATAGTGTAAATAAGCCGATGAGATCGGAGGGCTCTGCAGAGTCCAGCGCACCCATTGTGATGTCAAATTGATTTACAGAGTTATTTTGTATCCATTGTTCTTGGTTATGGATGAGAACAGATGTCTTGGCCGCCATTATAATATTATATTCGTCCTTTGTTAGGTTCGAGTAATGTGTGGCAAATTCCAGTGCTAAGGTAAAGAGGTCCTTAGAGATTGATGGGTAGTAATCCACTATATCAAATTGGATCAAAGAACAGTTGTTTTTTTCTTTGATGTTATTAAACCAATTTATGACGTCAGTTGTGTTTTTCCACTGGAGTAATCCATGTTTCGTTTTATTTGTTCATTTATTCGTTCGAGGATCTTTTTGCTAATTTTACTAATTTCTGGTCTTGTCGGGTTTATTATTCTCGTGGAAAAGTTTGTTTGGAAATCTGCTTTATGATCTTTTAATGTAATGTATGCTTCATTTGTGCAGAGTCTGCCAACATTTTCACTAATTTTTAGTTTATCCGTGATATTTTTGCTGGTTGTATCTATCTTGTCGACTATATCTAATTTGTTGTTGTTTGCCTTTTCATAATTCTTTGTTAAATTTTCTTTTATTAAGGCTGTGTTTTCGGCTGATGATATTGTGTCGAAAATTTCGGTTTTGTCAGACTTTACTAAGAGTTTGTCCGAAGATTTTATTTTTGAGATGACTCGGTCCAGGTGAATTTGGAATTTGTTTTTTCTTTTGTTGAGGGTTATGTTTTTTATTTCTTGGAATAGGTCATTTTCAAATCTAGATAATTTTTCAATTATAGGTACATTCTTTTTGCTTTTAATATATATATATATATATATATATATATATATATAAAAACATCGAAATATGTAAAGAGAAATGTAACATGCATAAACACATATCTGTGCACAAATTTATACTGGCAAGAGATATGGGAATATGAAAAAAAATAAACACTGCCGACATTTATCCGATAACAGCTCAGTTAAACCAAATATCATTAAAAACACAAGAATAAAAAATAAATTGTAGAAACTTTGAATTTATAAAAACACTCCATTATATGAACTATAATAAGCGACTACAGATAATAGAAGCATCAAACATAAAAGAAATATATTAGAATCAGTAAACGTTATCACAATTATTAGCAAACCTACAAAATATATTTAATAACACAAATACTGAAGAAAAAGAAGCAACAACTAGAAAAGGCACATGTAAGAAGAAAATTAAAAAAGAAAGATGTGCCATGTGCGTAAAAGAACAATGAAAAACAAAGAAAGTCATTTAGCACAAAAGAAAATCTTTGACTTTATTTTGTGACAGTTAAAATTCTTAATGTACAATTCATATTTAACCTTTTTATATTGTTCAACTAAACAAACTCACACACACTCTCACGCACACATACAGACACACACACACATATATATATTATTTGCCCTACTCCCCCACTGAAGCGGGATGTGATACAAGGTCTATTTTTTAAGATGGCGCGTACGGACGGGAACAGGAACAAAAATTCCCCAGTCCCCTCAACCGGCGTTTGAGCTGACCCCGGTGACGAGCACCTAGTCCACCCCTCTGCTGCAATGGAGTGGCGCGGCCACTGGCCACTGTTTTCCGGGACCGATAATTCTTCTCAGAAGCAGCACTGCTCTCGCGGACGGAGCTACAACTGAGCCCCAATCTGTCTTCAAGGACAGAGACGACACTGAGAGATGATTCGGTACACACCCGACACAAAAATATGACGGATATATATATATATATATATATATATATATAGTAATGTTTTTATTATAAGTGTTTATAATAGAGCATAGTTTACTGCAACACAAGAGGTATCGTGTTTCGTTACTACTTGTTAGTAACTCATCAGACAGTGAAATAGTTTTCTGTTAGGAATTAGTATATATAGAAATTTAAAAATTTCTGTTAGGAATTAGTATATATAGAAATTTAAAAATTTCTGTTAGGAATTAGTATATATAGAAATTTAAAAATTTCTGTTAGGAATTAGTATATATAGAAATTTAAAAATTTCTGTTAGGAATTAGTATATATAGAAATTTAAAAATTTACAAATACCCCAGTTGTTACAATATACAGTCAATTAAGGGGTGCTGTGGAATTCAAAAGTCTGAACTAATTTAACCAGTAGAAAGTAAGTAAATGATGGATAGGGTAATTAATTAGGATGGTAGAAGTATGGGAAATAATTAAGATGTGAAGAGTTAGATTTTTTGATGTCAGTTATGAAACATGTTAGTATTGTATCGACTGTGCTTGTGAAACGGTTACCAATTTATTTATTAATATCATTTTATGTTTTGGTCGCTTAAATAGGTATTGTTTTTATGAATGCAAATGTATTGAAATATAATATGCGTCAAACATATGTAGACGACACAGTAGATAATATATCAATTAATTGAAACAGTTTAATCATCAGAGGATCAGAGAATCAATATATTAACGCAAGGGGTAGGATCTTCATTGTCAGATTTAGTTATATTATAGTAAAAAATCAATTAACTATACTTTAGGGTATATATAAGACGACGATCGCAGATGGAACTTACATCGTTGCGTTTTTTAAATAGGTTTTAAAATAAGGAATTTGATAATTTGAAATTTTTGTTGTAAAAATAGAAAACATGATTCATCTAAAGATTTGCAATTCTAGTTTTTTAAAAATATTTTCCATTTTATTGTAGGGATTTTTATTTGTTTTTTTTTTAATGCCAATAGTATATGGAAAGTGACGTACTATTCCAGTACGCCTTGTTATTAAAATATAAAATGAGCTGATAATAACGGGTTTTAAATGAATTCTTGGTATTCTCAATGTAATTTGTTTTTTACTATTGTACTTTCTATGGTAGAAATAATGCATTGGTAGACTACAGAATGAATTAGACATCTGTTTTGTAATGCGTATTCAATTTATTTTCGACAATCGCAAGTATTAGTATTGTTATCTTTATTTTTTTAGGATTGTGTTGATTACTTAGGTGTTCATATTAGTTAAAAATCTTATTTTAGATTTTGGTTATTCATACTACTACAAGCTTAATTTAAGAATATTTCTGTTAAACATCTTGCTAAGGGGGTTATTTGTAGGGAAGTGTTTCGCGGTTAATTTGAGAAAAGAATTTGTCCGAAATTAGTACTAACCACTTGGTTAAATGAGGGTGTATACCAAGTGATTTACTATTCCTATTATTATTGTTATTATTCATGTGATGTATTTAATGTCATGGCATTTGTAGCCATGGTTTTTGAGGGCAGTGTCATAAAATTTTCAGTGTTTATAAAAGATGTTTTTACTGGAAGAGTTACTACTTCTTTTGTTATCAATGGAGGTGGGTATGTGTTTGATGATTGACAGGGTGTGATTCGATTTAGGGTGAGTGTATACACGATCGGTGGTAGTTTTTAAGTAGGGAGAGTAAATGTTATCGACTAGATCAAGTGTTATTTGTAGAAAGTCTACATTTTTAGATTGGTTTCAAGTGTAACTTTAAGATTTAGACTTTTCAGTTATGAATCAATGTCCTAATTCTGTTAGCTTTCGTTTTAGTAGAATTTTTTATAAGACCATCATCTCAATAAAATCCTATTCCTTCAATATTGATATCATTTTAGGCCCTGAGGTTGTAAAAAAAAAAAAAGACCAAAGAGGTCTGAGGATTACAAAGTCTAGTGATCCGATGGTGATGCCAAATAGATTAGCAAGATTTGGTTTTATTGTGGATGAATACGGATTGGTTTGCGTTCAATATGATTATCTCTTTTTGGTTGGCAAAGTCAGCATATTCCATGTCAAATTCTAAAATCAAAGGGAATAAGTCTTTGAAGATAGATGAGTACTTGTCCACAATATCAAACTGAATGAGCGAACAAGTGGTTTTTATTATTGATGTGGCCAAACCAGCAGATGACATGATTGGTATTTATGTATGGATTTAATCCGATGCGTATTTTTATTTGTAAGTTGGTTCTACCGAGGAGGGTTCTGCGAAATTTGCTGATTTCAGGTCTTGTAGAATTGATAATCCTGGTGGGAAAGTTATGAACTAATCCCGTTTATTTTCCCAACTGGTTCACAAAACTGAAAAATTAATACAAAAAATGACATTGAAAGGACATATATTTCTCCATTCCCATTAACTTTCCAAAGAAAAGTAAGATTAGATATGGAAGGTTTTAAGATCTTAAAAGCCGCGCATTTCATAGAAAGGCTTTTAGGTTTGGAAAATGATTTGTTTAAAATCTTAAACACTACGAAATTTAGCACGCACAAAAACTATTTTCAGAGACCTTTGTGAAGGACATTAATTCATCGAGTAAAATTTTTGAAAATTCCTACAACACAGCCAAATAATAGAAAACGACATCTTACAACTACATTTCTTTAATTAAAAACCGTTGTAGTGCAGTGGATATACTCGGAACGGTAAATCGTGGAGTCGAGTTCGAATTCCAGTTGAATTCCTTACATTCACTTATGCACAAATACTCTTGGGAAATGTATTAATCCGTCTCTTCCCTCTAGTTATGGGTTAAATAACAGGACAGACTGAGTTCTTTAGCCTTGGCTGGCAACAAGTCTACCGCAGAAAGCAATGGCAACCTATTGCGGGATAATCTTCTGCCCAGTCAGTCATGTCTCTTTCGAGACATGATTACCTAAAGCGTGTATTAGGTATGACACTTAACTAACTGACTGAATATAATAGTTGAAAAAAGGGTTAAAACTGCTACTGGGCATAAAGTGGAGGATCAGTTTTATATTGTTATGAAGTAATAAACTGATCCCTCACTAATTAATATTTAATAATATAATACATCTCTTCCCCTCTTGCTGTAGGTTAAATAATAGAACAGATTGAGTTCTATAGTCATGGCCTGCAGCCAGTCTACCGCAGAAAGCAATGGCAACTTACTGCGGGATAATCTTCTGCTAAGTCAGTCATATCTCAAAAGAGACATGATCACCTAAAGAGTATGACAGTCAACTCACTGACTGAACTAAAAATTACAAGAAAGTACCTAATAACATGAGTAATTTAGTTGACAACATAAATCTAAAAGCAAAAACATCAGAAATTAAAAATCAGTGAAAGATTTAGTAAACGTTGCCCTGTTGAAACCTATGTCACTATTAAAGATCCCAAACCAAATTACATATTACTGTTCATATCTCTCCTTGTTGCCACTTATAACTTTTGATTGATGTTGAAGTCAAAGTTATTGTCCGCTGAATCTTGGTTTGCAGTATATAGAAGTCTTGACACCATGCTCTGTTCGGGATATTAATTAATTGTTATTGTTTTCTCCCTCCATCGATGATCTTATTGTATCGATGATCTTATTGAGTTTACATCGTACAGTAGTAGTTGGGCCTCTTCCTAGTATGGCCACTGTATGAAGGGGTCACTTACGTATCTCAGCCAAAGAATTGGCTTTAGCGATGTTTTCGAAATATTTCATGTATATGTCAGCTTTCTCTCTCTCTCTCTCTCATTTTATATATATATATATATATATATATATATTGGATGCTGTTAAAAAATTTTCTTGACAACTTCTCTGTTTTAATTGCCGACGATTTGTTTCTGAAGACATGGAGGCCGAAAGCCGTTTTAAAATCCCCCTCTTGTTTTTTAATTTTTTTTTAATTTTTAATTTTTCCCTTTTTAAGTGAGATACTTTTGTATCTGGCTTAATAAAAATGATCCTCTTAAAACAATTGTAACTTGATACTTGCATCTGTACTGAAGATTTAAAAATCACAAAAAATAAATGATCAACAGTATCAACAGTGTGTTTACATAAATAAAATATGAAGCCCGTGACAATTTTTCTTTTACCTGATTATTCTTTGAGAAGAAATATTACAGCTGAGCAGCCATTATTAATGTTCCAGTTTCTACTGTAAGCGCTAAACTCATCATTTAGTGATGAATTTTATATTTATCTTCATCGGCAGTTTAACTTTGAGTGTACGTAAAACAATATTGTTTCCAGTTGTCTTTAATGTTTTGGATCATAATGTATGATTTTATCAGGATTTGTTGTTTGATTATTTTTATTGTTATTATTATTATTATTATTGATGTTTTTCTATATGGCCACTATCATTCAGTCAGTCAGTCAGTCAGTTTAGTGCCATACATGAAACACCCTTGGGCGATCATGTCTCTCGCGAGACATGACTGACTGGGCAGAAGATTATCCCGCAGTAGGTTGCCATTGCTTTCTGCGGTAGACTGGTTGCCAGCCAAGACTATAGAACCCAATCTGTCCTGTTATTTGACTCATAGCTAGAGGGAGAAGAGCTGTATTATATTATTAAGTAGCAATTGGTGGGGGATCAGTTTATTATTTCATAGCAATATAAAACGTATCCCCCACTTTATGCCCAGTAGAAGCTTTAATCATGACTGCATTTATTATATTCAGTCATTCAGTTAAGTGCCATACGTGATACACGCTTGGGCGATCATGTCTCGAAAGACACATGACTGGCTGGGCAGAAGATTATCCCGCAGTAAGTTGCCATTGCTTTCTGCGGTAGACTGGTTGCCAGCCAAGGCTATAGAACCCAATCTGTCCTGTTAATTAACACATAACTGGAGGGAGAAGAGATAGATGATATTACATTATTATATTAAGTATAATTTGGGGGGATCATTTTATTACTTTGTGATAATATAAAACTGATACCCCACTTTATGCCAAGTAGAAGCCTTAATTATGTTTCCAATTATTATACTCAGTCATTCAGTTAAGTGCCATACGTGATACACGCTTTGGGCGATCATGTCTGGAAAGAGACATGACTGACTGGGAAGAAGATTATCCCGCAGTAAGTTGCCATTGCTTTCTGCGGTAGACTGGTTGCCAGCCATGGCTATAAAACCTAATCTGTACTGTTATTTAACCCATAACTGGAGGGAAGAGACGGATTAATACCTTTCCCAAGTGTATTTGCGCGTAAGTGAATGCTATGAATTCAACTGGAATTCGAACTCGGCTCCCCGAGTTCTCGTTCCGAGTCGATATCCATTGTACTACAACGCACACCCACTAACATTATTCACCTCATAAAATATCATTGTCGTCTATGTTACAGCAAGAATATCTCAAGATTTTGTCATTAATCCTTGTTGGAATATATTTTATTATAACCTGTCACACGACGACAATAATGGTCAACGGTTGTGTATTTTCTCGTTAATCTAGAAATAATGGTAATAAAGAACAACTATTTGTGCCTTCCTTCAAAGTCTAATGACGAGTTAAGATTTAAAGAAATGGTTAAACAGTATTTAAATAACGATTAAATAAAGAAGAATATGTCACAAGAACCTTGATAAAGGTGTTGCATGAACGTGTCAGTTTTAGAAAAATCCACAGGTTTTTAGAAAAAAAAAATTTAACAGATATCTTATCCAGCAATCACCAATTCGGACTTTATGTTCCATAGAATAATCAATTAAAAAAAACTGAAAAAAATTCCTTAGAATTTGATCTGATATTCAAACGAGAGTTTAAACATTATTAAATAATGCAGTATTGAAATCGTTTTGTAAGTTGCGAGATTTTGAAAGATTTATCGAAAATATGCAAACACTGAAGAAAGAAACGAGTCAAATGTTGACCGAATTAAAAGATATCATCTTTACGTTTCTGATAATGAATATGAATTTATTGATTTTAAAATGTAATTAAAGGTTTGATTCTTTTATAAAACCTCATTAATACAAACACTGACTTTTAAAAATAAGATCGGAAAAAAGTCAGCAATGTAAAATAACACAAAACTAATAATGATAATAATAATAATAATAATAATAATAATAATAATTTGAAAGAGTGTAAAATCAATGAGAATTTTATCAATGCAAATTACCTTAATTCAGTTAAAAATTGATGATTTCTGGAGTGTCAAGCTGTGTATAACAATATTTCTGATGTGAGTTAGATATTCACAGTGTGCCTTGTAGTTGTATTTTTCTGTCAGAGTAAATAAAACGTTATAAAAATAAATTTACAAATCCATTTCCTTTATTGTAGACATGTTTCTTTTCATGTTGTCGCGGACCTGGTTAAGAGTTTTTACAATACCAACCAAAATATGAAATTAGGATATATATGTATTAAACACAGTAAAATACAAATACTTGGAACTCTGTTAGTAGAACGAGAAAATACGGGTTAGGTAGTAATACTAGAATTGGGACTCAAAATGGTCGTACGGTAGCAGTTTTGGATATCTCTGCCTATCGCTCCTTCTGCTGATCTGCTGATCTGCCCTCTCCTCTTGTGAGGGGATGTATATGTAGTTGTAGGAAGAGTTCACTCCTTTGAATGGGTGATGCCACCATGACACATGCTAACAAAAGTTACATCATCGGTAAAACATTATTGTTATGTTTTAAACATTAGGCCGAGTAAAATAAGTGATTTTCATTTTGGGAACCAATTGCAATGGCACAAATAATATCATAATTAATCGTTTCTTATACATACCAAAAACATACGATGAAGAATTTATTATATAGAAAAAAGTTCTACACAACAGGCATTCGGTTGAGACAGATACATCTCCGGAAACTAGCCACAAATCTGCGTTTCATCGAGGAAAGCAAATGTTGAGCGTGTGATTAGACTGTCGGGATATTATTCACGTGAAATCCTTAAAATACAATTATTGTGTGTAGATGATAAGAAATTAAGAATTAAAATTAACATTCTTCTTCACTTTTACAAAAATTCACAATGACGTGTGAAATCCTGGTTTTTCCCAAATAGAAAAAGGATTGACCTCGTGCTTACAGAAAAAGTCGAAACTGGATTTCGCAAGTAGATGTTAAATTGATTTTCTGACTAATGGAAGCGATTTGCAAGAGCAAGAGGGACTTAGCTATCTAGTGGGAAAAATCTAGATGACTATAAATGCTTCGACCAGTGTCAGTCAGACACTCAGTTGGGAGCAGCGAGAGACACAACTAAAATGTAACGAAAAAAAAACTTCAAGTCGATCCGGACATAAGGTCACATCGTATTTCGTCCTCTTTCTCCTTCTTTCTCGTGTGCTGATTCATTTTACTTCTTCTTATCTATCCAAAGACATTCCTACCAAACACTCATACATACACACGTATGTACACATAAGCTCTTTCCAACAAATTAATAATATGAACATTTCTTGATACCTTAACTTTCTGATTGAACATTAACTATTACCTTTTCTTGTCATTCCATTCTTTTAATAAATTTCTATTTTAGCATGAAATTGTATATTTTTATTTTTACACTATTTCACTGCTACCAAACTTCTGATGATAACTCTGCATCAAACTCTTAAGTTGTAGAGATTTCGGTTATGTATGACACAAGGCCGAATTAATAAGCATTAGCCATCTCCCTATAGCTTCACGAGTGACCCCTTTTCTACACTGGCGACTCCCAACGGCTGAAAGAACACGCAATGAAAGAATCACTTATTCACGAGTGAATCCCGACGTCCAAAAAACACACACCCTACTTCTACAAGTTTAAATAGACATTTATACATCTATCATCGGCAACATAAAAGTTTGATCGATAAACGATCATAGGCTCGTCTATGGAAGAATTCTGTTCTTCATAAAAACGCAAGGTCGAATACAGCAAGTATAGTGCAAAAAATCCCTTATATTCACCATACACTGCATCAAATGATTATAACCTCTTTTGATTGTTGAAAAACACTTTCATGGGGAAAACTTACCCTAATGTAAACCAGATTCCAGAGTTTGTCGAAATTTGTTCATATCAAGACCTGCAATTAATACTGTAAATGTGTCGAAAGCTACCCGACAACTTCATTACTCATTGCAAGTAATAATGATTATATAACTTAATGAGAAGGAATTGTACTTTATTTTTAAAGACTAAAACTGCTAAATAAAATGGACAGTTTACTCTCTAAAAGTAATGAACGTGGACACATATTCATTCCTTATTTTACATATACAACACTTCTTTTGTTTTAAAAGGGACAAAACGGTTAACTTCATTGATTATATATATACTACCGGCCATAATTATGAGGCCACCCCATATATTTTTAATGAAATTATGTATTTCATACTACTTTTAGTATTTAATGCTAAATGAGAATAGAATGATTCTTTTGTTATTATTACTTTGCAAAATTTTACAAGGCAAGGAAGCAAAGATGAATTCGTCCGAATCACCCTAAATTTTCTTCATTCCTTCATTGATGAAACTGCAACATTGGATAATTATGAAATACGTATAAATTCAGTTGATGCACATGTTATTGTTCAATATTAACAAAAACATTCTATTTTCATTTACAATTACTCACCTAGCAATAAATACTAAAAAATAGTATGAAATGCATCATTTTTAAAACACTGGGGTTGCCTAATAATTATGGCCGGTGGTGTATATATATATATAATATTTGTTACTGTAGTGAAAACACAAAATTCTGTGTTTGGAACTGGAATTGAAAACATTCAGTCAAAGTGCCTACACAAGCACTTGTTTTTGGGTTTGATTTAATAAAAGTGCTGAACAGTCAGGTAAAGTAAGAATAGGTGAATGCAGCTGTGGCATATTGCTAGAAGTAAAACTTATTCGGCATTTCCTCTTGAAATCAGTGCAGTGAGAAATGGATCGAATTGCAGTTTTATATTTTTAGCGATACTTAGAGGACTGTCCGAGTTTGCAAGTCGGCAGTAGGGAAATTAGGGTATATCAGGTTACGCCGTTCGTTCTCCTTTGAGACGGATGATATGTAGATGGGTATAACATTGAGACTCTGAAATCAAAATAGCAACAGTTTCGATTTACCCGAATTTAAACGAAAGAAAAATGTCATCATTGATTTTTTCTTTGAATGGCTTTCTTGCTATTACGGCCAAACCTCTCGGTTGCTTCACTGTGAACGTGTTAGCTATTATATCCTGATGTAAACACATAATTTCTTTGTCAGCAATATGGAAGTTTCATCCGTGCAGTCTGTTTGTTTCATTAAATATATTGCACATTTTACGCCATACTCCATTCGTCAATTACAAAATCTAGTTCAGTTCTTGAATATTTACTACTTTAGTGCTTCTACACATTCTGATTTAGTTTAGTTTTGTTTAATGGCATATCAACACCTCTGTGGGTTATTTAATGCCAAAAAGGTGGGGGGTTTAAGGTATTTTTTTAATGTTCGGTTATACTAAGAAGGTTAATTTAGTCAGATTCTTATATTGTTTTTTGTTATTTTCTTATTTTAGAAAGCTGAAGATATCTATTTCTTTATTCAAAAATATATTATGGCAATAATATTTTTTCCTTCAAAAATGTATTGTCGGTAATATTTTTCATTCAAAAGTGTATATTTTTCTATAAGAGTATTTTATGTATACATTTCTATAAAAGTATTTTTATACTTTCATAATTTTGACCCCAGTTTGGGGGTTAACTATTTGCCCATAGCTAGGACCCTAACAGGTGTTACCACTCAGAGTCAGGGTGGAACTGAGAACAACAGCAAGTAAGAGGCGGTTTCATGCTCTTCACAACCTCCTAATCAGAGGCCTTGCTGCCGAATGCAGTTTTTTGTCATATCCAGGACCGACACATTCTGAAATATCATGCCCTCTAATTCTTAAGTAATCGTGTCACTGACATCAAATAAAATAAAAAATATTTTATAGGCAAATCTATTCAAGGTTGATAAAAGTTTATGGTTAAATTGTTGTAATAATATTTTAATTGTACTCGGAAACAAGTAGTTGATTAGCAATCTATTCAAAGCAAAAAATATTATGTGTACACAATTGTAAGTTCTTGGTCCAACAAAAATATAAAATCTAACCAAATTTTAAAATATCAAAAATGTTATTGCTACAAAATCAAAAGATTAACTTAAAAACCCGAGTGATGTCGTTAAATAGTCTCGTCAGCTGTGAGGTTTATAGAAATTCTTAGATCAATGGTTTAAAAATAGCTTCAAACGAAGGCAAACTTCAAATTCTTAGATAGGACCGTACTACTTTGAAGCTTGTGAAATGGCGCTATATAATCACAAGCAAAGAACTGTACCAGATGAAAGACATCACGTCATTTGAGGAGTTTCAATAACAATAACATCTAAAATGGAACCGAACTTACTACTCCAAGAGAAAATTATGACATAATTCAGGTATTGTCATTCTATACTCCATTAAACAAAAGCAAAGAAGGAGAAGGTCATCCATATTGGAAAGACTAATAGCATTAAGTAAACATGGGGAAATTATTTTCATGAAAATTGTTTAAAAAAAGATAACTTTCAAACGATAATAACCCTAGCTGCTTGGTCAATAAATGCTGATTCATTCTTTATAGAGAGGCAATATTATCATTACAGTTTACAAACAACTATATTGTTTATTCTTTATGGTTCTTGGAAACAACAAAATTGTTCATAGGTGAATATATAGCACCAATTACCAAAGAAAAATAGCTTTATTTTTCTTGAAAATCACAACTCATAATCATCTTTATGTAAATTCGTTTTAAATCCCTCAACGGCAGCACTCGTGGGTAATGAGTAACGATTAGAAACATGTAGAAACCTAGTTATTAAAAAAATAAATACAAAGCAAAAGCTTAAGCTCGTACATTAAGGATCGAACACAATTCATTATAACATTAGACTACATCTACCTGCACACACTGCTGGTGACTCAAAATCACGAATAATGTGCTGAATTATTTGTTACACAGTATGTTAAAATTCTTTTTTTTTTCAAACAATATTAAAGATATCAGCACGTAAGTGAATGTAATGTACGCGACAGGAATGCAATTTAGATTTTTGTATAGTCATACAAATATGAAACAAAGAAAGGATATAGACGCACACATATACATATATATCGATATCCACATATGGAAAATAGACAAATATATACATATAAAAACATATACAAATACATATACGCACATACATATATAGACAATCAAAATTAGCAAAAAACAAAAATTAGAACTCCTGCACTAAGGATCGAACGCAATTCACTATAACATTAGACTACATCTACTTGCACTCACTGTTGTACTGGTGGCCCGAAATCACGAATAAAGGGGTGAATTATTTGGTACACTGTATGTTAACATTCTTATTTTTCCAAATAATTTTAAAAAATATCAGCACCTAAGTGATTGTAATGAACTCAACAGGAATTCGAACTGGGCACTTCAATTCCTCAATGTTATTCTCAATCAATTACACTACCGTTTCTTCATGCGGTATCTTTATACTTGGACAAATACAGTAATATTTGTTCCAATGAGAAAGAATTTACATCCCGGTATCATTCCTAAACGTGCATTTAATATAAGCCACTCTTCTGTCAAATTTTTCTGATATTTTTATCTTAAGATCTTCGTTTAATACATAAATACATTTTTGGTGCTTCAAAAAGCTCTTCAGTGATGTCCTACCTTCACTGCCAATTTCGGGTTTTTAAAGGTCATGTCGGTTCCGGTTCAGTCCAGAAGTACCAAACCAACTTCTTACTTTTGTCCTATTTGCCTGGATTTCAATTTTCTTTTCGACAGAATTCGTACTTTTTATTGTTAACTCTAGCCAATTGGAAGAGTTCATTTTCCCGCCCTCAACTATTTAATAACAAATCCCAGTTGCAGACGCTATGCTTGTTATTATGATGGTCGTAAACTTCAGTTGGTATTCCACACTCCATTGTCTAGCTGACTGTAAAATCCTACAAATGTCAGTATAGAATCTCTGCCATACCCCCTTGTTGTTTGCTGGAGGCAATGTTATTTTCCTTTTGGATTCCATGCCCTGATTCTGGGAAACTGTAGCTTGAAGAGACTGGATTCTGTGGGGTGATTCCTGTTCTGGCTCCTCCTCTGTTTTGCCAGTTTGCTCTTAGTCTCCCCTATCAAGACATTTCATCCGGCCCTGATAAATCTTCAAGCCTCGTATGTTTTTACACTTTCTTATACATGAACCAATACAGTAATATTTGTTCCAATGAGAAAGAATTTCCGTTCCGATATTATTTTTAATCTTGTATTTAATATGAGCCTCTCTTCTGTCTAAATTTTTCATGTTTTTATCTTAACATCTCCGTTTATTAGTTATTGCTTAATGCATTTGATAAATTATTCGTTAGCAATATTTTCCGCTGAGAGGAATAAAAACACGTCTATATTTAGTTACTAATAAATTATGTTTCTTTAGCATTGCTTTTAAAAGTATGGCATAATTCCAAGTGGAAAAGATTTAGGAACAAAATATCGGAAATAAACCGATATAAAGAGGCACATTTTAAGAACATAAATAATATTCTGAAGTTTTTTTCTTATTTAAAAAATCTTATCTGGTCACAATGAAGATAACTCATTACCTTAACTGCATTTGAAATTTATAAAATGCATCAGTTTGGAACATTGTTTAATTTTAGATTCAACGTTCACAAAAACAGAAATTAATTCAGAAAAATAGCTTGAGAAAATAGATATTTAAAATAATTTTTTATAAATCCGAAAGCTCTCTCATTCTTAACCCTCTAGGTCCATTCGTATCATATTTGATACAGTATGAAAACAAGCCTTGAAAGAAATATTTTCCTGAAAAATTTTTTAAGAGAAATATTTAATAATTTCAAATGAAAGCAGTACTGACTGCTCAGTCAATGAATACCAAATATTTCCTTATAGGGAAATACCAAATGTTTCCTTGTAGGGAAATACTGTATCAAATATGATACGAATGGCCCTAGAGGGTTAAGTAGTAATTAGTGGGGGATCTGTTTATTACTTCATAACAATATAGAACTGATCCCCAACTTTATGACAAGTAGAAGCCTTAATCATATTATATTATTAACCCTCTAGGGCCATTCGTATCATATTTGATACAGTATGAAAACAAGCCTTGAAAGAAATATTTTCCTGAAAAATTTTTTAAGAGAAATATTTTATAAATTTCAAATGAAAGCAGTACTGACTGCTCAGTCAATGAATACCAAATGTTTCTTTATAGGGAAATACCAAATGTTTCCTTATAGGGAAATACTGTATCAAATATGATACGAATGGCCCTAGAGGGTTAAAATTAAATGTATATTTTCATGTTACTTAAAGGAATATTTTTGCTTTTTAATCAGTTTTTCAGAGTATTAATTATCGCTTTTACTGCATTCAGCACAGGGTTTCTTTAGCTTTTATTTTAGTTATGTGTTTGCTGTAGAGGTCTGGGGAAAATAACTTCATACTTTGTCCCATCATTCCTTCAGTTATATAGATGTGGTTATTCATTAAATATCGTGTATGCAATTTTAACGAAAAAAAAAAAACGAGATTAGAAAATTCCTGTAATTCTTGTAAACTATAAATACAGTCCTTTGGTGTAATGTTAATAATCGTATCAGACGTAGGTTATTCAAATAGCCATATAATACCTGAAATTTAGTTTTTCAAAAAATTTAAATTACGTATCTATAAATTTGGCAACCACAAAAACGCTCACAAATCATTTCAAAAGATTAACAGAATATTTTAGTTTTTAGAATTTCTTCATGTGTAGTGCAAAATCACGAGATACTGTTTGTTTATAGATACGTAATTTAGAATAAAGCTCATTTCGTCTTTTTGCCTTGATAAAGTCCATCACAGGACGAAACGCGTAGGCGATTTAAAATACAGTTTTCCTCTTGTTTTATTTTATTTAACCATTCTGTCCTTAATCTCAGATTATAACTGAGTATATTTTTACACACACACACACACACACACACACACACACATATATATATATATATATATATATATATATATATAGTCATCTTAAACTACAGAAATAACCCTAACCTATTTAACAAAAAAGCCATTTAATAATCATAAGCTCTAATAGAAAAAATAATTAAATTCACAGATACCGATTGGTGGATTCCTCTATACATTTGCTCTATTCTTTTTCACTCCCTCATTTTTCACATTTCCTTTTTTATTTCCCCTGAAAATATTACAATCAAGACTTATGAATTACACCCCTTTGATTTCATTTTCTGCATTCTAATATTTTTATGTAAAAATTAAATTTTAGAATTTTACCTTAAAAATTCAAATTTTAATTTTTATCTCCAAGGAAATTTTGTATATTGAAATTTTACTCTTTTTATTAAAAGGCAGTAACCTATCTTTATAAAATTTAATTCTCATGAACAGTAAGTGAACTTTAATTGAAATTTATGAAACTGTACGTTTTTAATATTCATTTGATTATTACATAACACATGCAACTCTGAGTCATTCTTCCGACTTAGAACAATATGTACATATATATATATATATATATATATATATATATATATAAGTAAATTAACCTCGTGTACTAAAAAACCTACCAAGGTTTCACCTAAACGGTTCTTCAGGGAAGGTTATTCAGCTCTGCTTACTTATTGAGCGCTTTTTTGTTGTTGATTACTCGTCTCGGGTTTTTTCTTTGGGCTACATACTGGATCGGTCCAAAAAGCTTTGGCTGATGTTCATGTGCTTAGCTCTTTCTTTTTTTACAACTAATTTTTCCTTCCGCATATATACGTGGAGGGTTTTTCGAAACGAGTATATTGATAAGTTAGCATATATATATATATATATATATATATATATAGTTTTCTTGTGAGGAATACGGAATTTTATTCCATCCATTCCACCCTATACTTGGATATATATATATATATATATATATATATATATATATATATATATATATATACCCAAGTATAGGGTGGAATGGATGGAATAAAATTCCGTATTCGCCACAAGAAAACTATTCTTTAAAAAGTGCCCAATGCAAAGTTAAGTGAATAATGTTTAGAATTTCTAAAAAAAGGCCATTTTGATTCGACACTGTGTCATATCAAGTGATGATTTTGATTTCATGTTGAAGAGATTTAAAAGATTCAAAACTAGCAAAAACCCCTTAATCATAGAGACGTTGCTACATATTCCGTGGTGAACAATCAACATATATGTAATTTCTAAAATGAAGAACATAAGAACAGACTCCAAAAACAATTTATTAGAGAATTAATGTTAAAAAGAAATCAGCATAGTTAACTTCATTTTACAATAAAAATTTAAATTTATATATATATATATATATATATATATATATATATATATATTGTTGAATTAATTCATTTTTTGTCATAACAGAATTAGACCAGTATACAGTTGTATTAAAAAGTTTTCAATACAATTATATTGAAAAAGTTTTGAATATTCTTCATTTGTAAACGAGTTATTACGCGATCTAGGTTTCTACCATGTGGTGTCTTCAGGCTATTTGCAACGCTCACGTAACGGGGAAGTTTTGAACGCGCAAGTTTTTAAATTAAAACGTTTTTATCCATGGTTGTATGAACCTAATAAGCATTTTATGGTATGGTTACATTTAGTCATAATCTCTGTTCTTTCATTTAATAATTCATTTTTGTTTGGGAATAACATATTCGTTAACTTTTCTTCCTGGCACAGTCTACATATTTTGCCAAACATCCTCTCTGTATTAAACAATAGTTATAGTAGTTTATACATGCACGCATGAACTCCTCCATAAATAAGCAGCATTTTCTGCTTTGTGCAGAGAGAAGTCTATTCTAGCAAATATTTCTGTCAGCCGGACCAATATAGTCACGCAGTTATTCTTATCATGTTGTATCTGTTTGTACTACTGTTATTTTGTTAATATATTTGTTTAACTATTCTGTTTTGCATCTTTATTTTCTGGCCCCTAACCAGGCCACAACACCAGTACAATCCGTATCAACACAATCCTTAGCAATTAGATTGTAAATAAATAATAATATTAATTTAATTTTTTATGGTAAGGTGAAGGTAATAGTGGATCAATTATGCTGATCTCTTTTTCAATCAAATATTGACATCAATGCCCCAACAAATTGTTTTGACAGTCTGTTCTTATGTTCTTCAATTTAGAAATTACTTGTATTTTTACTGTTCACCACTGAAATGCTAACGATGTATCTATTGTCAAGGAGTTAGGCTAGTTTTGAAACTCTTCAACTTGGAATCAACACAATCACTTGGTAAGACTCAGTGTCGAAACAAAATAGATATTTTGGTAGTGATGTTATAACATATTAATGTTATGAATTATATATATATATATATATATATATATATATATATATATATGTGTGTGTGTGTGTGAGTGTGTGTGTGTCTGTATATATACACACATTTAATAGTCATCTTCATTCTACATTGAGCACATTTTTAATAACACCTGAATAATAATATTATACATGTATGTACGCTCATATGTATACATATTAATTCACGTAAATATATATATCATTTCACCCCAAGCAAGGCAGTCTCACCGCCATTGGTGCGCAGGGTTGATATGGGAGGAAAGTGATGAGAAAGAGGGACAGGGCACAGGAGGCTTCAGGCCATGGGCAAGAGAAGGACGAGAACACTGGTGTGATGAGGGTGGAGTGGATGGAGAAAAGAGCATGAGAAAAAGGATACGAGTCAGTGAGATAGGAGATGATCATTGACCCGGCATACAAATCCCTCGAGATTGTAGCTGTCAAGTAAGCAAGCATATGAAGGGAATTCTACAGACGGGAAGTGCGAGAAAAGAAGCTAGTAGAGTAGTAGCTGCGGCTATATGTCCTTATTTCTATTTAAAAGTTTTGACCTAGTTGCTAGTCTAGTAGCTCGAGTAAATTCCTAGATAGGGGGCACCTGTGAGCTAAGTTCATCGGAGTAAAAGCTGTGAAAGTATTTGTAGAAAATACACAGGGAAGCCACATTACGCTGGTAAGAAAGTGACTACATATGAGCCGCCAAGTCGGGATCGATCTCATTGCAGATTCTCCGTTGGATTTGTCAAGAACTCTGAGGTGAATAGCAGGGGCATTCGACTAGTATTTAATACAAGGGCGGATGGTAGATTTATATCTGTACAGGATGGATTCAGACGAGAAAAAACTTCCTGGCCCTACACAGTGAACCAACCTTCTTAGCAGCGGATTTAGCTATGGATTCGATATAGTCATTCCAGTTGTGGTCGGCTAAGAGAGTTAACCCGAGGAGGCCTAGTGTTTTTCTTTCAGGGTGGCTAGCCTGATTCATGCTAATGGTGAATAAGGGCGATTGTCTGTGATGAATTAGATTACAGCTTCGTTTAGGAAGCGTTAAAATATACGAGGCATTTCTTATCCCAGTCTACCACAGATTGGAGGATCTTTTCAAGCTCAGCAGCGAGGTTTGCTTTGTCAGCCTCAGCAGATTTTTGATTGAGGCGAGAGTAAACGGTGGTTTCGTCAGTGGGTATGCATACTTGCGAACTGACGACATCGGGGAGATCGTTAATGAAGATCAGGAAAAACATAGGACCTAGAATAAAGTCTAAAGGGACTCCCGCGTTCTCATGATAGTATAGGGAGGCGTGTCTGTTTAATACTACCTTCATTATGCTATTTGAAAGAGATGACTGGATTAGGTCAAACAACAGTCTAGTCATACCATATCTCCGCAGCTTGCGTAGAAGGCCATCATGCCAGATTCTGTCAAACGCTTTAGAGATATCCATAGCACCAGTTCCATTTTCGGAGTTCTCGTCGAGATCATGGTATATATA